>CM055614.1:14816493-15381493 GCA_029379385.1 Quillaja saponaria | reverse complement strand
TCCGTTGTAATTTTTAAAATGCACGTTTAAATGTCCCTCAAAAGTAAGTAAATATATGCGAAACATATAAAATGCAGTTAATCCTGCTGTGGAGCAAGCTATTATTGCGAAAATTGGTGAATACAACCAACTATCATTAATAATTTCATCTTTGGACCAAAAACAGGCAAAGGGTGGAATCCCGCAAAGAGAAAGTGTACCCACTAAAAAAGCAGTTTTTGTAATTGGCACATGTTTTGTTAAACCGCCCATAATAACCATATTTTGACTTTTATCTGGAGAATATCCAACAATAGCTTCCATTGAATGAATAATGGATCCGGATCCTAAAAACAACAATGCTTTCGAATAAGCATGAGTAATCAAATGAAATAAAGCGACTCGATAAGAGCCCATACCTAGAGCTAACATCATATAACCCAATTGAGACATTGTAGAATAGGCCAAACCTCTCTTAATATCCTTTTGAGCAATAGCTAAAGTAGCTCCTAATAGTACTGTTATTATACCTATCAAAGCTATTAGATTCATTATGTAAGGTATGACTATAAAAAGAGGAAGAAGCCGGGCTACAAGAAAAATTCCAGCCGCTACCATAGTAGCAGCATGTATAAGAGCCGAAATAGGGGTAGGCCCTTCCATAGCATCTGGTAACCATACATGAAGGGGGAATTGAGCAGATTTCGCAACTGAACCAGAAAATAACAAGGAAGGCACACAAAGTAACAAATAAAAAATGAACCTCATTATTATAAATCAAGTTATTGAATATTTCAAATAAATCGCAAAATTCAAAACTGTGCCGTTATCCAATAAAGACCTAAAATTCCTAATAATAAACCAAAATCCCCTACACGATTAGTTACAAACGCCTTTTGACAAGCATTCGCTGCACTAGGTCGTGTGAACCAAAAACCTATTAATAGATAAGAACACATTCCAACCATTCCCAAAAAATAAAAATTTGTATCAAATTAGAACTTGGTAACTAATCCCAACATTGAGGTATTTAAAAAACTCATATAAGAAAAAAATCTCAAATATCCTTGATCATGAGACATATAATTGTCACTATAAATAAGAACCAGAATTGCAACAGTAGTGATTAATATTAACATAATAGAAGTAAGTGAATCTATGATTATGGAATTATGGACCGCTTTTATATATATATATATGATATTTTCAACTTTAGAACGTATATTAACTCATACATCATTTTCGGTCATTTCAATTGTAATTACAATTCATTTGATAACCTTATCCTCTTAATTGCTTCTATAAAGTCATTGTTCCATTCTAGAGAATTATTTTTTAGTCGTGCAAATAATAATTTGTAGTCTAAGGCTAGGTCTTTGTAAAATTCACCTACATAATTCAGGCTTTCTAAGAATCTTTGCAGTTGTTGTTTTTTCCTTATTTCATTAGTTAATTTGTCAGCAAATTATATGGCTCTATCAATAGGTATAATAGAACCTTTATGAATATTATGTCCTAAAAAATGAATAGCAGTTTAAAATATTTTTGTCTTTTTTGCTGAAACTGCTAGTCCCGCTTTCATGACAATATTCAGAAATATATTGAGATGTTTAAAATGTTTTTCAATAGAATGGGAAAATACTAAAACATCATCAATATAAAAAATTATGAACTCATGATAAGAATTAAAAATATCATTCATAATATTTTGAAATTCAGATTGAGCATTTTTTAATCCAAATGGCATAACATTCCATTCATAATGCCCAAAAGATACAATAAAGGCAGTTTTGTACCTATCTTGTTTAGCTATTTGAATTTACGAATATCCTGATTTCATATCGAATTTGGAAAATATCTTGGCATTATAAAGTCTATTTAACAAATCCTTTTTATTAGGAATTGGATACCTAATCCATCTTAAAGCTTTATTCAGAGGTTTGTAATTAATTACTAGCCTCGAGACTCCTCTTTCTAATTCGGCTGCATTTTCTACATAAAATGCTGGGCAACTCTAGGGACTATAACTTTTTCTAATTAATCCTTTTTTTAGTAATTCTTCAATTTATGTCTTACAGATGTCTAAGTGTCTAGGACCCATAGCTATTGGTCTAGCCTTAGTAGGTATTTGTTTCTCCTAGAAATCTAGTTCATAAGATAATTCTATAATATGATGTTTTCTATTCCAAAAGGCATTAGGAATCTCAGCACATATAGTTTATTCAATTTTATGTTGAAATTTATTAATTTTATCTTGAAGCTTTGGAGATTTCAATCGTTGTTCAATTCTCTTATATTCTATCTCTTATTTTAGAGACATAAGAAATTTTTCTTTCCTTTTAATGGTATCTTTCGTAAGATTGATTTCATAAATTCGAGGTTTTTTAACAAATTCAAATTTAATTTGTCTATCCCTTATTGTAGTTTCTATCCCTGATTCATCTATCTTAGAAATAGGGAATAACATATGTAGAAAATGGTTTCCTAGAATCACTCCCTGAGCTAAGCCTTTAACTAAAACAAAGGGTATAGGAAAGTAAATCTTATTGTTGCAGACTGCAGCATTAGACAACTTATAGTCTATAATTAGACGATTTCTATCCGCAGCATGGAGTATTTGTGTCGTTTTCTGAAAAAACTTGGATGGAACTAATCTTTCATTAATGCAATTCAAATCTACTCCCGAATCTATTAAGGCTACAGACTGAAAACTGAATTCATTATTCACAATTATAGTTATTTTAGTAAACTATTTTTGTGATATAACTAAATCTACATCACAAATCCATCCTTCTGGATCATTAAAGATGTTTACTGTTCTTTCCTCGGGTTCTTGTATCATTATACTTTTTCCTTTATTTTCAGGTTCTGGATTTTTTGTTTCTTTTGATGATTCCCCATATAAGATCTTGGAACTGATCTTCATCTGGCTCTTCTAGAGTAGAAACTCTTTGTTTTAGAGTTTTTACTTCTTCCTTGATTTCATTAATTTTTGATTTTAAATCAGCAACAGTTAGTTCTTTTGATGAAGAGTTTACAGGTTTTTACTCTTTCAATAATATTTTTAAAGGAATAAGAATCATCTTTTATACTTCCTTTTATTACTAAACTTTTACCCTTGCTAGACATTTGAATATAGTTTTTCAACTGTATTCTTCTTTCCTCAGGGTCTACAATTTTATCAATTAAGTCTAGAATTAGACTTTCTTCTTTAGACAAGACATTTATACTAAGATTGTTTAATCCTATAGTTTTTAGGATACATTCATCACAGTCATTATCAGAACAACAGTTTGATTTTTCAGACTGTTCTGACTCGGAGTTATATTCATTTTCTGACTCTTCTAGACTCGAGTCTGATATATACTGCTCTATTATAAAAGTATTCATTTGTTCCTTTTCTTTGTCAGAGTCTTCTAATAAGTTTTGACAAAAGGATTTCTTTAAACCTTCATTAATTTGAAGAGCATTAATTTTCTTTTTAACTCTGCATTTATTTTGGAAGTGACTTGGTTTTCCACACTTATAACAAATAGGAACCTTTTTATAATTAGCTTCCTTTGTTACGGGTTTTTTACTGGATTCGTAATAACCTGCTTTTACCTTATCATTTCATTTGTATTGTTTTCTCTTATACGGTTTATTAGAGAATTTCTTTTGAAATTTATAAGTCTTTTAAGACTACTTAAACTGGCTTCCAGAAAGGGTATCCAAATTGTTCACAAAAATTTCCTAAGGCCCTTTTTCCACTTAGTTTTTCTTTATCAATTTGTTTTTTTAGCCTAATATCTTTACATAATGATATTCTTTCTGACACGACCTCTGAAGCTAGTTTTCCATAAGTGTAATTGTTATAGGGTATATGACCACCATGTTTATCTTTTAATTTGTTTCTGATTTTATCAGCAAACAGAGTTGGGAGACTTGCTAAAAACTTTTCTTTCTAAAAGTCATCTTGACTATCTGGTCTCTGATAAACTCTGGACAAAAATACATCTTTATACCACTGAAAGTGAGATAGATCTAGACACCTAAGATTAATCAGTTGTTCAATCACTATCTAACCTAAGCATATTAGCTCCTACAAAGTGGTTTATAATAGTGTAGATTAAAGTATTAACTATGTCAGTTATCAAATTTCTATTTCCTTGTTTTACAGAATTTAAGATCTCTAGTTTAGAGATATCTGAAAGATGGAAATCTCATCATCCTAATAGTTATCCTGTAAACCCACTGATTATGGCTCAGGCTATTTCCCTATCAATGTTACCATTGGACCTACATGCTATAGCATACATTAGCATGTGTTTAGTTGTTTGGAGGATCTGGTATTCTGTCAGTCCATCAATATTCCATTTTAATAGGGACTTGCCATCAAACTGGATCCTATTTTGGATAGCATTATCTTCGTACTGAAGATCTAACGGTGAGGGTCTTGGTTAGTACATTTCAGATGGGACAGTTGGAGTTGTCTTATTCCAATGAAGTTTATTAACTTCTAAATGTGAGTCGTTTCTTGATGACTTTTCTTGATTTTGACTCAGCATGTTGACACTTTTCTTTTCAGATTTTGTAACCTGTTGACTAATTCATCCACAAAGTTTTTATCATTAATTTTAGATTCTTTTCTAAATTTCAAATTGACTTCTGGGGTAGGCTTCATCATGATAGGATCTATCTTAGCATATTCTTTACTAGAAGATCCTGAAGTCTGAGGAATTATTCGTTGGGAAGACTTTTCCTGAATAAGAAAATTTTCTATTCTTGAGGATTGTTTTCCTAAAGATTGAAGAAATAAATTTGTGTAATTGTTTTGGTTGAATATTTTAACCAAAGCACTTGACGTGGATGCTTCTTTTGGTATAACTGAATAAGGATTAGCTATTATTTCACCTTTAGATTTTTTTACTAAAAGTGATGACTCTGGAGAATGAACTATTGCTATATTCTATCTCTCCCTGGTGAAAAAGTTTTGATAAGCAGTTTCTAGAACATTAACGAACTTAGGATCCTCAAAATTAGGCCAATCTTTTTGTGGAACCTAAAGGCTCATTCAAGCCACTTCAAGAATACTGGTTTCTTGTGAAATTTTTTCATATACTGCTTATACATAGAGATCCAGTAATCTCTTTCTTTTTCACTAAAAGTTGTATAGAACCATTTATGTTTAATGGTGAACAAGTGTAACAATTCTGTAGAGGATAACATGCATACGTTGTATGCCATTTCAAAGGGTGTTGGAGAATTATCTTTTGAAGGTGATTTTAATCCTAACTCTGAAGGTGTTTCTACTTGGTACTGAGGGTGACTAACCTGATCTTTGGATTTTATAATTCTCTCAATTACCTGTCTCCTTTCAACTTCAGTGGTAGGAATTGAAGAAGTAGACCTCCTTCTAGAAGATTCTCCTAGATTAAGTCTAATCTTTCTGTTTGAAGAGAATTTTATCTCTACATCCCTATCAGTATATTCAATTACTGAATCTAGGTCTCTAGACTCTATTTTCTTAGGAGGAATTCCTTGGTCAATTTTCCAAGTTTCAGGAAGATTTACTTGATCCCTAGTGATTGTCTTAGGCACCACCATATTTGTCTTAGCTGGATTAGCTATCAAAAGTGTGGTTTTACATCTTTTTGACTTAATCTTAGCATTAGGAGCCATAGTGTTCATTACCTTGTAATAAATCCTATATATTAGGACTACATTTTTTAGATTTTGGTAACATGTCAAAACCTCAAAGACTGAATATTTAAAGTTAATGCATTCATTATGTTTTGATCAGTTAAGGATATTGAAAAATTAAGATAACTAAAGAAGATAAGACCATCACAAAGACTCGATTCTATACACCCTAATAAGGAGTCTGAAATTTTATTATGTCTTGTGTCCCTACACATATAAGGGCAGAAGTATTTAGTCCAAATATGGTTAAAGGTTTTAAAGCCGCTTAAATCATTCCTATATGAAGATATTTAAATTTCTTTTTATGTTCTTCTATTAATTTAGAAGAGAAAAGCTTGAATGTATCTTGTCCTTCCTCTAAAGGAATAGATTCTTCCATAGTTTTAATTATATAGTCTTGTTTTAGACTAAAATTACCTTTCCTATAAATTTGTCTATTAGAAGTTTGAGAAAGATTCCAATTTTGAAATTCTTTTTCTATATTTTCTACTAGAATAACTTCTTTATTATTCCTAGACAAGTTATCAGAACTAGAACCAGAAGAATTAACAGAGTTTGAAAATCTTATTAAAATACTAGCCATTTTATCTTCGAGTCAAAGGGGCAAACTATCAAATGACTTACTCAACCCTCAACGTCCTTCACTCAACGAACTACACGGGTTATCAGATGCCTCGACTTCATTTCCTGAGTTTAACTCCTCGACTTTGAAGATTAATGAACATATAGTTTAAGACTATTCTCACATTCTACCAACCTTTAAGGTTACTAGCTCTGATACCATAAGGGGAAGCTAGAGCACACAGAAAGAAACACGAAAGATAAACAGATTAATACTAAGAATATATGCAAACAGCTGCAATAATATTCAGCAGCCCAAATTAATCATAGAAAAAGAAAAGTAGAAGAAAACTTACATTAATAAAACAGATTCTTTATTATAGGTACAAGGCACAGGTACAGAATTGTGAGGAGAATAGTAAAACTTTGAATATAGATTGACACAAAATCTGTGGTGATATATTTGAGAAAGATGAGGGTAAAAATGAAAATTAAAGTTAATAAAAGAAAACATGTTCAAATATAAAAATTAATTTTGAAGACTTCTTACCAAAACACAAAGTGAGTATCAATAATTAATCTGCACTATTTCAATTTTTTAAAGCCAAAACCTCTTTATGTCTCTTATTTTATAATAGTATAAATTAACTAAATATATATATATATATATATATATATATATATTCATAATAATTAGTCATTATCCCCATTATCCCTTCACTCACAAACCAACTACAACTTTTAAAAATAAAATAAAATGAATGTGAAGGTGAAACAAAGCATTGGATAAGGGAAAGGCTACAACAGAGACCAGAAATGGACGAAATGTATGGAAACTATCCCAGCTCCGGCAGATGTAGAGGGAGGAGAGTAGCGTGGGATTGATCCTTAGGGGCAGGATAGCAAATGGCACTAATCGTTGTTGATAGGACTTCCAAACATAAGAATTTAATGAAATTCAATTAAAATGAATTCAATTCCAAATATATATATATATATATTTATTGCAAACTTACCCTATTAGTCAAAGAAATGTGTACCCACAGTCTTTTTTTCCCAACTAAAGGTATACAAATTCAAAAAAAAATAAAATAAATAAATAATCATCTTTTAAACAAATATTCAATTAAAAAATTTAGATGAAATTCCCAAAATGAGTTTAATTTTCTTACAATACTTTATAAATTTAATTTAGTCAGTAATTTAGATTTAAATTAACATACTTATCAAAATTTCCAAATTCTAAGCATAGTACCCAATCATCAATAACTTCCTCTCATTCTAGATTCATGAACGTCTATAACACATGATCAATTTATAAACTAAATTCATATTAGAAAACCAATCAATGAACAATATTTTGCATAGATTGTATAATTAAAATGACTAATTTAAATATGGGGTTATCTGATTAATGATTTTAATCCGAAAGAATGGCTGATATATATATATATAATCAATCCATACATATATATATATATATATATCTCTTAATTTTTACATGAAGGAAAATGAGCTATAGCATTATGATTATCTACGCGCTATCTATCTTCGGCCTTGACGATCAGATTCAGAAATAAGTGAATGAATTGCACCCGATAAGTTGGTCACTGCCGCGACAAGATTGGTTATCCCTTGTTGGTTTACTTCGTTCCGAGCTTCTTCCATCTGAATACGGCGCCGTTCTAGCTCCATCAATTCACGGTGTCGTTTCTCCTTCTTCTCCTCACAACTCTGGAGTGCCCGCGCCAACACTGAAGCGCTACGCATTATGCTCGACCCGATGTTGTTTCGGACTTTCCTTCTTTTTGTCTCCGACGACTCTTGATTCTCACTGGATTCTTCGGTGCCCAAAGATTCTGACGATTGTTCTACAGGTAATTAAACGACAACGTCGCTTTTATGATATTATTGAGTACAACATATTAAATAGTTGTAATGGGTTCTTCCATAAAAAACCTTTTATTTTGCCATAACCCGAAAAAAAAAAAAAAAAAAACAGAGAGAAGAAGCTGCTAATATGGTACTATGATTCACGTTCACATATAGAAATGCACTCTGTACAAGTTAGATTTTTTAAGGATTGAGATTAATTATTAGACCCATACTTGTTTTTAAAAATTAGAATCTTCAATTAGTTTTATTGGAGTTTCCACAAAATCTCCTAGTAATCATGAGCTAGCGTTTAAACACACTGGTCTGCATGATTGTAATGTATTAATTTATGTATAGCACTTCTTTTATGATTAATTAATTTTCCAATTTTCAATTTCGAGAACTTTTCTCAGTTTTCTTTGGAAGATCCGAATCTTTGTCCAGCAAACTTTGTATCTGTAGACTAACATAGTGCGAGATAGGATTAAGACGTATCTTCTACATACTAATCAACCACCGTTGATTTTCATCAGAGTACTTTTTGTCGCACCAATCCTACGACCATGAATTAATTCAAAGTTTTCCAATATTAATTAGGCTGATCACTACTTGGCAAGTAACTATAAGTATCAATGGCTGAAATGTAAGGCAGCATGCAGCATAAGATTAATGGGCCCCAATAAATGTTGCAGGGTTCTCAGACTTATCAGACCCTGCAAGTTTGACCAGAAAACCCACACCCGTCCAAAACTACTAAAAAGGAAAAAGAGAAAAAGCGAAAAGGAGATAGAGAAAAGTAGTACTGTTGTAATTTCACAAATGGGGATATATAGCATATATTTAAAGTTTAAACAATTAATTAATAGATTAATTACCTGGAATAACTAGGGAAGGAGACCTCGTCGGAGCTGTCATTGGTGGCGGAGGTGGAGGAAGAGAAGGAGGTGGTGGTTGAATTGTTACCGGAGTTGGTGAAGGCAGTAGTACTACATTTCTGCTCTGAGTATTGTGTTTTCTCTGAAGCACATCGTTTATGGCTTGATAGATTTCAAAGACCATATTAGAAGGGAGGTTGTGCTCTTTCCTTTGATGCTTATCCAACGTCCAATAAGATGGGAATTGATCAGAGCCGTCAGATGAGGACGATGATTTTGACTCGTAATCACGGATCTTCTTGTAATCGCGAAGGAGGTTATCCCATTTGTCATTGCATTGGTTTTGGCTTCTCAAACATCCCTGGCTCCAGCAATAGTTCTCAACCCACTTCCACCTAAGCTCGCCGCTGGTCCTGCATTGTGCTTTGGTGGGGTCTGGTATGGGGGCCGAGGTCGTCGCCTTGAGTCGGCGCTCGTCGTCGAGCTTCTTGGCAGTGATGAGGGTAAGTGTCTCCTGGATGGTCCAGTTGCCTTTCCGGTATTCTCGGATATGAGAAGATGAGGGACTTGAAATGGTGGGGGAGATAGAGGTGGTGGCGCCGCGGTGGATTGCTGGTAAATGGAGAGTTTGACGGTCTGGGTCTGGTAAGTTTTGTGATGGTAGTGGTAATGTTGTTGGAGGGTCAGACATGGTTTCGGAATTGCATCAGAAATTTAGAGAGAGAGAGAGAAAGAATGAGTGTGTGGAAAGAAGGGGGTAGGAGTTGAATTGTGTGTTGACTGTTGCGTGTTAATGTGAAATTTGATTTGTTGTGTCTTCTACGGTGCGCAGTGCGGCATGGCGAATCAATATTAACCATTGATAACAGGACACATCAGGTTGCCTTTTATATTGTATAATTTTGCATTCTTAACCACATTTATTTATATTTTGCAGAAACTCCACCAAAATGTTAACTTCTATTATTAAGTATAATAAATTTTTATTTTTTTAGCGAATCAATATTAACCATTAATAACAGGACACATCAGATTGCCTTTTATATTGTATAATTTTGCAATCTTACCCACATTTGTTTATAATTTTGCAAAAACACCACCAAAATGTTAACTACTACTAAGTATAATCATTTTTTTTATCGGGGAGGGAGAAGGGGAGGAATAAACTCCCAAATAGGCCTTCTAGTAGAATCAATTTTTAGGGTTCTTATATAGACAGGGATATCAAGTCTCGTTGAACCACTTAAGATCTTGACTTAAGTATAATCAATTGAAATGGTATAACATTAGAAATTGCACATGGAAAAATTCAAATACAGTAGTATAAAAGATTTTTTTGATACATCAGAAAAAAAAAAAATTATCATGTAATAGAAAATACTATTAGACTGGTTAATATGATTTCAACTGTATTAAAATAAAAATACTTAAAAAAAATAGGAGAGTAAGGTTTCATTCTTTGTTTTATAAACCAATAATGTTCATGCAGAAATTAGGGTTTGCAAATGTAAGAAAGGAAAAAAAAACAGCATACTTCAAACATCTAATTCCAACACTAGGGAGAGGAAAAAATCTAAATATTTTGCCACGTTAAATAAAAAGTAGATATATGTTAGGACTAGTTAATTGTATTTTACCCCATAATTATCATGGTTCTTGCAATATCCACCTTAATCTATCAAATTAGGCACATAAAATGTTCTTATTCTAACTCCTCAAAGAGATAGTTAGCATGTTCAAACTCCTTAAAGAAATTGTCAGCATGTCACAGTCCCAATTATAATATCTTATCCATGATAGTTGGAAATGTACTGGAAATGATTCCCATGTTGAGGAGTTTACATTCAGCAAAAGAGGGAGTGCTTGATTATGATCAGAGTTCACTCAATCCTCCTACAGTTCAAGCTTTGAAGTGTTTGCAAGATTTATATGCAAAAATCTTTCTTTTCTGTACGCATATCTGATGTTTTATTATTGGACTTTCACTTGCAATTTGGTTTTACAGTCCTTGGTTCGGAGACCAAATCTCATCCCAAGATCTAAAGGTTTGATTGAATGTCCATGGGAAATGGTTACCAATTGACTATTGATCACATCAAAATTCAGTCACAAATATTCATATGTTTCAACTGCATAAGGTTTGTAGTATAGCCTTTTGTACAAATCTAATCCAGTAAAGAGACAACTTGGAAATGGCTCATCAGTGGTGATAAGTGACATGAAGTTGAAGTTGATAAGATGATTACATACATAAGCATTGTTGTAGCGAGCTATCATGGTGTTGTTCATTGTGATCAGCAAGTGAAAACTCTCAATGAGTGATACTCATGTGAAGTTCTAATAGTTCAGTTGTTGATGCATAGATGATGCATATCACTGGTCCTGAATAATATAAAAATTATTTTAAAGGATTTAAGTCAATGTGGAGATTGATGAGGTTTGTGACCCAAATCATTTTGATAGTTTCCTAATTAGTTTATTCTTGATGGGCAAGAAAACCTAATTAGATTTATATTGTTGAGTAAGTAAGTCTAATTATATTGTGATTAAGTTTCCTTGGAGGGAAAGTTTCTAATTAGTGGACAAGTCCAATACAATATGAATTTGTAGGCTTGTAAAACTACCTAGTATCAAGAATAAGCTAATTAGGAAACTACTAAAAATAGAATTTAGGTCACAAACCAAATAATACCTTGACTCAAATCCTTCAAAACAATCTTCAATATTCTTCAAAGATAGATGCTAATTGGAAATGGCAGACGCATATTCAATCACAGAATATGGCTCCAAAATGCATATGTTTCTACATTTGCAAGATTAATATCAACATTTGAAATTTTAATTTTTTTTTTTTTTTTTTTTTGTTTAGAGCTATTTGCGTTTGCAATTTTGTGGGCAAACATAACCAATTTGCAGATGTAGACACAATATACCTATGTTCACTTTTTCTGCACATACTTTGTTGGAGGCACTAATATGGTAATTTCTTGTAGTGAAATTAAAAATTATTAATTTCCTCATCCATTTGGAAAGAGAGTTTTCTCTTTCATGCTCAATATTTTTTATCAGCCATGAATGTATTGTCTTCTCTCATCAATGCATCAAATTTTATAATAAGATGCTACAAGAAGAATGATCAATGATTTGTAGAATTTGTGTACTAGTGCAAAATTCAAAAGAGGACTTACACGAGATATAGCACAACCTTGGTGCAACTGAGGAAACAAATGTCTCTACTTTTTTCTTATCTTTGTCTTTCATTTCTATTGTCCAATTCCTTCCAAGTGATATTCCTAAATATTTGAAGATAGAAAGGCATAGGCTAACACGTTCCTCCTCCTCTCTATTGAAATTCCATTGGACTTTATTGCGTCTAGTTGGTGTAATATTCTGGAATTTCAAAATATTGTATGAATGTATATTTACATGTCATTGTACTTGTATACTTGTTGGTGCACTTGAATTGCCTAAATTTTATAAATTAATGATTCAATTGTGAATAGATTTAATGTTGTACTAATAAATTATGTGGTTAAGTGCATGGAAATAACTTAAGTAATGTTTTTGTGTTATTTGTTTGTAAGAATTGCAGCTTATTGCATTAATTACAAGCATGATTTATGACATTTTTTCACTTAGATACTTATATCTTTTCATAGAAATGTCTAAAATGAATTATAATTAATGTGTAGATTTAAAATGACATTGGATTGTAATATTTGGACTAGTAGATTAGTCCAAGTAATACATCAAAGTTAGGTTAAAATCCTGAAAATATAGGATTTATATATTGACCTTTCAATGATCCAACAAACATAAATTGAGTTAAACATGCAAATAACAATCCGTTTGTGGGATAAATTAGTAAACACGTGTAGCTTTCTATTAATGTATTATATATGATAATCGAATGTGTATATTAATGCAGTTAATTCTTAGAAGTTAAGTCAAATTTTGCGAAGCGCATGATTTTGACAGCTCTGGCCCTACCTTGGTAAAATGGCCATAACTTCCTCTAAGAGAATCGAAACCCAATTTCATTACTTGGATAAATTAATAGACATATATATATTCCCAAATAGTTATCACAAGTATTGTTTGGAACTGTACAATAGTACAATTAATTGTTTGAAGTTGGTTGCAAGTATGAATTTGCATGAATGAAATTAATTTGGAGCAAAGCTTAATTGTTTGACCTATACATGCTTTGTTTGTATCTTTGGCTATAAGTATCTAAATGAAATGTGGATAGATGTTTTAAATACTAGACTAACATAGATTTAAAATGATTTATAGCTTGTGATGATTGGACTTGTAGATTAGTTTAAGTGATTCCTTAAAGTTATGTGCTAATTGAACATGCCAATGAATACTGTTAAATCAATGAAGTTAGAAGTTAAGTTTTTTTGCTTGGTATTAAGATAACATGTGGTCATTTAACATATGTTTATAAGTGTGATCACCAATATGAAAATAATGATATAAGAGTGACAGTTGATAACTGTGGAAAAAAGAGTTATTTTATATTCTTTTAATCATATTAATTTAGCTATGTTCTAAAGTTTTAGTTGGTTTTTGCTTATTTTAGTTGAATTCCTAATTGAGTCCATATTACATTAGGATGTTGATTCCTAGTTGTTGTAGGATTAGATTTAGGTGTTTTATAGGAGTTCTAACTTGTTTTAACGTAGTTTTTATGTTTTAAAGGTCTAGTACAAAAAAGAGTTACCATTGGAAGTCAAATTTGGGTTTAAGACACTCAAAAATTGCAAAACAATGTGTTAGCCAACTACTAGTTTAGAGTAGAGAAGGTATTGGAGATGTTAGCCAACTACTAGTTTAGAGTAGAGAAGGTATTGAAGATGTTAGCCAACTGCTAGTTTTTTGTTGGACTACATTTAGTGCTCCAATCAGTCTAGGGGACTCTGTATAGGGTTATGGACTAAAAAAGAAGTGTAGAGGAGACTTAGAGGATGCATTTTGGGCTTTTTTTTTGGTCCTTTTGGAAGTTAAGAAGCGTGGTTTCCTAACAAGGTAGTGGCTAGACCTTGCTTAACCCTATTTTGTACCTGTTTGGATTGTAGTCAGTTCTAGGTTAGATGGAGTTGGAATTTAAGGAAGATATCTGAAAGAAAGATGTTTCTAACATCTTGAGAATAATGTATGTGCCTTGCCTTTGTGTGTTTTGGTCAAGTTTAAGGGCTCTAGATTGGAGTTAAGGGAGGCAGGACTTCTTTTCCTTGCTTACTATCTATGATGTGTTTATGTTTGTTTGATATATAACATAAATTTTGAATATAATGTTGACTAATTATGTGCAAGACTAGGTTATATCATATTGTATAGTTACTGAGATATGTGGTATATGAGATTTGGTATCTTATGAGAAATGTCTAAGTGTTGACTTATGTATCATGTTATGTGATGTTCTGCCTATGTTAAGACTTTGTCATACATTCACAATCGGTATGCTGCATGCATAACTAGTATACGAATATGATTGTATCTCATTCTTAGCTATCTAAATACTTTTCATATAGTGGAATATTTCATCGGAAGCAAAGGAGCATCTTAGCGATGTAAGACTTACTGATTAGTTTCCTATATATCCGTGACGAAAGAGTAGTTGTGGTTGTGTAATGCTTATGGCTATTTGGTATAATTTAAAGGTTAAGCTAGGGGGTTATCTTTGAGAGAAGCTAACACGTTCTAATTATAAAAGAGACATTGTAAAGTTTTATAAGATTTGCACATTTGATGAATAATTTAAATTTATATGTAGTTAAGCTTGTAGCTAATGTAACTTATCTTTGCGAATTGTGAAGTAAATGACTAAATAATCGAATGGTTAAAAAAGTACGAGAAATAATAGATGATTAACAAATGGAGGACTCATGATGTGTACTAAGATAAGAGTTGAACATAAAGAGTATGAAACAAGGAAAGTAAAGACGTAGTTAAAATAGTAAGTAACTTTGATAAGGAAATTATGATTAGATACAACAAGCTAATTTGATATGTAAATAGAATATGATGAACCAAGTTGAATTGTAGTCCTTTAATCAAATACAATATAGAAAATAAATCTCTTAATAATATAGTAAGTTTATTGTCAATTCAAGTATTCAAGATGAACTAAGAGAAATGTTGTAGGCCTTGGTCTACCTTAGTTCTCATGCCAGTCACTGTCCCTCTAGTTTGAGTCATGGCAGTTGGAATGTGGGGTTCAAAGTATAATGTAAATAAGTCCAAACACTTTTCTAGAAAGTATTGCACACATATAGAGCCCTCTATTTTTATTTTATTACATATTTTTTTCTTTAAATCATTCATACACCCATTATGGTAAATGATAAAAATTTAAATTTGTATGAGACATTCATGACTAAGAACAAGAATTTAAAGCATATCTCACATTTCAAATAGATACATCTACAATTTGCATAGAATTTCAACTATTTCTCCTTCTAATTGGTTCATATGATCGACATCTACCTCCTTCTAATTGGGTTTAGGAAATGTCTCTTATAGCCAGTGACAACAATCTCTGTAGAAACACATGAGAATCATGACTTTTCAACCCTTATAGTTTCTTCTCATCAATATTAACACAATGAGATATATCGTAGACATAATTGGAAAATCACAGTTGCTTAATTAATTCACAAACTTCTTTAATTTGTTCATCGGTTAGCAAATATGCGGCTTTTAGTTTGAAGTACTTACCATCCAACAATTGCATGTGTAATTCTATATGCTTACACAACCATTTTAAATCCTCACACACCTTTGCATTGTCTTTTGTTTTGTATTAGAATGTGAAAGACATTGTCAAAATAGTTCTTCTCATTTTTCATAATGTGTAGATTATGTCAAACAATTTTTTTTCCCTATACAGCAGTTCCTAGAACATGCTTTGTTTTGTCCAATTATGATCCTTACCAAACCCACAGATTTTTTGTTTTTCACTTTTACTACTAAAGATGATAATTTTTTTTTTCTACACACTTATCCCTTCACTTGTGCACCACTCAAATGTGTAGGAGATCTTTGTTAAAAAATTTTAGTATGATGCATCATATGTAGCGCAGCATAATAAATTAAATTTTTCATACAACTGAAATCATAGATGTATCAATTAATCATACATATAAGCAAAAACTAAGATTAGAATACTAAACCTTAGAGCTTTCTTTGGTGCAGTTAGTTTGGTTGTTTTGCATGGCTGCTTAGAGCCTCCTTCTTTATACCACAAAGTGTTTCTCCTAACCAAACATACAAAGATTCAATCAATGTATTAGTAAGCTATCCAATTTTTAGCCTTAAATGATATAGTCCACACAAGTAATTTGATTAAGATCTTTTAAGAAAAGTTTCAAAAATCTTTCTTAAATTCGGAGGAGATGAAGATGCAACCATTACTTAGTTAAATCTCTTAATGGAGGAGAAGGATTTTGATGCAAGCAAAAATCTTTGGTTTTGAGAGAGTCACTCGATTATGGTGACTTGTATGAGCAAAAACTTTTCTTGCTTTCAAATACTAAGGGGGCCGAAATTCTAGAGTGTCTATCTACTGCTTCTTTAGGTTGAATTCCCAATATTTATGCTAGGGGTGGCTGGCCACCCTAGTGCCTTATGATACTTACTAGGAAATTTAGACTCCTAGTAACCCAAACCCAAATAGGATTCTTACAAGTCCTTTTAGACTCATAATAGCCCAAACCCAGTTTATGATTCATATTAGGCCTTTTTCTTGACTTTCAAAAAAACAAGTTTTATTATTAAATTTAATTAAATTCACTTATTTTAAATAAAGTATTTAAAATAAATATAATTATAAATTACCAAAATACTCTAACAAATTTGTAATTTAACAATTAAATCCAAATCATCCATTAATGGAGGATTATTCTTGAAGCAAAAACTCTTTTGCTTCAACAATAAGGGTCACACTAAAGGGAGAAGATTTTCAAGAAATTTCTTGCTCACAATCTCTCACAAGGCTAAATGTCATTCTGTACTTAGAGGCTTATAACTGCTTGGTTGAATTCCCTTTAACTTTACTACATATAAGGGGTGGCTAGGGCTTAAAAAGTTATAATCCTTCTTTGTTTAGGTTTTCATTAAATCTAAGCCTAAGGCTTAAGTCCCAAAGTTTCTTTAGTAATCCATAATCCCATTATGATTACTAGTGGGCCTTTAGACTACTAGTGGCCTAAATCTAATTAGGATTCCAGATCCAATTAAGACTCCCAGTAGATTTTTTCTTGACTTTTGAGAAAACAAGTCTTGCCATATATATTATCATTGAGTGCTTAGAAGTTAACTATTAATTTCAAGACTCCATTAATCCTAAGAAGTATGGTTACAATAAAACACTTTTAATTTAATTATAGTTTTGCTAAACCAACCAACTTACATTCATAGATCAAGATTGACATCTATCAATGTATCATGACCACTCAAGTATAAGAGAAGTGAAGATCATTGATCAAACCTTTCAGTGCTTGGTTACAGTGTAATTCAATCCTTTCATCAAACATATCACGAGATAGACATAAGGTATGGATTCTAGTATTAACCCTATCTTTGTCTAAATTCATTAGTACTTGAAACCAAGTTTACAGAGATTGAAGAATATTTGTTTCTTAATCTCTTTCACTTTGTAAAGATTCCTGAAACAAGACATACTTTGTTTCAAGAGGCCATAGGATATTCGTCCTTTTTACTAAGGATGATGTATTCATTATCTATCATTCATCTAATCCAGCTAGGTATCATATGCTTTACTAAATGTCCAATAGTTGCCGATGTATTATTTTTATTACAGGATAAAGGTGAATGACATCAAAATACATATAATAACAAATAAGATAATAAGATGATCACAAATGAAAGGATTACTTACCCCTAATACTTTGAGAACTTCCATTCACATGTGAGTAAAGACTTCACACGGTTTTTCATGTTGGGTTAATTCAGTGTACTTGTTCAACTAACAAGCACCTGTTTATCTCAGCATCATTTTGCTTATATAGTTTATAAGACCACTACTCTCTTTATAAAAGAATGACATTATATAAGCTAGTCTCAAGAAATCATCAAAATCCCAATTCTTGATGATTCACATTCTCATCAGTAGGAATGTGTTATCTTTATATCACTTCTACCAACGATTTCTCTAATCAAGTGATACTGCCTCAGTATGTGTTTATATTTCTGGTGAGACCTTGGTTCCTTTGCTTTTGCAAAAGCCCCATTGTTATCACAACATAACTTTATTGGATTAACAATGTCAAGAACCACCCTAAGTTCAGTTATCCAAACGCTCTCCTTAGCTAGTTTGGAGGCAACTATGTATTCAGTTTTGGTTGTAAAATCTACCGTTGTTTCTTGCTTGAAACTTTTCTTGCTAACGGCTCCTCAATTGAGAGTAAACATTAATCCAGACTGCAATTTACAATCATTTTTATTAGTTTGAAAGCTCGGATCGACATATCCTATAACTTTCAGTTCTTTGGTTCCTCGATATACTAAGAATGCATCCTTTAGTCCTTCTCAAGTACATAAGAATGTTCTTAACTACCTTACAGTGCTCTTCGTGTAACACACCACTTAGAAATATGCACACACACACAATGCTATTGAAGACCTTGTTAATTGAATAGTTAAATGAATTAGAAGCTCACATGAATGCTTGTTATCTATTCCATTAGAATAGAAATGATTAGGTTGTGAGGAAGGTTACATGAGGATCCTTATACCTTAAAAAGGAATCCTCCGCCACAATCAAGAACTACAAGGTTGACTCGCCACGCTATTAGAAAGAAGAATGAAAAGCGATAAGAATCTAGTTTAATTTCACCACTAAATGTTTAGATAAGAAATAGAAAATTGTAATATGCAATTGTGACAATAGTCAGCAAAAACTTTTTAGCGTGATTGCATACAATGAGTTTTATAAGTCTTGGAGCAACCCTCCAAGATAGGTAAACACAAAACTAAATTAAATACTTTGACTATCTTGGAACAACCCTCCAAGTATAAGTAACTCACTTCCAATACTAATAAAGGCTTTCCTTGGACTATAAAACATATTCCAACTCATAAATATTAATGAAAAGCATAAAACAAAACAAAAGATACTAGGAAATAGGAGAGTTTTCAAAATTCGTCCTAATTTATGTTCTAGAAAAGACTTTACTAAATTAGCCATAACTTCCTCTAAAGACCTTCAAATGGCACACAGTTTGATGCGTTAGAAACTAGACTTGTAGATCTTTCCAAGCGTAATTCCTTGGTATGAATTCCCATAACTGATTTTCATCTGTGTCCACACAAGAGAGAAGGTTGATCAAATTGGGCTTGGGTTTATGCTCATCCATATTGGGCTTCAAGTCTTCAAATTGGGTTGAACTCAGAATGGCCAAGGCAACCTGGTTTTGAATTTGTTTGGCCCTTGCTCGAGTAAGAGGTCCCAAATACAGCTCTTCTTGATTTTGGACAGCGATGCACATCATTTTGCAGGAGTTGGTGAGGATTTAAGGGATTTGCCCTTAAATCCAGCTTCTTGCTATCTTCCTCATAAGGAGATAAGTCTTTGACATTAAAAGTTGAGGAAACAAAATATTCACCCGAAAGTTCAATTTTGTAGGCATTGTCATTCACCTTCTCAAGCATTTTGAATGGACCTTCTACACTGGGCATGACCTTTGACTTTCTTTCTCTTGGAAATCTTTCTTTTTGAAGATGTATCCATACTAGATCACCTGGAGCAAAGTGGATTCATTTTCTTCCTTTATTGGCTGCTCTTTCATAAGCTGCATGTTTCTTCTTAATTTACTGCTTAACATATGCATGCATAGACTTGATCATTTCAGCCTTCTTCTTTCCATCAAAACATGCCCTTTCAGCTGTTAGAATTAGAGCCAAATCAAGTGGAGTAAGAGGATTAAAACCGTAAACTACTTCAAATGGAGAGTGTTTGATAATACTATGCACACTACGGTTATATGCAAACTCAACAAAGGCTAAACATTCATCCCAATTTTTCAGATTTTTATGCACAATGGTTCTAAGCAAGGTACAGAGTGTTAACATTGCCCTTTTTGTACTTGATCACATATGTAAAAGCTTCAAGAAACTCCACCCACTTGGCATGTCTTCGATTCAGCTTGTTTTGCTCCACTCAATTTTTCATTAAAATAGGCTATGGGACGCTTATCTTGTATAAGGACAACCCCAATTCCCACTCCGAGGCATCACATTCTACCTCAAAAGTCTTGGAAAAATCAGGAAGTGCCAAGATAGGAGTTGAACACAACTTCTCTTTAATCAATTCAAAGCTCATTTGGGCAAACATTGTTCCATCTAAACTCTCCACCCTTCTTGATACATTCAGTCAAAGGAGCTAAAATGATGCTAAATTTTTTTCACAAATCTTCTATAGAATGAAGCTAAACCATGGAAACTTCTCTGTGACTATGGTAAGGCAGCCCCTAGTACTAGATTAATTTGGTGGTCAATCCCACGAAATGGTGGCAGCACATTTGGTAATTCCTTAAGGAACACATCAGCAAACTCTTCCATGAGGTCTTTAATCTATGGGAGAAAGGAAATTACCACATTTGATAAGGCTTTTTTTACAACTAACATGAGAATTGGGCTTGAATCTTGTAAAGCTATCTTCACTTCACCTTTGGTTGCAAACAAGCTTGTCTTCTTTTCTTTCTTCATGGCTTGTTGATCTTTGAGCACTTGCTAAGAGGAGCTAAAGTGATCTTCTTCCTATCCTTTGTATAGGAATAGGTGTTTTTGAACCCATCGTGCAATCCTTTCCATCAAATTGCCAAGGCCTTCTAAGAAGTAAGTTTCCAGCATCCATGGGTGCTACATCACATAATAGCTCATCTGAATAGGTTTTGCCAATGGAGAATAACAATAAGACTTGTTTTGAGATGGTCATTTCACTTTGATTATGTTGCCAATGCAGCTTATATGGCCAAGGGTGTTTCACGGTTGCCAAAATCAATTTCTCCACCAAGGTTGTGGAAGCTACATTTGTACAACTCCTACCATCTGTGATAACTCCGCATACCTTTTTATCAATGGTGCACCTAGTGTAGAAGAGATTTTCACGCTATTCATTATCCACCTTTGCTTAGGAATTCAAAACTCTCTGAATTACAACAACTCTCCTTTATTGAAATATTCCACAACCCTCTCTTCCTCACATTCACCTACCAATTCTTCTATGGCTACCTCATCCTTACTTTCAATTTCCCCTTGATTCTCTCATATTACCATCACTATTTTATGAGGACATTCAGAAGCAATATGCCATGGCCAAGACATTTGAAACACTTGATATCTCGGCTCTTTCTAGGTGGTGGGTTTCGAACACAAACTTGCTCTTTGCTTTTGGATGAATCTACTATCAGTTTACTTAAATCCCTTACATTCTTTCTTTGTTCATTCCGTTTGGAAGCTGTCCATTGGGATGTGGAGGTGGTATTTGGTCGAGTGGCTCCTTGCTTTGATGCATCTCTTTTGCACTACCTTTCCACCTTAATGGAAAGTTTAACGACATCCTCTAAAAACACACAAGGTTAACTCAACGGCATCTGAAACTTTATTCAATCCCCTTAAAAACTTAGCAATGGTTTGATCTTGTGGTTCTTATAATTCACATTTCATCATTAACATTTCGAACTCCTTCACATAATCTTTAACAGATTCCCCCTTACCTTAGGCTTTGCATCCTAATATATAGTTCTTGCTTATAATATTTAGGAACAAAACGCCTATGCATGAGTCTTTTCATGAGCCTTAAATTTCTAATGACTCCTACCCTGATCCCTCCTATGTTGAGTTTTCAAATCCTCCCACCATAAATTGGCATAATCTGTAAATTCAAGGGCAGCTAATTGACATTTTCTAACCTCTAAATAATCTTGGCATTCGAAAACTTTCTCAACCTGTTGTACCCACTCCAAGTATTCTTCCGGAGAGTTGGTTCCTTTGAATGGGGAATCTTCAACTTCAAGTTATTTCTAGTCATCCATTGTATTCTTGGATATGGTCTCTCCTCCTCTTCTTCATCAAAGTCATCATCTTCTCCATCTTCTACCTTAACATCATGGTCAGCCCTTCTTGGTTCTTCTACATATGTGGTTGGTTTTGACATTGCATGTTTAATCTCTCCATGGCCTGAGCCATTAGGCCTATTTGTTTCATCATCTCCTCTTTTCTTTGCTGAATTCTAATAAATTGAACTTGTTCCACGGAAAGACCCCTGGGGTTGGCGGGATTATTTTGGTCATTCATTGTTGGGATTTTTGGGCAGAATTTGTTTGGGTAACAATCACTACCTTGTGTGTTTCTATTTAAAAACCTTATACTCTGATACTAATATGATATGCCCAAGTAAAATAGATTGCTGGAAAGTGTTCAAGGATGCTTGATTACAAATTTTTGAGTGATAAAAGGAAAAAAAAAAAAAAGAACACCTACAGCCTTGAATGATAAGAAATCCTCCGCCACAATCAAGAACTTGTTTAGATAAGGAATAGAAAATTGCAATATGCAATTGTGATAATATTTAGCAAATTTTTTTTAGCATGGCTGCATACAATGAGTTTTATAAACCTTGTAACAACCCTCCAAGCATTGGTAAACACAAAACTAAATTAAATACTTTGATTATTTTGGAATAACCCTCCAAATGGCACACTATTTGATGTGTTGGAAACTAGACTTGTAGATCTTTCCAAAGGTAAGTCATTCATCACATAATTCTTGTATGAATTCCCAGAATAACTTTTCATCCAAGTCCACACAAGAGAGAAGGTTGATCAAATTGGGCTTGGGTTCATGCTCATCCATATTGGGCTTCAAGTCTTCAAATTGGGTTGAACTCAGAATGGCCATGGCAACCTGGTTTTGAGTTTGTTTGGCTCTTGCTAGAGTAAAAGCCCCCAAATACGGCTCCTTATGATTTTGGACAGCTTCATCAATACTATGATGCACATCATTGGTAAAGACAATGGTAGACAATAAGATGATAAAGACTAGTGACCTTATTGGTATGAACTTGCAGGTTGAACCAAGTTACATAATGTACACGAGAAACCTTGAGTATTGATGAGTTGTTGATGTTCACCAAATTAAAACCTAACTAACTATATTTGTAGTATAGTAAGTAGGGTATCGATCCCACTAGAGAAACAATTAAGTTAATCAAATTCAACTCAAGCAAGTAGTTCTTATTTATTTAAATTGAACCAAAGCAAAAGAGCACAACATGTTCAAATATAAATCCTAAGTCGAATACTATAATGAGCAATATAAGTAAATGAAACTAATGCAATAAAATATAAAACAACGTATGCATGCAAACTAAATAATATGCACTCAAAACAGCAAAGTAAATAAATGGGACTGTTGATCTTTGATCTAAACTAAATTAAAATAGCTATGCAAGCAAGAAAAAACAAGAGAATTAAATTCTAAATGCAAAAAAACAATTTTAGGTAGAAACTTACTAAACTAAGCAAACAACCAAAGATTTATAAGACTCAACTGCAAAAAAGTTTTCGCCAAGATTCATGAGCTATTAATCATCGAAAACAAAACAAATACCAATTTGAATATACACATATGCATGCAAATCAACCATGGAAACAAGTCTTTCCTACCTATCCTTTCCTCTTTGTTAATTAGGTCAAGTCGAATAACTAACACTAATCACATAATAACCCTCATCAAGTGGCTAATACTTATTCTAGATTAGATTTTCCAAGCAACACTCAAATAAACTCATATTTAATTCAAGTGCTACTTTTACTACTCATGTTAATCAATTAACTAGCATCAGATTACATGTATAACATCATGTGTACATCATAACAAAATAAAACACATAATCAGTAAGCAATTAACCAAGAAAAACATGAATACTTGCATTTGTGTATAACATCATATTTCCTCTTAAAAACATATTTTCATAGTAGCTTCATAAGTCAAGGTTACTTACCTTTTGCAATTGAACAAAAACTTACGCTAACATCATCATTAATTGAAAAGAAAAAATTCTGTTTATTGTTGACATTTTGAGGGAGAAGAAGAAGAAAAGTGCATGTAAAGGAACTTCTCAATCAGACCAATACCTCCTCTATTTATAGAGTATAGGGGTGGCAAGGACTCCTAAACAAGGAGTCTTTTCCTACTTAATAGCTAATTCCTTATTAGATCAAATTTGCACTTCCTATTCTATCCAAAATTTGAATATTCTAATATGATCTTGTAATCTTCTTTCAATCCTAATCCCAATAAAATTCCTTGCCAAAGTTGGATTTCTCATGTAGAAATCCTTTGTTGCCACTAGGATTCCTAGCCAATTAGGATTTGCAGTTCAACAACTCATAGATTTGTCTCAATGTGCTCATTTTAGTCCTTATCTCCATTACATGCTCAAATGCTTCATTTTACTATTTATGTCTACAAAGCATTGTTTTACACAAAACAAGATTAGTAAACTAAAAGTAAGACATAAAATATGCATAAAAGATAGAATAATATGAGTGTAATTTATCCAAAAGTAAAGAGCAGGTTGGTGTTCCTAACCTACCACCTAGAAAGAGTCGAGATATTAAGTGTTTCAAATGTCTTGGCCATGGGCATATTGCTTCCTAATGTCCTAATAAAAGAGTGATGGTAATTCGAGGCATAATTAAGGGGAAATTGAAAGTGAGAATGTGGTAGCCATAGAAGAAGTGGTAGGTGAGTGTGAAGAAGAGGGGATTGTGGAATATGCCAATAAAGGAGAGCTGTTTGTAATTCGACGAGTTTTGAATTCCCAAGCAAAGGTGGATAATGAGCAACGTGAAAATCTCTTCCACACTAGGTGCACCATTGATAAAAAGGTATGCAGGGTTATCATAGATGGTGGGAGTTGTACAAATGTAGCTTCCAATATCTTGGTGGAGAAATTGAATTTGCCAACAATGAAACACCTACAGCCACACAAACTGCATTAGCTAAATAATCAAGGTGAAGTGACTGGCTCTAAACAAGTCCTATTGCCATTCTCCATTGGTGAAACCTATTCAAATGAGGTATTATGTTATGTAGCACCCACGGATGTTGGACACTTACTTCTTGGAAGGCCTTGGCAATTTGATAGAAGGGCATTGCACAATGGGTTCAAAAACAACTATATCTTTACAAAGGATGGGAAGAAGATCACTTTAGCTCCTCTTAGTCCACAGCAAGTGATCAATGATCAACAAGCCATGAAGAAAGAAAAGAAGACGAGCTTGTTTGCAACCAAAGATGTACAAGATTCCAACCTGGTTCTCATGTTATTTGTAAAAGAAGCCTTATCAAATGTGGTAATTTCCTTTTTTTTTTTAACCCAAACTTATTTAGGACCTAGGTCAGTCCTTAAAATTTTTTTAATAACAAAAAGGCCAGAGTTGATTCATAGCCTAAACAAAATGTTAATACAAATTTTCTAATAATTCTAAGACAACTTAAAAAGCCATAAACATGGGATACTATCCCATTACAAAAGAAAATAAACAAAGGAAGACTTAACAATAATAAAGCATAACCTATGTGCATCCTCTTTGAGAACAAAGTCTAAGAACTTGTTTTAACTCACACATACGTTGTTTGTTGTTTATCCAATGTGATTAAACCCCGAGCTTGTGAAGGACGGTTGTCGATTGAATCCCAAATGCACCTCTTTTTCATATCACACACATAGTTTGTTATAAAGTCAGTAGCTGCATTAACTTCTCTAAAACAATTGCAAATCTTTACATTCAAAGTCTCTATTATAGTTTGTAGCTCTCGAAATCTTCTGCAGATCTTCCACAAGGGGTTTTTCTTCCTATTGACACATTGAACTAGAGCCATTGAATAACAATTAACTACCACATTCATATACCCTTTACCTTTCATATGCTTTTAAACCTTCTAATAATAATGCCTCATATTCAGCCACCATGTTTGTTCTCAACCTAAATAATCTCCATATGGAATTTTGAAGATTATGAGTAGATGAAGCAGCCACCACGGTTGTAAAGGATTTCGCATGATATGGGGGTGGAGTCGAGTTAGGTTTAGGAGGAGACAATGTTAATTGGAGTTTGGTAAAGAAAGTATGTACGGCTGGATCTTGTGATGAAGGCACCGAAGACAGACTTAAAGAAGGTTACTAGTTATTGACGGAAGCCAAGGGATCACAATGTGAGGAATCCTTGGAATCAGGTTTAGGAGGTAAAAATGAAGATAAAAGCCCTAGGAGTTCTTGTGCTTTTGTAAGGGGAAGTGATTGGAGTATGTCATGGAGGGTAACCGTAATGGGAGGCGACTGGGAAGCCTCCATGACTATTAAAAAGGAAGGAAGAGCACCACCAAGGCCAAAATCCTAGCAGAATTAAAAAAGGTATCCTAAGTAACTTGTCTTAATTAATTTCAAGGTTACTTATCTATTGCAATTGAACAGAAACTTAAGCTAGCATCATCATTAATTGAAAAGAAAATATTTTGTTCATTGTATGAAATTTGAGAGAAAAGTAGAAGAAAAGTGCATGTAAAAAGGGACTACTAAATCAGATCTATACCTCCCTATTTATAGAGTATAGGGATAGCAAAGACTTATAAACAAGAATGAATCTTTTCCTACTTAATAGATAATTCCTTATTAGATTCGTTTCGCACTTCCTATTCTATTCAAAATTTGAATATTCTGATATGATCTTGTAATCTTTCAATCGTAATCCTAATAGGATACCTTGCCAAAGTTGGATTCCTCATGTGACTTGGATTTGCATTTTGTTCTCCCCATGCTGTTAGGTTTCTTAAGAAATCCTCTTGTGGCACTAGGAGTCCTTGTCCAATTAGGGATTTGCACTTCATCAACTCATAGGCTCATCTCAATATGCTCATTCTAGTCCTTAGCTTCAAAACATGCTAAAATGCTGAATTTAGCTCTATTTTAATCTTTATGTCTCCAAAGCACTGTGAAACACAAAATAAGATAAGTAAACTAAGGTAAGACATAAAATATGCATAAAAGACTAAGAATAAGGCACTAAAATTATAGAATAATATGAGTTTTCAAACAAAATGTCCATTTAATAGGCATGTCCCTTCTATAATGTTCGAATTCTTCAAGCCTCTTGTTTAGTTAATGCTTACACCCGTCCTAGTGCATCTGATCTCCCTACGACTGGCTTCTTATTATGCACATGACAATTTCGTTGGAAATGTTCTTCTTTACCATATCCAAAGCACCTTTGTCCCATAGCCAAACATGGTCCTATCCTATGGCCTTGTTCACACCTTGGACATGGTCTAACACCTGCATTCAAAAATTCTACTAGTTTCCCCTTATCCACTTGATTAACACGGATTTTACTTACGTAAGCACACATATAGTCCTCAAGTAATATATATAAAAATAGATATCGTTCCCGTTTTTCAAATATTAGTAATTTCAATTTTATTCAAACAACTGAATTTTTGGGTTAAAGGTTGGTAGAGTGTGAAAATAGTCTTAAACTATTTGTTCGTTAATCTTCAAAGTCAAGGAGTTAAACCTAGGAAATGAAGTCGAGGCATCTGATAACCTGTGTAGTCCGTTGAGTGAAGAATGTTAAGTGTTGAGTAAGTCCTTTAACAGTTTGCCCCTTTGACTCGAAGATAAAATGGCTGGTATTTTAAGAAGATTTTCAAACTCTGTTAACTTTTCTGGTTCTAGTTCTGATAACTTGTCTAGGAATAATAAAGAAATTATTCTAGTAGAAAATATAGAAAAAGAACTTCAAAACTGGAATCTTTCTCAAATTTCTAATAGACAAATTTATAGGAGAGGAAGTTTCAGTCTAAAACAAGACTATATAATTAAAACAATGGAAGAGTCTATTCCCTTAAAGGAAGGTCAAGATACATTTAAACTCTTCTCTTCTAAATTAATAGAAGAACATAAAAAGAAATTTAAGTACCTTCATATAGGAATGGTTCAAGTGGCGTTAAAACCTTTAACTAGATTTGGACTAAATACTTCTGCCCTTATATGTGTTAAGGACACAAGACATAATAAGTTTTCAAACTCCTTATTAGGGTGTATAGAATCCAGTCTTTGTGATGGTCTTATCTTCTTCAGCTGCTATCCTAATTTTTCAATATCCTTAACTGATCAAAACATAATGAATGCATTAACTTTAAATATGATCTCATGGTTTTGACATGTTACCAGGATTTGAAAATGTAGTCCTAATATATTGGATATTACAAGGTAATGAACACTATGGCTCCTAATGCTAAGATTGAGTCAAAAAGGGGTGAAACTACACTTTTTATAGCTAATCCAACTAAGACAAATATGGTGGTGCCTAGGACAATTACACGGGATCAAGTAAATCTTCCAGAAACTTGCAAAATTGACCAAGGAATTCCTCCTAAGAAAATAGAGTCTAGAGATTTAGAATCAGTAATTGAATATATTGATGGGGATGTCAGATAAAAAGTTTTTACATGATTTAAATTTTTTTGTTTAGGATGACCCCTTATTGTTTAAGCATTGTGCTAATCAAATATTAAGAAGGTGTGTTCTTGAGGAAGAGGTGGAGAGTACATTTCACCATTGCCATGCTTTGGAGTATGGAGGTCACTTTGGAAAGAGCCTAACTACTGCAAAGGTGCTCTAATCAGGTTTTTATTGGCCTTCTTTATTTAAGGATGCTAATGAATTTGTTTCCAAATGTAACAAGTGCCAAAGGATGGGAAACATATCCAAGAAGAATGAGATGCCACTCAACATCATACTTGAAGTGGAATTGTTTTATGTATAAGGGATGGACTTCATGGGTCCATTCATCTCCTCATATACTAATCAATACATTCTTGTTGCTGTGGATTATGTCTCTAAATGGGTTAAAACCATTGATGTGCCAACCAATGATTCTAAAGTCGTGACCAACTTCTTGAAAAAGAACATCTTTACATGCTTGTAAGATTGCACTAGCTTATCATTTGCAAACAAGTGGACAAGATGATATATCAAAATGATTCTAGAGAAAATTATGTGTCCATCATGGAATGACTGGTCTAAGAGATTAGACGATGCATTATGGGCATACCGAATAGCCTACAAGACCCTTTCGACTGGTTTGTGGCAAGGTTGCCATCTACCGGTTGAGTTGGAGCATTATGCCTATTGGGCAATAAAAAAGCTGAACTTTAACTATGAAACTGCCAGTAAAAGGAGACTTCTCCAATTGAATAAGATGGATGAGTTTAGGCTCAATACTTATGAGAATGCTAAACTCTACAAAGAGAAGACTAAGAGGCTACATGATTAACGAATTGTTGAGCACCGCTTTGAGTTGGGTAAACAAGTTCTGCTCTATAATTACCGGTTGAAGCTTTTCTCAGGCAAACTCAAGTCAAGATGGTCTGGACCATTCATAATTGTCAAAGTTTTTCCATACGATGCTGTGGAGTTAATAGCCACTAATCCCTATACAACCCAAGTTTCTAAAACCATTTTTCTTTATTTTATTTAGTTAGTTTAGTAATGTTTTAATTTGTACTCTACACTCAACCTTCATATCTTCTTTTCTCAAGTAACAAAGACTAAGTCCCTTAGTAAAAAGCATTGACATCGCGGCGCAATTATGCCTAATGCTGCCACACTTCATGAACTGGAAATTACAAAAATCAAACAGAGAGCATAACGCCGCCACACTCATAAATTCAAGACGCAGTGCCATGGAAAAGAAAGCTCAAGTAAGCTCTCAGATTGCTTTAAGCCACGACTTCACAAATACATAAGTTGCGGTGCCTGAATCCAACAAAAATCACATTTTAGGCAGTGAGCCCTAAGCTGTGGTGTAATCTCTTTGGCACTACGATGCCACTTACCCAGAAACAAAAGCATTTTACACAAAATGCATTACATCATGGCACCTCTTTATTTAAGCTACAGTGCAGTTATTTCAGGGAAAAAACAACTTGGTTTTACACAGAGAGCATTGTGTCGCGGCACCATGTTACTCAGGCCATTGTGCCAACTCATGTATTGTAAAATTTTCAAATTATAGGGCTCAGCATCGCAGCACCTACTCCTTGATGCCTCAGTGTTGTGTCACAATCTCTATTTGTAAAATGAAATTTCAAAATCATAACCGCCCCAACTCATACTCTAAACACCGAATCTCAAGAAATCAGAGGTTTTAGGCTACAAACCACCAACCTAACCCCATTCTAGTGCCTTTTAACAGGTTCACAAAAAAAAAAAAAAAAAACCCTCACCCACACTACGGTTTGCAATCTATTTGGAATTGCTTCAACACAAGTAAGTACTCTTCCCTTTCTCTTTAGTATCGGTGAGGGTTTTTTTTTTTTTTTTTCTGAACCTGTTAGAAGGCACTAGAATGGGTTGGGTTGGTGGTTTGTAGCCTAAAACCTCTGATTTCTTGAGATTGGGTGTTTAGGGTATGAGTTGGGGCAGTTATGATTCTGAAATTTTGTTTTACAAACAGAGATTGTGACACAGCACTGAGGCATCAAGGAGTTGGTGCTATGATACTAAGCCCTAGAATTTGAAAATTGTACAATACATGAGTTGGCGCAATGGCCTGAGTAACATGGTGCCGTGACACAATGTTCTCTATGTAAAACCAAGTTTTTTTTTCCCCCTGAAATAATTGCATTGTAGCTTAAATAAAGAGGTGTCGTGATGTAATGCATTTTGTGTAAAATGCTTTTGTTTCTGGGTAAGAAGCACCATGGTGCAAAAGAGATTATACCACAGCTTAGGGCTTACTGCCTAAAATGTGATTTTTCGTTGGATTCAGGTGCCGCGACTTATGTATTTGTGAAGTCGTGTATCTGAGAGCTTACCTAAGCTTTCTTTTCCATGGAACTGCGTCTTGAATTTATGAGTGTGGCGGCGTTGTGCTCTTTATTTGATATTTGTAATTTCCAGTTCATAAAGTGTGGCAACATTAGCCTTTATTGCGCCGCGACGTCAATGCTTTTAACTATAGGACTTAGTCTTTGTTACTTGAGAAAAGATGATATGAAGGTTGAGTGTAGAGTACAAATTAAAACATTACTAAACTAACAAAAAACAAAATATAGAAAAATGATTTTAGAAACTTGGGTTGTCTCCTAAGAAGCGCTTTGTTTAAAGTCCTCGGCTTGACTTAGTGTTACTTAAGTAGCTTTATCAAGTTTAATGGATGTATGATAATTATCAATCTTTACTTCCTAATAGCGTTTCAATTGTTGGCCATTCACTTTAAATGTTCTATAGGGATTAGTGGCTATTAACTCCATAGCACCGTATGGAAAAACTTTGACAATGGTGAATAGTCCAGACCATCTTGACTTGAGTTTGAACAAGAAAAGCTTCAACCGGTAATTATAGAGCAGTGTTTACTCAGGTCAAAGCGGTGCTCAATAATCCATTAATCTCATTGTAGCTTGTTTACATATATTCTGAGTATTATTCTGTCTTTTATCTTTAGTGTTTCTTTCTGTGTGCACTAGCTTCCCCTTATGGTATCAGAGCCAGTAACCTTAAAGGTTGGTAGAGTGTGAGAATAGTCTTAAACTATATGTTCATTAATCTTCGAAGTTAAGGAATTAAACCCAGGGAATGAAGTTGAGGCATCTGATAACCCGTGTAGTCCGTTGAGTGAAGGACATTGAGGGTTGAGTAAGTCCTTTGACAATTTGCCCCTTTGACTCGAAGATAAAATGGCTAGCATTTTAAAAAGATTTTCAAACTATGTTAATTCTGCTGGTTCTAGTTCTGATAACTTGTCTAGAAATAATAAAAAAGTTATTCTAGTAGAAAATATAGAAAAAGAACTTCAAAACTGGAATCTTCCTCAGATTTTTTATAGACAAATTTATAGGAAAGGTAGTTTTAGTCTAAAACAAGGCTATATAATTAAAACTATGGAAGAGTCTATTCCTTTAAAAGAAGGTCAAGATACATTTAAACTCTTTTCTTCTAAATTAATAGAAGAATATAAAAAGAAATTTAAATATCTTCATATAGGAATGGTTCAATTAGCGTTAAAACCTTTAACCAGATTTGGACTAAATACTTCTGCCCTTATATGTGTTAAGGACGCCAGACATAATAAGTTCTCAGACTCCTTATTAGAGTGCATAGAATCTAGTATTTGTGATGGTCCTATTTTCTTTAGTTGCTATCCTAATTTTTCAATATCCTTAATTGATCAAAACATAATGAATGCATTAACTTTAAATATTCAGTCTCATGGTTTTGACATGTTACCAAGATCTGAAAATGTAGTCCTAATATATAGGATTTATTACAAGGTAATGAACACTATGACTCTGAATGCTAACATTGAGTCAAAAAGAGGTGAAACCACACTTTTTATAGCCAATCTAGCTAAGACAAATATGGTGATGCCTAAGACAATCACTTGGGATCAAGTAAATCTTCCTGAAACTTGGAAAATTGACCAAGGAATTCCTCCTATGAAAATAAAGTCTAAAGACCTAGAATCAGTAATTGAATATACTGATGGGGATGTGGAGATAAAATTCTCTTCAAACAGAAAGATCAGACTTAATCTAGGAGAGTTTTCTAGAAAAAGGTCTATGTCTTCAATTCCTACCACTGAAGCTTAAAGGAGACAGGTAATTCAGAGAATTATAAAATCCAAAGATCAGGTTAGCCACCCTCAGTACCAAGTAGAAACACCTTCAGAGTTAAGGTTAAAATCACCTCTAAAGATAATTCTCCAACACCCTCTGAAATGGGATACAGTGTATGCATGTTATCCTCTACAAAGTCGTTACACCCATTTACCATTAAACATAAATGGTTTTATACATCTTTTAGTAAAAAAGAAAGAGATTACTGGATCTCTATGCATAAGCAATATATGGAAAAATATCATAAGAAGCCAGCATTCTTTAAGTAGCTTGAACGAGCCTTTAGGTTCCACAAAAAAGATTGGCCTAATTTTGAGAATCCTAAGTTCGTTAATGTTTTAGAAACTGCTTATCAAAACTTTTTCACCAGGAAGGGAAAGAATCTAGCAGCAGTTCACCCTCCAGAGTCATCACTTTCAGTTAAAAAATCTAAAGGTGAAATAATAGCTAATCCTTATTCAGCTATACCAAAAGAAGCATCCACATCAAGTGCCTTGGTTGAAATATTCAACCAAAACAATTACACAAATTAATTTCTTCAATCCCTAGAAAAATAGTCATCAAAGATAGAAAATTTTCTTATTCAAGAAAAGTCGTCCCAACAAATAATTCACCAGAATTCAAGATCTTCTATTAAAGAATCTGCTAAGATAAATCCAATCATGATGAAGCCACCCCCAGAAGTTAATCTGAAATTTTGAAAAGAATCTAAAATTAATGATAAAAACTTTATGGATGAATTAGCCAACAGGTTACAAAAGCTGAACATAGAAAAGTGTCAACATGCTGAGTCAAAATCAAGAAAAGTCATCAAGAAAAGACTCACATTTAGAAGTTAATAAACTTTATTGGAATAAGACAACTCCAACTGCCCCATCTAAAATGTACTACCCAAGACCCTCACTGTTAGATCTTCAGTACGAAGATAATGCTATCCAAGATAGGGTCCAGTTTGATGGCAAGTCCATAGTAGAATGGAATATTGATTGATTGGCAGAATACCAAATCCTCCAAACAACTAAACACATGCTAATGTATGCTGTAGTATGTAGGTCCAATGGTAACACTAATAGAGAAATAGCCTTAGCCATAATCAATGGGTTTACCGGACAACTATTAGGATGGTGGGATTTCCACCTTTTAGATATCTCTAAATAAGAGATCTTAAATTCTGTAAAACAAGAAAATGGAAATTTGATAATTGACATAATTAATACTTTGATCTACACTATTATAAACCACTTTGTAGGAGCCAATATGCTTAGGTTAGATAGATCGCATGAACAACTGATTAATCTTAGGTGTCCAGATCTATCTAACTTCCAGTGGTATAAAGATGTGTTCTTATCTAGAGTTTATCAGAGACTAAACAGTCAAGCTGACTTTTGGAAAGAAAAGTTTTTAGCAGGTCTCCCAACTCTGTTTGTTGATAAAATAAGAAACAAACTAAAAGATAAACATGGTGGTAATATACCCTATAGTAGCTATACTTATGGAGAGTTAGCTTTAGAAGTAGTGTCAGAAAAAAATATCATTATGCAATGATATTAGCCTAAAATGACAAATTGACAAAGAAAAATTAAGTGGAAAAAGAGCTTTAGGAAATTTCTGTGAACAATTTGGATATCCCACAAGCAGTCAATTTAAGCAGTCTAAAAAAACTCATAAATTTCAAAAGAAATTCTCTAATAAACCATATAAGAGAAAATAATATAAAAGAAATGATAAGGTAAAAGCAGGTTATTATGAATCCAATAAAAAACCTGTAACAAAGGAAGCTAATTATAAAAAGGTTCATATTTGTTATAAGTGTGGAAAACGAGGTAATTTCCAAAATAAATGCAGAGTTAAAAAGAAAATAAATGCTCTTCAAATTAATGAAGCATTAAAGAAATCCTTATTTCAAATCTTATTAGAAGACTCTGACAAAGAAAAAGAACAAATGAATGCTTTTATAATAGAGCAATATAAATCAGATTCGAGTCTAGAAGAGTTAGAAAATGAATATAACTCTGAGTCAGAACAGTCTGAAAAATCAAAATGTTGTTCTGATAATGCTGTGATGAATGTAGTATAAATATCTTGTCTAAAGAAGAAAGTCTAATTCTAGACTTAATTGTAAAATTTCAGACCCTGAAGAAAGAAGAACACAGTTAGAAAATTATATTCAAACGTCTAACAAGGGTAAAAGTTCGGTAATAAAAGGTAATTTTTATTCCTCTAAGAATATTATTGAAAGAGTAAAAACTGTTAACTCTTCATCTAAAGAACCAACTATTGCTGATTTAAAATCAGAAATTAATGAAATCAAGGAAGAAGTAAAAACTCTAAAACAGAGAGTCTCTATTCTAGAAGAATCGGATGAAGACCAGTTCCAAGATCTTATTTGGGAAAAAAAATAAAATCCAGAACCTGAAAACAGAGGAAAAAGTATAATGATACAAGACCCAAGGAAAGAACTGTAAACATCCTTAATGATCCAGAAGGATGGATTTGTGCTATAGATTTAGTTATAGCATAAAAATGGTTTACTAAAATAACTATAATTATGAATAATGAATTCAACTTTCAGTCTGTGACCCTAATGGATTCAGGAGTAGATTTGAATTGTATAAATGAAGGATTAGTTCCATCCAAGTACTTTCAAAAAACAACACAAATACTCCATGCTGCGGACGAAAAATTGTCTAATTATAGACTATAAGTTGTCTAATACTCCATGCTTTCCTATACCCTTTGTTTTAGTTAAAGGCTTAGCTCAGGGAGTGATTCTAGGAAACCATTTTCTACATATGTTATTCCCTATTTCTAAGATAGACAAATCATGGGTAGAAACTACTATAAAGGGTAAAAAAATTAAATTTGAATTTGTTGAAGAACTTCGAGTTCATGAAATCAATCTTATGATAGATACCATTAAAAGAAAAGAAAATTTTCTTATGTCTCTAAAAGAAGAGATAGAATATAAGAGAATTGAGCAACAATTGAAATCTCCTAAGCTTCAAGATGAAATTAATAAATATTAATTTCAACATAAAATTGTACAAACTATATGTGCTGAGATTCCTAATGCTTTTTGGAATAGAAAACAACATATTATAGAATTGCCTTATGAACCAGGTTTCTCAGAAAAAAAAAAAAAAAAAAAAAAAAAAAAATAACCTAGTAAGGCTAGACCAATAGTTATTGGTCCTAGACATTTAGAAATCTGTAAGACAGAAATTGAAGAATTACAAAAAAGTGATTTAATTTAGAAAACGTTACAGTCCCTGGAGTTGCCCAACATTTGATGTCGAAAATGCAGCTGAATTAAAAAGAGGAGTCCTGAGGCTAGTAATTAATTACAAACCTCTAAATAAAGCTTTAAGATGGATTAGGTATCCAATCCCTAAAAAAAAGAATTTGTTAAACAGACTTTATGATGCCAAGATATTTTCCAAATTCGATATGAAATCAGGATATTGGCAAATTCAAATAGCTGAACAAAATAGATACAAAACTGCCTTTACTGTTCCTTTTGGGCATTATGAATGGAATGTTATGCCATTTGAATTAAAAAATGTTCCATCTGAATTTCAAAATATCATGAATGATATTTTTAATTCTTATCATGAATTCATAATTGTTTATATTGATGATGTTTTAGTGTTCTCTCCTTCTATTGAAAAACATTTTAAACATCTCAATATATTTTTGAATACTGTCATGAATACGGGGCAGTTTCGGCAAAAAAGGTAAAAACTTTTCAAATTACTATTCATTTTTTAGGACATAATATTCATAAAGGTTCGATCATACCTATTGATAGAGCCATACAATTTGCTGACAAATTCCCTAATGAAATAAGGGAAAAACAACAACTGCAGATATTCTTAGGAAGCCTGAATTATGTAGGTGAATTTTATAAAGACTTAGCCTTAGATTGTAAATTATTATTTGCACGATTAAAAAAGAATCCTCTAGAATGGAACAATGATTTTACAAAAGCAATTAAGAGAATAAAACAAAGAGTTAAAGAGCTTCCATGTCTCTGTATTCCTCACCCAAGTGCTTTTAAAATAGTTGAAACAGATGCTTCTGAGATAGGATATGGAGAAATTCTTAAACGAAAAATTTCTAATAAAGAGCAATTGGTTAGATTTTAAGGAACTTGGAAAGGTGCACAACAAAATTATTCTACTATAAAAAAAGAAATATTATCTATAGTTATGTGCATCGTTAAGTTTGAATCTGACCTGTTAAATAAAAAATTCTTATTAAGAATAGATTGCAAGTCTGCTAAGGATATCCTTCTTAAAGATGTTAAAAATATAGCATCTAAACAGATATTTGCTAGATGGCAGGGAATCCTTTCTATTTTTGAATTTGATATAGAATTTATTAAAAGAGAATCTAATTCTTTGCCTAACTTCCTAACTAGAGAAATTTTGTAGGGATCCTAAAGGAAAAGGCGTTATAACCTCTCAATCTAATACTCCTGCAAAAAGAAACTTCTTCACTCCCAATACTAAGGAGACTGATAAAGATTTCTTATATGATCAGGCTTATGATTTAGCCCTTCCTTGTAATACCAAGGATTTCAAATATCCATATATTCCACTATCTTATAAAAAGATAGCACCAATTAAAAAAAGGTATGCTAATTTAGCACCATATGAGATAGCCCATTTTTATCTCAATAATCATCTTCCTCCTGAATTGGAACCTAGGAATATTTTATTCTATTTAAATATTCTTGTGGACATAGAATCAATTTCTCATAAACCTTGGATTCGAGCAGGGTCAGAATAGGTGTATTCAAAAATCATCATTTATAAAGCGATGAAGCCAGAAGATTGGATTATGGATTTATACCGTTAAAAACAAATCAAAGATAGAAGAATATTTCCTCGGCTATATACTTATTTTGATTATATGGCTGATTAGGAAAACTTGCTTTTATTTGAAAACAAAGCAAGAAAGCACAGCTAGTTTTTTAGGTTCACCCTCAATGAAGAATCTTCTCCCACTGCTTTTCCACAGTGGTTTAAAACATGATACTTTTCTTGGGGATTATTTCCTATATCCCTACCTAAATATGTTCATCTATACTAGTTAAGGTTTTGTGAGAATAATCATTCTTTGGACCCTCAAGACAAAATTATTATATTTACCGCTTATTATCAGCTCCCCTGAATTGTTAAATGGGAATATATTGTAAAAGAATGTTCTTCCTCTACCTTTGGGATTAATCGATCAGTCCCCTAGTTAATTCGTAGAACTTCAAATCAAATAGTAGGACAACTTCTCTAATTTCGAAGAGAACCTTAATAATTTTCAAAAGCTAGGGATCTTAAGATCTAAAGCTTCTTCTCAAAAACCTTATGTAAATGAAAATAAAACGGTTCTTGATATGGTAAAAGGTTATTAGCCTCCTCTTCTAAAGATGATGTTCAAAAAGAGCTCCTAAAAATTCTTGAAGATAACAATTCCAGGACTCATAAGACCCTCTACACGAAGGAGCATAAGATTTTTTGGATGAAGAATCTCATCAATAATTCTCTTTTCATAAAGCTAAAGTTTGCATTCTTAAAAGAAAAGGGAATCTACTTTCTTTTTAAAAAAGCAAAAGACATCTTTCCAAAAAAAAGAATGTTTTCGGTGATTTGAAGACAAATTTCTTAAAAAGAAAAGGAATTACTTTATAAAAGTAAAGATTCATTTCTATCTGGCGGTTCGACTCCACACTATCCAGAACACGTGCCCAAATAGAATGAAGACCCTTATCCTGTAACTACTATTGTAAAACTGCTGTTGTCAAATAGTACATGTGGACATGTTCTATACTTGTGCCTTGTACCTGTAATAAAGAATATGTTTTTATTAATGTAAGTTCCTCTACTCTTCTTTTATATTTCTACGATTAATCTGGGCTGCTGAATCTCATTGCAGCTGTTTACATATGTTCTGAGTATTATTCTGTCTTTTATCTTTAGTGTTTCTTTTTATGTGCGCTAGCTTCCCCTTATGGTATCAGAGCTAGTAACCTTAAAGGATGGTAGAGTGTGAGAATAGTCTTAAACTATTTGTTCATGAATCTTCAAAGTCGAGGAGTTAAACCCAGGAAACAAAGTCGAGGCATCTGATAACCCGTGTAGTCCGTTAACTGAAGGACGTTGAGGGTTAAGTAAGTAATGCTTGATAGATTGTGGTAGATATATTCTTTAGGGGGTTCTATACATAATTTTTGGTTTTTGGTTACGTGGGTGCTACCTTTTTTATCCTGATGATAAGTTCTTAGGTATGTTATATGAATCTATATTATCTCACTATGACCCCTACCCCCATAATTCTTGAATGTTCTTAATAAGTTGATAGTGAAATAGGTTTTGGGGGACGGATGATACATGTTGATGAGTATTGTATAGATGATATGATGTTGATATAACATGTTGATAATTTCTCTAATTGCTATGCAAGTCTGAAACCCTTCTTGTTGATTAATGGGTTATGGTTGACATTGTTGTTGGGTATTTTGGGATTTGGATTTATTTTGATGTTGTTTTTCAAGATAATGGGACCAAAGACAAAAGCTACTAAGCGTGCCCAATTGTCTAGACCGAGCTTTGATAATAGCCAATTTATCTCTGTTGCTGCAGAAAAGCGTTTTCATGATAGGCTTGTCACGAAAAAGGTTGTGGCATAGTAAAGCCTACACCTCAACCCTGATTACTTCTTGGGGATAGTCAATCTGATTAACAACAAACATTAGGCTAACTTATGTGCACTACCCCTAGCTGAAGTCATTATAGTGGCTCGGGAATTTTATGTTAATATGGTGAAACACACTGATAGCAGAGTAATGATGCGAGAAAAAATGTTCATTCACAAACACCTTAATCAATGCATATTTTGGCATTCTAGATATCCCGAGATTGATGAGTACATGACCCATGCCAGTGGGATAGTAGATTACAATGAAGTCATTAGTGCATTGTGCTATCAAGGCTCCATTTGAAAGCTAACTAATGGAGAGCTGGTTCATTTTCGAGCTAGTCAGCTGCTAAGCCCTGCAAGGGCATGGTATTACTTCGTGCTCACCAACATACTCCTTAGTGGACATGCCAGCAACTTGACTAAGGAGAGAGCTATTACTGGTGTATGCCATTATTTGAGGTAGGTCCATTGATGTTAGTAGGATTATTCATAGTGCCATATTGCAAGCAGCAAACACTGGACACTTAGGAATCTGGTTTCCCTTACTCATCACGGAACTGTGCCATGAAGTTTCAAATCCGGAATGCTGAAGTGAGTGAAGGTGATATAGCAGCTCTAGCTCAACCCATTGGTACACATAAGCTGATATTAGCTCAGTGCATCTTAAGATTAGAAGTGCAGTATGGAGATCATTGGTAGCATAACCATGATATCAACCATTAAAACAATCAGCTGCTGAGGATGATCTTGTAGCAAGGAGGATAGGATCCTTCTACTTTCCCTCCTTGTCCAACCCACCAGCCCCCAATTCCCACGTCCCGAGGAGAACATCGATATTGATTTTAATGATTGAGGGGAGTTTTATTTATCTTTTGTTTTTTTCGTGCTTCTTTTTAAAACATTGGGACAATGTTTACTATAGGTTTAAAAGGGTAACATAAAGTCTTGTAATAATTCTCTATTTTAATGCTTGGTTGACCCCCAATTATATTTAATTGACTAATTAGGTTGTATTGTGTTTCCTTTCCCCTATCATGTTAAAATAATATTGCAAGTTGTTAATGATGCTCTAATATTCCCTTATTCCCATGATGGCATTATTTATGCATTGATGTGGATTTTGATAACATGGGAATATAATTTTTTGAATGTTATAATTAGGACATATACTTCACTACATGAGGCCATTGTCGCCTAGGGTTGATGTTTTTAAGGATTTTTTTTTTTATAAATTCTAGACTCTTTTTGACTTCCTTAATAATAATTCCTCTTGAGGTGAAATCTTAGGTGAAACTTAGTTGAGAATATGATTTAGGCCATTATTTGAATCGATAGAGCCTTTGTATATCCACAAACGATTCTATATTTCTATATGCTAACCAATCCTTTGTTTAAGAGACCCATTTTCACCATATTACGTTAAGCAAATTCAATATGTAGTTTTATTGAGTTCAAAAGAAAAAGAGAATGAGCTAGAAGGAAGTCTGTGGGAAGGAGTGCATTACAAGGAAGAAAAGAAAAGAAAAAAAAAAAGATATTATGTGATCATCCGCACTTGATAAAAAATTTAGTTGGGAGAATAAGTGAAAATTTCTTGATGATTCCTACAAACTAAAGGTTTAGTAGAAGTAATAAAAGAAGGAAAAAAAAAAAGCAAAAAGTGGAGAACATTTATGCCACACAAAAAAGAAATATTTTGGGTGATACAAATCATAAGATAAAATAGTTGAAGCCCGAGTATGTGGGAACTAACGCTTTAAAAGAAAAGGTGGAAAAAGAAGGGTGAACTCATGCAAAGAAATTGTGCTTAGGGTATTTGAGCCAAAAATTCTATTTCATCAAACATAACCCTAGCCTGACATTACAAGCTAAAAAAAAAACCTATCTTGAAAACATTTTTGAAGCCATCTAACACTAGTGACAATGCCTTTCATACACACACATGAAGATTGCCTAAACATGATAAATTTGAAAATTATACTTGTGTGTTATCTTGAGTCAAGTCTTTGTTATAAAGTTTGAGGATTTTTAGGGGAATAATTAGCTTATCATTGATAAATTAATTGTGATTTTTATTTTCTTTCTTTTTACTAGAGACTAGCAAAATACTATATTTGGGGCTATGATAACTCTAGAATAATAGTGTTATTTCACTATGATTTTAATTCATATTTGATACTGATCTTGATATTTTGAGTTAGAATATTAGTCAAATATAGTGTTATAGTAGTTTTAGGTCATTTTAAAGAGTTTTGTAGAGTTTTTATCTTAATTAGGAGTAGTTTTATGAATTTTGGTATTTAATTTGTTTTAATTGTCTTTGTAGTGTCCTAGTTTGGATTAGAGAAGGGAAGCAACTCAACTGGCACTGCAGCGCTGAATAACATGAAGTCGCGACACCACAAAAGGGAGAAATCAATGTATCAGTTAGAAAGGACTCAGGTACGGCGCAACTAAAATGAAGCCGCGGTGAAGCTGCGGCACTGATACAAAGAGGAGGAAAACTAAATAAGTTGGTGAGCTAGAAGCCGCGGTGCTTGAAGATTGAAGCCATAGTGTGATGAGAAGGAAGCCGCAATGCCAAAGTAAATACTACTTTCGTAAACCAAGCAAGGGATTAGCGCCACAACGCCTATGTATATGAAACCGTGGCAAGGTACAAGACGATTTCTATTGAGATTAAATAGAATCTGTAAAGCCGCAATGCCATAGATGCCCATGGCGTAATGCTTGTATGGATTTTGAGGACTTCTATTTTATTTAAAATAGGAGGAAAAGGCTTATAAATAAAGAAGGAAGGCTAAGGTTAAGAGACACACCAGAGAGTGTTAAGGAGCTGAAGGAGATCTGAAGAGTGACAACTTCTAGTTTCTATTTACTTGTAATGGATATGTCTTTAGTTTTTATGTTTTCTGTAGTTAATATAAAGTAGTCGTATTCTAGGGGTAACTATTGAACTCACATGTAGTCGATGTGGCTTTAATTTTATTTCAATCCATACTTTAGTTTTAGTATTTATATTACCTTATTCTTACTGTTTCTAATTGCTTGATCACCAGTTAGATTGATTAAGAATTCTAAATTCAAATTGGAAAAGTCAGTTTTTGAATTAGCCTTAGGTGATATAACTTATGTTTGGATTGATCATATGATTTAGATGATCTGATTTTTTTACCATGAGTAACTAGAAGATTGGGTCTTAATGAGTTTATTTTAGAATAATTCTTATAGAAATATAGGGAATTAGACTAAGGAGAATATATAGTTGCTAGACATAGGAGTATGCTAGTAAATGATTAAGAAATCTAGGGTATTAACTAATGCATGAATTGATTTGAATTAAAGTTATTACGGTGTGGTGTGAGGGATATCGTGAACCTAGACTTAATTTTAATATTTTTAAATCAAATTTATCTCTGAATTTGCATTGGCTTGATTAGAGTTAAGCTATATCATAGTGGTAATTAGCATTTAAAAAAATTATTATTCCTCGTGTGAACTGATCTCTACTTGTTACTATATTACTTGAGGATAATACGTGCGCTTTCGTTTATATAAATTCCTATTAGTAATTACTGGGAAAGTTATTGCAGTTGATCCAAGAAAAGTTGAGGCAGTGTTGAAATGGGAGGCTTCAACCAATGTTACTAAAGTTAGAAGCTTCTTAGGTCTAGCAGACTATTATAATAGATTCATTCAAGATTTCTCCTAAATTATCATACCACTAACCAAATTAACTAGAAAAGGAGTAAGACGGGAATAAAGTACTAGTTGCCAAAAGAGCTTTGAGGAATGAAAAAAGAGACTAATCATTGCACCTGTCTTGTTTATACCAGACCCTAAAGAGAAATATATTGTGCATAGTCATGCTCCTAAGAAGTAGTTAGGGTGTGTGCTAATGCAGCAAGGAAGGGTAGTGGTTTATGCTTCTAGACAACTTGCAGCAGTTGTATTTGCCCTAAAGATATGGAGACAATAATTGTTTGGAGAGAAATTTAAAGTTTTCACAAATCATAAAACTTTAAAGTATCTAAAAGGAGTTAAACATGAAGCAGAGAAGGTGGTATAATTTTTGAAAGACTATAAGTGTGAACTGAAATACCATCCTAGCAAAGCAAATGTGGTGGCTAATGCACTTAGTAGGAAATCTCTATTTAGCTAAGATGATGATCCAAGAATACAAACTACTAGAGGAATTTAGTGATGCTGGTTGTGACATGGTTGGAATGAAGCAAGGGTGTATAGTGTTGAAGGGAGTCCAAATGCAATCTGATCTTAGACAAAGATTAAAAGAAAGTTAAGATCAACATGAGTATTTGAAAAGAATTAGGCAAAGAATGAAAACTGAGGAAGTGAAAGAGTTGAAGGAAGCTGCTAATGAAATGCTTGAGTATCAAGGTAGAATTTGTATACCTGAGGATAGTAAACTTAAAAACCTGATCTTAGATAAAGCACATAAGTCCAAATATTCTCTTCATCCTGGAAGTTCAAAAATGTATAAAGACTTGAAAACTCAGTTTTGGTGGCATGGTATGAAGAAGGAAATAGTTGTTTCAAGATGTCTAACTTGTCAAAGAGTAAAAGTAGAGCACCAAAAACCTGCTAGGTTACTACAGCCAATAGAGTTACCAGTTTAGAAGTGGTGTAAGATTACAATGGATTTTCTAGTGGTTTTACCTAGAACTACTAGTGGAAATGATGCTGTTTAGTACTGCCTACCATCCTTAAACAGATGGGCAATCTGAAAGAACCATGTAGACATTGGAGGACATGCTCAGGGCCTACATCTTAGATTACAAAGGGAATTGGGATCATTACTTACCTTTAGTTGAGTTTGCTTACAGCAACTCTTTCCACCAAAGTCTACAAATGGCTCCTTATGAAGCTCTTTATGATAGGAAATGTAGATCACATTTACGTTTGTTTGAGGTAGGAGAAAAGCAATTACTAGGACTAGATATAGTACAAAAACAAATGAAGCCGTTAGGAAGATAAGGGACAAGCTAAAGGTTGCCCAAAGTGGACAAAATAGTTATGCAGATATGAGGAAAATACCACTTGAGTTTGAAGTTGGAGAACAAGTGTTTTTAAAGGTCACTAACTACTAGCTTTGGAAAAACAAAAACAAGATGAAAACTTGGACCTAGATATGTAGGTCCTTATGAAATCCTAGAAAGAGTAGGAAATGTAGCCTACAAATTAGCCTTACAAATTAACCTGGTTAATGTACATAGTGTCTTTCATGTGTCACAGAGGAAATACAAGCCTAGCCTTGATCATGTGTTAGAGTATGAGCCAAAAACAATAGGAAGCAAATTGGGAACACAAGTAGAACCAACAAGAATAGTTGCTAGGAAAACAAAATACAAGTAAGGACAAATGATACCTTTGGTTAAGTGTCTTTGAAAGGGTTTATAGAAAAGGATGCTACTTTGGAAAGAAAAGAAGAGATGAAGGCTGCCTACCCTAGGTTATTTGAAGACGTTAGTTTTAAAATTTTGAGGAAAAAATTTCTTTTAAGTAGTGGTGTATGTAATACCCCACTTACACACACATAGACACTTCTTATACATTATTTTCTTGTAATAATAAAATGGTGAGTAATGAGGTCTATGATTACGGACTGAAAACAAATGATAGAATACCTTCTTATGTTTTAAGAAAAGAAACTTGTATAGTTGTAGTCTATATGATTCATTTATAATAAGTTGTGGCAAGTGACCAAGAATTGATCCTGTTGCATACATGATACATGATTGGAACCCTTGTATTGTGAAATCTAAATGTGAGTAAAATCTAATTTGAATTAGTACTTTTGGAGGATTGCCTAACTAGAAAATGTAAAGGCTCCTCATGGAGGCAGAGACCTCTTTGTTGACTCAACCAGTTTCTTTAGTATTAAGAAGTTAACTTAATATAATTATTATGTGTATTAAACAAAGAATTGATTAAGAACTGATTTGGATTAAACTCCTTATATCTCACTAACTTAAAACAAGGAGACAACTAATTTAAAGAATATCAAATAAAGAATTTGACATAAATTTTAACGAAAGTACTCAAGGAATAATATAATAAAGGAAAATTTTATTAAATTCATCATAATTGCAATTATCTAAGAATGGTAGAGCAATTTGAAAATTTTATCTATCTTTGTACTTGCTAGGTTACAAACCTAGAGAGGTAAGGTAATACAGAAACTATTCTATGCTACTTAGTGAAAACATGATTTTAACAATAATAAACATCAAATAAATAAATAAAAGTAAAGAATGAGTAAAAATAGAGAAAGCAATGAAGGTTGTAGGTCTTCAAGCTACTCTTACTTCCTTGTAATTTGGACTTCCTGGCTCCTCGGCCTCAAAAATCAAAGAAACTAGGCATGTTGGCAGCTGCTTGGGTGCCACAGTGCCCTCCTTAAATCACCCTAGCACAGCGGTGCCATCCTAGTCATGAGCAACATTGTTGTCTTGCACGTTTTGAGCAGTTTCGCCTCCAATTTGACCTCTAATATGACTCATTATTGTATTAGACCTTTAAAACTCAAAGACTAAGTTAACACAGATTAGAACTCCTATAAACTAAGTTAACATAAGTTATAACTCCTATAAAACACCTAAATCTTAATCCTAAAATAACTAGGAATCAACATCCTAATATAATACAGACTCAACTAGGAATTCAACTAAAACTAAGCAAAAACCAACTAAAACTCAAGAACATAGTTAAATTAATATGAGTAAAAGAATGTAAAATAACTCTATTTCCAAGAGTTATCATACCACCAAACTTAAGGTTTTGCAAGTCCTCGAGCCAAAAAAAAACTAAAAACACAAACAAAAACTAATAGCCAAAGATGCATCACACTAACATAATGAAATCCCAACATGCTCTCAAAAGTTTCACATGAACTTAACTAAATGTCAACCATAGTATCACTCAAATTCATGTTTCAATTTAAAAGCAAGTGTCAAATTCAAATAGATTTCCACTGTGTCTGTGTAATGATCCTTTAACAAAGGAATGCATGCAATCCGAATAAGTTTATGTCTAAGTAAAATTCCATTTAGCTTCAAACCTATAAGTGTGCTTTTCAACTCTCTCTCCACTAATGTAGAGTCCACTAAGTCAAGGATCAATAGGTCTCTAGTAAGCTTGTAACGTATGCTAGGGTAACAGTATGGTAAAGAAAATTCTAAGGCTCAAGTTACCCTAAGCATATAGATCTATCTAGACCCTTGAAAAGCTTTTTCACAACTCACCAACCCTCTCATATTTTCCTTTTTCCTTTCGTCACCTTCATTTATTTATTTTTTTCCTTTTTTTTTTTCTCTTTTTTTTTCTTTAGCCTAACTCTTATCACAGCCCTAACTTATTTCTTGTCATTATGAATATAGGGGTGAGCAAAAGGCACAATATATGCTTCTTCTTTATATATATATGTAACTCCAACCTTTCCTCCTTTTTTAACATAGCTCAATATATTCCTACAATGATCAACATGTCTAAGAGTAAAGGTTCAAAAACTGGAATTTAAAAAATGAGTAGGAAAAATTTTGTGGTTGTCAAAGAAAAGGCAATATACAATAAAACTTTGTGATAAGGTAACTGAGGATATACAATAAAACAAACTACGCTTGAAAAGCTCAAATGGTCCAAAGATGACCTAAATCATGTCCCTAACTTAACTTTATCTAGGATTTTGCCTTAAGAGAGAATCAAACACATTTATAAAGTTCCTAACTAAATATAAAAAGTCTCTAAATAAGCAAAAGAAACCCAAGAAAAAAGATCAAAGTGCATAAAAGTGTTGGAAATCACATCCTACAATGCTAATAATTCAAAATTTTAACATTAATGTCAAAAGCATTTGAAAAATAACATATTATCATAGGATGAGGGATTTCATCATAAAAGAAAAATAATAGTTTGGCTAACTAAACAACTTAACAAAAACTGTAAGCATCAAACATTAAAACAAAAAATAAAAAATAAAAACCAAACACCCCAAACTCAAGACAAACATTGTCCTCAATGTTTAAGATATTCAAAAAGAATAAGGATAGAAATACTCCATGGCATTTAAGCAAGGTATAAAGAACATAATTGGTTATCCAAGTTATATTTAAAGTATCCAAGCTTGAAAGGAAGTTGAAAGGGGTCAAGGAGGCAAAACGGGTTGCTAGGGCACTGGGGGGCACCATGGCGCCAACTTTTAGGCGCCATGGCACCCTAGTCAAGGGTTGAAGGTCATTGACTAGCATCGCAGTACCAATCTCTTTGTTGTTTGTATTTTCCAGCAATATGGCATTGATTTCTTAGCACCTGGGCGCTCGACATACTGTTTTTGCCCCCTTTTACTATGTTGATTGTATTTTGATGCATGACTCTTGTACCTAAAAAAAAAACATGAAAACTTAATTAAAAAAATTCTAACAAATCAAAAACTAAGGTGCAAAGTTAAAGAGTTTGGGTTGCCTCTAAGTAGCACTTGATTTATAGTCGTCTACTTTTTGAATGCTTAACCCTTTTTGGTCTTAGTTATAGAGGCTGTAGGAAGATGGCTTTCCTTAAGGTTCATAAACCTCTTCCTATTTCTCTTATACTTTTGCCTTAAGCTAGCACTAGCCATGGCATGATCTCCATTAGGAATTTCCTTCTAGAGCATTAGCCTTCCTGATATTGCATCCCACTACTTGACAACTTGCTTCCTTATTGAGCTTGTAGTCTTCAAGGGTGGCAACCTAGCAATTGAAAGGTGCTTTAAGGGTAAGGGTGTGTCCAAAGGAGTAATCAACTATTGAACTCCTTCATTTGTAGCTTCATGCACAACTTCAATTGCATAACAATCATCGGCTTTGGAAGGAAACATCATAGCCTTGAAGATGTTAAACTTTAGTTCTTGGTCTTGAACTCTCATGATAAGTTCTCCTTTTTGTACATCAATGAGAGTTCTAATGGTGGCTACGAATGGCTCCCAAAAATAATAGGGATTTCTTTGTCTTCCTCTATGTCATGAATGAGAAAGTCACCGGGATTAACTTATCTACTTTGACTAGGATATAGTCAATGATGCCCTTTGGATAAGTTTGTGACCTATCCGCAAGTTGCAAGGTCACTTTAGTTAGCTTGATCTTCCCTTTTTTAAGTCCAAGCTTTTGAAATATTAAGAACGACATCAAGTTGATACTTGCTCCCAAATCACATAAAGTTTTACCACCAAAGGACTTACCAATGGAAATTAGTATATTGAAACTACCTTGAATCTTTGAGCTTTGGTAGTAGTTTCCTATAGAGAATAGCACTATTCTCTTTGATTAAAGCAACTATTTTATGATCCTCTATTTTGCACTTCTTAGACAAGATATCCTTCATAAACTTGACATATGCAGGCATTTGTTCAAGAGCTTCCATAAAAGGAATGTTGATGTGAAGCTTCTTGAATACCTCTAAAAAAAATTTAAATTACTCACCAAGTCTTGGCTTTTGAAGGTGTTGAGGGAAAGCTAGAGGTGGGTATGTAGGGGCATTTTCTTTAGGAGCTTGAGCTCCTTTTTTACTACTCACAATTCCCTCCTCATCTTGCTTAGGTGGAATGTCAGCTTGCTTAGGAGATTCTTCTACATTTTTACCACTCCTTAGAGTGATGGCTTTGTAATGGTCCAAGTTCGGATTTCCTATTCTTGGATTTGGTTATGTATCACTAGGTAGAGTACCTTGAGGTCGGCTGGTAATGGCATTGGCCAACTAGGCCTATTTGATTCTCAAGGTTCCTAAGTGATGTTGCTTGGCTTTGGATTATGGAATCCGTCTTGGATATGTATTGCACAAATAAATCTTCAAAAGATGGCTTCTTGTCATGTGCAAGAATTTGTGCTTGGTGCATATGTAGGCTTTGCTTCATTGGATTGCCCTTGATTACTCTAAGAAAAATTTAGGTGGTTTCTCCACTCCAGATTATAGGTGTTGGACTAAGGGTTAACTTGTTGCCTATTGTAATTGCCTAAGTAGTTTACCAATTCATGGTTGTTAGGGCACAAATTTCTTGCATGTGCATCCCCAAAAATCTCACAAGTCATGGCTTGACTTCTATTTGATTGTCCTCCAAGAGTGTTAATTTTCTTTGACAAGACAGCCATTTGTATAGTTAATGCACTAATTGCATCCAACTCATAAATTCTAGCCACTCTTCGAGTTGATAACCTTTCTGAAGGCCATTGACAATTATTGGCAGCCATCTCCTCTAGTAATTCAAATGCTTCATCAATGGATTTACCTGTCCCTACCGACAGCTGCATTAATTGTATTACTGTATAGACTTGTAGCCACTTTGGTAAGGCATGGTGAGGACATCTTTTAAGCAACTTCTTAAATATTTCCCATGCTTCATAGAGAGACTTTGAATTAAGTTGCATGAATGAAGTAATTTCATTACGCAACTTTGTTGTTTTAGCTGGTGGAAAGAATTTGGCTAAAAATTTTGGCCAATTCTTCCTATGTTGTAATAGAGCTGTGGGGGAGTGCAAGCAGTCAGCACTTTACCTTTTATCGAAGTAAGAATGGAAAGAGGTGAAACTTTAATGAATCATCCGAAATTTTGTTGATCTTCATAATGTCATAAAGCTCTAATAAGCTTATAAGGTGGGAGTTTGGATCATCATTAGGAAATCCAACAAATTGCACCATCTACTGAATCATTTGGATTTGGTCGAGCTTGATTTCAAAATAATTAGCTTGGATTGCCGACCTTAGTATTCTTAAGTGAAGTTCTTGCGCAAGAGGGATTGCATAGTCCCGTAAGAACTTGGGTTCTTGATCATTAACCATCACTGGAATTTAGCTTGAGATGCTTGTTAATTCTCTCATTTCGATGTTTTTGATATGTTCTATCAATCTCGAGATCGAAAGGAACGAGCTCCACACTTTGAGTTCTTCGCATATATGATCAAGAGTACCTGAAAATAAAATTAAAAAAAAAAAGTGAATTAAATCTAGAACTAGTTGGTATTTATATTTAAAAATATAAAAATAACTTCCCGACATAGGCGCCAAAAACTTGACACAGATTTTACCCACGTAAGCGCACATATCGTCATCAAGTAATAAAGATAAAAGTAAAGATCGTTCTTATGAGGAGTTTTTCAAATATTATGTTAAGTACTAAAATTAGCAATTCCAATTTTATTCAAACAACTCAATTATTTGGTTGATTATGATCTAGTGATAAACTAAAAAAAATTAGCACAAGATTAAATTGGAGATAAACTTAGAACTACAACTTTCCTCAACACTTCATTTGAATTATTATTATCTTGTCTTGCTTAGTTATGATAAAGAATTATTAACCTAGGTTCTTATTTAATTAAACAAGTCATTAATATTGGACCTAACTTGGCTACACAACATATATAGGTATATTTCTATCCTATACAAAAATCAAACTCAACAACATGTGTTGAATTCAATTCAATCTAAAAGATAGCCAGCCAATTAGAAGCTTTAATCATAGAATGAACTAAATAAATTATATACCAAAACCTAAGTAATCCATACAAAACATAATATCAAGCACATGTTAAGTTCTAGTTGCAATTCTAGAAAGGAAACTACTCCATGCTACTTAGTGTAAATATGGTTTCAACAATAATAAACAACAAAGGAATACAATAAAAGTAAAGAAGGAGAAGAAATAGAAAAAGCTATGAAGGTTATCGATCTTCAAGCTCCTATGATCCTTGCTCTTCTTGCTTCCTTGCACCCTTGATAAGCTCTAACACTCCAAAAAATCTTTGCTAACTTGTGTTCTCTAAGTCCTCAAGCTAGTCCCCCTTTTATAGGCTTAAAAACCCACAATTTCACTTCAATTCAGAGTAGTAATCGCGCTAGTGCCATGGCTGTAGCTTCCCGATAATACAGCCTCAAAATTGGGCATGTTGGTAGTGGCTTGGGCACCACAACCTCAATTTTTGGCACCGCGGTGCCCACTTGAAATCGCCTAGTCCTAGGCAGCATCGTTGTCTTGCTGGTTTTGAGTGGTTTAACTTCCAATGGGACTCGTTCTTGTATTAGACCTCCAAAACACAAAGATTAAGTTAACACAAGTTAGAACTACTAAGTTAACACAAGTTAGAACTCTTATAGACATTCTTTTAATAGCCAAGACATAACATATCCTTCTAAATAAAACGCACTCACCCATATGCCAAAAATATACATATAATCAATAATTAGAGTTATTGTACTACATAGTGAAGTTAATACATCGGAAATAAGGAATTAGTAAATAATATCTATTAATCCAACTAAAATCCCTATATATTAAAAGTTTGCCGATGGTTTCTAAATATGCAATCATCATCTATAAAAGACTTATGCCAAAAGAATGCAGGTAAGGCATCTTAGTGTGCCTTCACTATGTATAAGGGAATCATCCTAAATAGGATCCTCTTCTGAATCCTCCTCTATATGTCTTGATCCATCTCAACCTCTTCTGATAACCATACCATACCACCCACTAGCTTATCCATCAGTATATCCTTATCGGATACCACCTCAACCATATCCACCTTCATTGATTCTCTAACTGGTTGTCCACTATTTCCTGGCCCCTCACCCGCTAACTCCTTAATTACAACACCACCACCAACACCTCCTCCAACACCACCTAGACCATGCTAATCGGGTACCCCATTGGGATCATTCATAGGGTAATCCCTGACTATAGGATCCGTGTATACATACTCTCCAGTGAGAAATGCATACTATTGTTCAAGATAAGCAAGACCAACCTACTATATATGAGAACTACCAAATAGTGCTATCACTCACATATTGCATTTTTACTATATCAAATTAATCTAGGAACTAGTTTAAAAAAAGTGAGAAATGAATCTCAGCAGATATCCGCATATATATATTTTAAAAACAAATAGGTATCCCATTTTAAAAAATTGAAAGAGATGCAGTGCATTCATGAGAAACTAATTATGAATGTGTGGACTATCCACAGGTTAGGCTAGCCTATTAGAATTCCCCAGCCAGATTAGGGCTACTGAGTACTCAAGGGGCCAAATCCCTTAACAAGTTTGCATGTGCTCAGATAGGAGGACCATTCGCAATTTGATCCTACATGCACAGGTGCTTCAATTCTCTGGCCTACCCACACGCGGGCTATTCAATGATCCCATCGTCTATAGTAGTTCATTCTAACCAGTCCAACCTATAGTCCATAATGAAAAAACCACCACTAATGACACACAATATAGTTTCATCATAAATATCAAGCATGGAATTTTCATCAAAATAGTCACTCATGATCAATGCATGAAACAGAGGAGTTTTAAGGAGTAAAAACAATAGTTTTTCAACTCACACAAACAAAATCACATTTGATAGGAATATGCATATATCTACCAGTTACCATGTTATCCAAAATTATAGTTTGTCCACAATCAACTTTCAATCCACAATCTAGTCCGAGTTCAATTGTCCAGTCCAGTGTCCAAGTTCAATTTCCAATATCTAATCATTCAGGGTTTTCCAATCGTCAAGATTCCTCAACCTTGCTCTGGTAAAATTTTATTTTAATATTGGTTTATTATTTCTATTTACATTTTTACCCTTTTTGTTTGCCTAATTTCTATTCTTAGGATTAAATTTATTTTGTACGACTATTATATTTCCAAGCATAGTTGGCTAACTAATTTCGGTAAACAATGTGAACCTTTAATTATATTACTTGACTATTTAATAAAACACTAATTTTCTTAACTATGTTTCTTGGCCAATACTTATTTTCATCAATTCATGAACTAATTTTGCTAATTAATTTCACGATATTCAATTAACCATTTTCAGCCATCATGAACTAACTAACTCTATCATTTTTGGCTAAAACTTCAATTATTTCCTAGGAATTCTAAATTTCGCCTATTAAGTGAAATTGCTCACAATTTGTATGTAATAATTTTTTCCTAATTCAATTATCACTAATTTAATTATTATAATCTTAGCTCTATTAATCCAAGTCCCTTACAAATTTTAGCCAAGATTCATCCTAATTACTAATTTAATTCTCAAACAAATTTTAAAATTAATTATCATAAAAGCTTTAAAAATTAGAATTAAGGATGTTTACCTTACAATTTTGGCTAATCCACTTGAAAACCTCCCCTATACCTCTTGTCCAAGTCAAGATTTCTATCCTCTAGTCTCTTGATACAATGATAGATCTAGAATCCTCACCTTGAATTGAGTTACTCCTCTAAGTTTCACTCAATTCCGATGCTCGGTTTGTGTTTTGTCAATTTTCTATGTTTCCTCTCTTTCCTTGATTTCCTCACACTTCTCTCTAATTCCTCTTGATTATAATGTACTCTTTTCTTATATGTAAGCCTAACCTTGAAGTTTAGTCTCTATTATATTACTCTATATTCCTAATCATATAATTACCTATCATTTCCCATGCATTTCAAGTCTTTGCACGAGAATAGCTTATATAACAAGTTATTCCTCTCTTACACCTAGTTGTTACCCTCATATCTCCTCACACAGTCATTGCCTACATTTATTCTTCATTAATTTCCATTCCTCCATGTCTTGCCACCTAAGTCGAGCCATGGACTCCTCCTTGCCGACACCTCACCTATGCATGCAACCATGCCATCTCCTTTTAACACCTCATTTTACCACCCCTTAGCTATAAGACACGTCATTCTCTACACCCTTCATCAAAACCGGCCACTCATAAGCTCTTACACCCTTCATTATTACTCATTATTACTAAATATTCTTGTAGCTTCTTTTCTTGCAAGTGCTCTTGCCATTAAGACCTCATTTGTTGCCTATTTATTACACTATAAATGTACATTCCTCTTGTCTTGACACCTAGCCTTCTTGACATATTGCCATTCTCACCATCCGCCACCTTGCATTTTCATGCAAACTACTCTCCAAAACCATGGCCTAATACCATTTTTTTGGAGACACATTAATGCCTTCATTTAATGCACATGTCTCCTATTAAATACATACCTCAACTGAAAATGCACTCATGCCCCCTATGTTTTAGTTCTTTTCATAATATTTCTCCACTTCCTAGTTTTCAATTTAATCCTTCATATAACCTATTTTCAATTAAACTTTTAATTTATACCTATTTACAGTATGTTGGACTTATACTGGACAATAATAATTATAATAATTTATTAATATTTCTTTTCTTCACTACCTTAATATGTGAGAAAAATTATGATTTTATCCCTTTTAAATCCTACATGCATATTCCTTTCAAAGTTTACAATATCATAAAATTATACTTACTTGTTTAGTCCTTAAAAACAATCAACTAGAATTTAAGTCTGTGCAATAAAAATCAATCATGTACCTTTCACCTCTTATTTGCATTTAGTTACTCTTATTTGCATATTAGTCTTACATTGGGGACAATGTAAGGAATAAGAGTGAGTGTGTGTGTCTGTATGTGTGTGTGTCTCTCTCTCTCTATGTGTGTGTGGGGGGGGGGGGGGGCGGAGAGAGAGGATTTAGGCTTTTCTTTTTAGGTTTTCTTTTTCGTTAGAATGTGTGTTTATAGGTTATTTTCAAGGATTTATGAAAATATGTATGTTATGAGCAAGAACTAAATTTAGTTTGAAGAGAGACATAGGTGATTGAAATTGTAATAATAAACAAGCTAGTTTTGGTAGACATTTTGTCATGTGAGTTTTTGAGCCTGAGATTGAATCTTACATGTCAATCTATAATTTTCTTTTTAAGTTGATATTCATTATGTGATTATTGTAGCTCTAGAACTTGCTTTAAATCTTGTTGAGACTTTATTGATTCATATGAATGCATGAAAATGATGAAGGTAATAGGAAATATACACTTTAAACCTAAAAAGCCCAACCCAATAAATTTTTATTTTTAGTGACATGTTTGAGTTTAATTACTCTTTTTGTTGGTTAACCCATTATATGACCCTCAACCTTAACGATTGTATCTTCTACCCTACTTAGCATTAGTGCAGCAATTAAATACTTCGTTGATTAGTGTTGCTAGAGTTATAAGGAAAAGTTGGAAAGTATGGGGAAACATGAGCATGGATTTTTAGGTTTCCTTTCAGTATTTACTCTAAATGTCTTGTTTTATTAAAAAAAAAAAAAAAGAGCGAGAGAGAAAAAAAAAGATGCAGCATTCAAAGTGATGAAAGAAAAAGATATGCAAGCGAAGTGCTTAATCTTTTGTGAAGCTAGAAAGCCATACTGAGTCGAACCATGCAACAAACAAAAGGAGAATTGAATCTCAGTGAGAGCGGGAAGGAAGATCAGAGAGAGCAATAATAATATTGTAGTGCTCGAGTTTAAGTTTTGATTGCTATAATTGATTTCTTTGGTGTTTTCCTTCCATTTTGTTCCATATCATGTCCCTAACCTCGTTACAACTAGGTGAAAGACCTTCTAATTTATGTTGCATATAATCTAAGTAGTGGAGATTAAATGGACAAGTAAGCCTATGATATTGTATTATTACTAAATGAATCAGAGTGCAAGTTCTTATCCCTGAAACACTTGTGACTTCGAGAGATTGTCATGTCAGAATCTATCAATTTAGCATGTTTGATTTTCAATGATGTTATCTTATTGAGTTCTGAGTTTGTTTAAGGGAAATTTATTCATGATATTTTATGATCCTTGGAATTCTTGGTTATGCTCTGCTCTTTGCATATGATTTATGCATTCTTTAATACCTTTTGAAAGTTAGAAGAATGGGGGAATTTGATAGGTTTAATTTTACTCAAGGATGAGTAAAACTAAGTGAGGGAATTTGATAGGTGTTTAATACGTGCTTAATTTCATTGATTCCTATTTGTTGTTTTGAGTACAATTTTAGACTAATGAACTTGTAAATGTTTATTTTATAAGTTCAGGTGTTGAATTGAAGTGAATGAACATTTGTTGGATAAAAGGGACATAATTAGTACAAAACGGAGTAAGAGAGGAAGTCAAAAGAGCACCAAATAAAGATGAGCTATATTGGTACACGGCACAAGGCCGTGTAAGTCAAATCTTGTGTAATATTATGTTTAGCATGAAAAATGTGTCAAATTAATCCTAATTATGCAATGACTTCTCCAATCACTCCATGGAATCCAAATACTTCAGGAATTAATGTATAAACTTCCTAATCAGATTTGTATAAGGAAAAAAAGAGGATCTTGTGTTTGAACATATTTTAAGTCAAATTACGAATCCTAATCCAAGAAGGATCTCAGCTATCAGATCTTAATCCAAGAAGGATTTCAAGTCAAATTAAGATTCCATAAACTATTTTCTCTCTTCTAGTTAGTCTATAAATACTCTTAGCTTAGGAGAATTATGGAAAGTTTTTCAAGACTCATCAAACGTGTTCTAGGTTATTTTTATTTTCTCTTTATCATTTTCTTCTCCATTATGAGCTATTAAAATTTCTTTTCTGATAAAAAGGAGGATTGCAATGCGTTGTGAGATCTGACTAGTTCTTCATCTTGATATGATTATTTAGGAGAATTAGTTTCGTATTTGCTTGATAATTCTGACATAAGTAGCAAATAGTAGTTTGCAATTGCTATGAAGACATGAAATAAGTTAAATGAACGGAGCTTGTTTGTTTGTTGTTTAGCTTCAACTATCTATCTAATTCTTAAAGTTGTTGTTTAGCTTGTTTGGTTAATTTCAAATCTCCATGGTGGATATCCTTTTTTTATCGAAAGGTTTCTCTATTGATTGTTTGTTTATTTAATTTTACTTTAACCTTATTTTTTATTTAAATTCTAGAAATTCAGAGGAAAAATATTTTATTGTTGTTTGAATTAGGATTTATATTTCATACAAATTGATTAAACTCAATTCTTCATGGGATCGATCTTTATTCACCCTACCTACAAAACTAGGTTAAAATAGAGAATTTTAATTGGTGCTTTCGACATGTATCAATAGGATGCATAACCTCTAGCTTACACAACAGTTTGGATAATCAAGTTCGTTAATGAAGTTGAGAAATTCCTACTATTAAAACATATAGTAACAATACTATGATGACAATTGGGTGTTAGCTCAAGGCTTAGAACATCGGCCTCATAAGAGGTTCAAATAGTTTGGAATGGTGATCCTGCATATGATTTGAGAAAATGTAAATGGACATATGATTTTGTAAAAAATAAGTCAAAGAGAAAGTTAACAAATCCATTAACTAGAGCAAATTTATTAGCTCAATCTCTAACTATAGAAGAAGAGTGTTGTATAGATTATCATTTGGTTTTAGTGTGAATGAGAGATTGCTAGTATTATGCCCTAACTTAATTACAAGTGATATTGTAGGATGTTTCTATTGTATACAATCTTATTTACTTTATTATTGATAGATAATAATATTTATTGAATAAGTGGCAAACAACATGTATAAGAGTTAGTAATTAACTATCATGAGCTCAAATAATTTAAGTACGGAAAATAAGTATCATGATAAGATCATGCTCATAAGATATATTTCCTTTGAGCTTAAGTCTTAAATGTTCCTAATTATAGGAGTACTAAGTAGGACATTATAGTGAATCCAAATAGTTTAGTACATATCAAGTTGGCTTAAAGAGTTAAGGGTGACTATTCTTATAGTCACTTGTATATGAGTTCACTGAACTGATTTGATTAAGAACACCTATATGGAATTTTTCTACATGTCAATAGGTGTATGGTTCTCATGTTACAATTGTGCAAATAGTTCTTTAACTTGAAGTATCATAGTTATTTTTTACGTAAGTCATTATAATTTGATGCTATTTTTTATTCTATTAATGAATTACGTAAATAGTAGTAATTGGGTATAATCACTTGTATGTGGACTGAATGTGCACTAAAGGATCTATCACTCTTAATAGAAAAGAGAGATTGTCTTACAAAGTCTATAAAAAGTGTAACTTAAAATCTATGGCCATAGCAGAATGGAAACTACAAAATTAGTTGTTAATTTCTCCAAGAAAATTATAATCTTAAGATCTAGGCACTATACGATTAAATCTAGAGTTTGACATTATTTCTATACCCAAATAGATTTAATTGAGACATTGCATAATATAATGATTAAATTATACAGTAACTATTAATGAAAAGGTTCAAAAGGTATTTATACTATTATAGGTAGTCATCATGTGTTGTCAGGCACCAATCTTGACTTGTATACAACCCTGATATTGTTGGGAATTATAGAGTCATGTATACGCAATAAAATTAAAATTTTCCCTAACCAAAAACCTAGGTATTCAATTAAATATATATTACAAAAGCAAAAAATTAAATCTAACCTCTTGAAGCTTTACTCACGCAGCTAGATTGATTGTTTAACAAGGATGCTTAGAGTTCCTCCATAAATTGTCAAAGCGATTCTCCCAATCAAACACAAAGTATGACTAATGATTAGTAAGTTATTCATACGAATAAACCTTTAATGAAATAGTTCACATAATTGATGGTCAAAAATTATTATCTTTTTTGAAAATGATTCGAAGAAATCGATCCACTCTTAGGACACGAGCTAGCTTCCACTTGTTCAACTCATGAATAAAGGATTGTTCTTGAAGCAAAAACTCCTTTGCTTTAACAAAAGGAGTCACATCTAAGGGAGGATAAGTTGTTAAGAACTCTTCTTGCTTCTAATCCTTGCTTGGCAGAATGTCACTAGTGTCTTGTAATCTACATTCACATTGGCTGTATTCCCTTAGTTACATATATATTAGGGGTTGGCTAAAGCTTAGGTACTTATAATCCTTACTTGTTTAGGTCTTCATTAAACCTAAATCCCAAGGCCTAAGGCTCATAGCTCCTTTAGTAATCCATAATCCATAATGTTGTTATGATTACTAATGAGCCTTTAGGCTCCTAGTGGAACTAAATCTAATTAGGAAATCAAATCTAATTAGCATTCTTACTAGACCTTTTCTCGGCTTTCAAGAAAAGTAGTCTTGCCATATATATAAGTGCCAATTACCTTTTTACCCTTATGTGCTTCGAAGTTAACTATTAATTCCAAGACTCCATTAATCCTTATAAGTTTTTAATCTTAGTCAATTAAATTGTGTAACTTATTAGGTTCGCTCATACGTTGGCAATAAATATAATTAGATACTTGCTAAGAAGTACGGTTAAATTAAGACACTTTTAATTTAATTTGGTTTTGCCAAACTAACCAACTTACATTCATAGATTAAGATTAATACTTGATAATGTATCATCTCATCAAATATATCCTAAGATAGATATAGGGCTTGGATTCTTATGCCACCCTATCTTTGTCTAAATCCATTTGTACTGAAACCAAGTTTATGTTTGTTCATTAAGAGATTCAAGAAAACACTTTTCTTATTTCAATTTGCAAAAATTCCTAGAACAAGACATACTTTTCTTAAGAGGGCATGAGATATTCTTCACACTTGAGTAAAGACTCAACATGGTTTTTAACAAGCACCCATATATTTATCTCAGCATCTCCATGCTTGTAGTTTATGAGATCACTACTTTTTTTTATAAGAAAATAACACAGCATATACTAGTCTCGAAGATTCATCAATATCCCATTCTTGATGATTCATTAATTAGGAATACTTTTAGAATAATTTTTATGTATGTCATATCTTACAATTATGATCAACATCATAATTATGCATATACAACATTTATTCTGAGGACTTTATATATTTTTGTACTAAATCTCATTTAAACAATATAGTAAAGAATACATAATAAATATTATTACATGCATTAGATACAAATAAAGTGTCATTACAATCAACTATTGATTAACTCTTGGACACTAATACTAATAATCTCCCACTTGGCCTTGAGTCAATCACTATGATATCAAAGTGATGATCATGCTTTCACTTTGGCATGGGCTTTGTAAGCAAATCTGCCACATTCTCATCAATAGGAATGTGCACTATCTTTATATTCATTCCATCAACAATTTCTTTAATTAGGTATTACCGCCTTAGTACGTGTTTGGATTTCTGGTGAGACCTTGGTTCCTTTGCTTGTGCAAAAGACCCATTGTTATCATATTATACCTTTATTAGATTAAAAATGCCAAGAATCACTCTGAGTTTAGTTATGAACTTCTTTATCCAAACTACCTCCATAGCTGCTTTGGAGGTAGCTATGTACTCAGCTTTAGTTGTACAATCAGCCGTTGTTTCCTACTTGGAACTCTTCCAACTAATAGCTCTTCTAGTAAGAGTAAATAAGAATCCAGACTGTGATTTACAATCGTCCCTATCAATTTGAAAGCTCACATCGAAATATCCTAGAACTTTCAGTTCTTCGATTCCCCCCATATATTAAGAATTAATTCTTAGTCCTTCTCAAGTACTTAAGGATGTTCTTAACTACCTTCTAGTGCTCTTCGGCAGGAACAAAGCCTGGTATATACTTGTAACACTTAATTATATGATATATTAGGGCGAGTATATATGGTATTTCATTCATACATTCTCTTTCCAATTCTGTCTTAGGAGACATACTTGTGAAAGGATTCACACCATATAACATGGGAAAGAACCCTTTTTGACTTATCCATGCAAAACCTCTTAAGCATCTTGTCAATGTACGTGAATCATAATAATCCAAGCAACTTTTTGGATCTATCTCTATAGATCCTTATACTTAGTATATAGATTGCTTCACCCATATATTTCAAGGAGAAATTTTTGGATAACAAGAATTTGACCGATTGTAACATATGTATATCCGTTACCTATTAGGAGTATGTTATCTACATACAGTACCAAGAATGTTACTACACTCCCACTAACCTTTTTGTACACACACAATTCATCTTCATTTTTAATGAAATCATAAGTTGTATAGTTTCATCAAAACTAATGTTCCACATTCTTGAAGCTTGCTTAAGTCCATAAATGGACTTTTGTAGCTTGCACACTTTATTATGATAGCCTTTGGATTGTTATGTCCAGTACAAATCTTCCTATAAATTACCATTAAGGAAAGTAATTTTGACATCCATTTGCCATATCTCATAATCGTGATATGCAACTATAGCAAGTAAATTATGAAGTGACTTGATCATGGCAACTAGCGAAAAAGGTTTCATCAAAATCAATTCATTGTTTTTACCTATAACTTTTTGCCACTAACCTTGCTTTGAAGATTTGTATGTTGTTGTCCACATCAATTTTTTCTTAAATACCCATTTACACCTAATAGGATTAATCCCTTCAGGTGGATCAATCAAAGTCCATACTTTGTTATCATAGATGGTGTCCATTTCAGATTTCAAGGCATCTTGCTATTTCAGGAAATCAATACTGTTAATTTCTTCCTAATAACTAGTAGGCTCAACATCCTCGATAAGTAGAATATATTTCTGATCAGCTATCAGAAATCCATACCTTATTGGAGGTCGACTTATTCTACTAGTCCTATGAAGTGGTTATGCGTATTTAACTTTTTCTTGTACCTGCAATTCTTGTGGTATAGGATCAAGTTCCATTATGTGATCAGTCTCATTTTGGTTTTCTTGAATTTCTTCAAGTTCTACTTTACTCACATAGCTTCTTTCAAGAATAAACTCTTTTTCAAGAAAGACAGCGTTTTTTGAAACAAACACCCTTTTTTTTTTCTTGTGGGTAGTAAAAAGTAGTATCTTCTTGTTTCTTTAGGATAACGCACAAATAAGCACTTAACACTCTGGTTTCAAGCTTATCAATCAAAATTAATTTGATATAAACATGAAAACACCTAAATTCTTTGGTGTGAGATATTTAGTTTTCTTTTTCTCTATATCTCATATGGAGTTCTTTCAACAGATTTTGATGGAGCCCTATTTAGAAGGTAAGTTGCAGTAATCAAAGCATATCCCAAAAAAAGAAATTGGTAAGTTAGCATAACTCATCATGTAACTCACCATGTCTAACAAAGTGTGATCCCTCCTTTTGGATACACTATTGAGCTGTCGTGTACCAGGAGGTGTCCATTGAGATAGAATTTCATTATCCTTTAAATAGCCTAAGAACTCCTGGCTAAGGTATTCTCCACCTCGATCAAATCTAAGTGTCTTAATACTTTTACCAATTTGTTTCTCTACTTATTCCTAAATTCTTTAAACTTTTCAAAGGATTCAGACTTGTAACTTATAGGATACGCATACCTATACCTTAACTTGTCGTCAGTAAAGGTTAGGAAGTAAGGATATCCACCTCTAACATGTATAGACATTGGTCTAAAAACAGCGAAGTGTATAAGTTCTAGTAACTCAATAGCATGTGACCCTTTACCTGTGAAAGGTTTCTTGGTCATCTTTCCAAATAGACCGGATTAACATATCTCATATGATTCATAATCAAATAGATCTAAATATCCACTTTGGTATAATCTAGTAATCCTAGTCTTATTTATGTGACCTTACAATGTCATAAATAAGATGATTTTGGACTTTCTAATTTGGGTTTCTTAGTGTTTATGTTAGGATAATTATCAGTTAACCTCAATCACTTAGGCTTGTCTTTCTTAATGCCGCTAGTAGCCTTAGTCTAACTCCTAGACGAAAATTCTTGCTCTTTGACTTGGGTTTAGAAGAACCATTTATCAACATCACTTAGGCTTTATCTTTCTTGATAATTGCCCTCCACAGTTTTCAACATGTTCAGTAACTCGAGTAGAGTTGTTTCCAACTTATTTATGTTGTACTTCATAAAAGACTATGAAAATGACTCAAGCAAAGACAATAAGACCAAATCAACTAAAAATTCAAGGTCCATAGAGTTATAACCCAATATCGTATTGTTAACTCAGGAAATTTTCGTAGCAAGAAATTAGAAAAAAATATGTAATTTTTAGTATATAAAAAATAAATAAATAAATAAAATAAGTGAACAATTTATATATATATATATATATATATACATAAAGTGTTTACACGACTAATTTAAAACCAATTGACTTTGACCTTAACTTCATTTTTTCCTTTTTATCTCTATATTTTTCTTTCGTATTTTTTTTCATTGAACCAACTTACTCCTCCTTTGTCTTGGCCTATCTTCCCCTGTTTTCTAGAGCCTTCCTTTCTCTTGTGTTGGCCTAGAATTCCACTCCATGATGGTGGTGTATAGTGGTCATTCAACCCTTTTTTTGCTTGCAACCAGGTAACCCTCTTTACTCTTAATCACAGCTTGGAATTCCTTCTTTTCAATTGAGGAGATTGTTTTTGTTTGGTGGGTTGCAGCTTTATTTTTCTTCCCCTGTCTTCCTTGCCCTGCCCATGTGTGTTGATCCAGCCTTATAGCTATGGGTGTGTATGTGAGTATTAAGCCTATTGTACTAATTTTGTATCAGTATTTGGGTTTGCTTACCATTTCCTAATTTTCCTATGTGACTTTTAATTTTCAACAGCTTCTTTAGCTACCAACTTACTTAAGGTCCTTTTGGTATTACTCAAGGTCCTTTTGCTCCACATTGTTTGTAGGTGTATCATTACTATATTTCTTATATGTAAGTTCGTATAAATTAATGGGATGCTTTGGGCTTCAATATCTTTGTTCTATTATTTTATTTAATCAATCCATGTTATTCTATTAATGCTAGCGTAGTACCTTTTGTAAAAGCTGAGATTTGTCTTCATGATACTTGAGTTGATATTGAACTTGCTTTAGGTGAGAACATGGAAACATAAGACCTTGATAAGAATCATTTCCCCCAATTCTATCTTTTTATTGGATCCTTTAAACCTGTATCTCAGCTTTTTCCTCATTTTAGTTGATTTATGTTGAAAGTGGATAACTCAAGCTATTGATGAATTTTAGGTAATTAGTTTAACTTAAAGTTTAATGTTGAGAGTATAAGTAATATAGGAATTGGGGAATTTGTATTGATTGTTTTGGGGTTTATATACATATATACACATACATATGGAATAAAATAAGTTATGCCCTTAAGATGTTTGATAAAATGTCTAAGAGAAACTAGTGTAATTTAATGAATAAAACTTGGTATGTTTCAATTTAGGTGATTGAGTAATTTAAGAAAATGATGCAGGGTTAATAGGTTAGAGAAAACTAGTATTCCGGGTGTTTTATGGACTGAATTAGTTTAAGTGTTCTAAAAATAAAGTGTAGCATATGATTTTGGGATGATATTTGAAAAGTTTTGTAGCCTAATTCAGGACATATTAATCGTTAGAGCTGTTGGAATGCAGCTAGATTTGTGTAGAATTTTAGCTGAGTTTTACTAAGTCCGGAGGACTTTGTTAGGAGTTGTGGTTTGAATTAGCTTAGGACTTGTGAATAAGAATTGTTCCTAGCATATTAAGGGACAATACTGAAACTTTGCATGTTTTAATTTCATGTTATGTATATTTTAGAGGTGTTAAAAGTCACTGTTGGAATCTTCAGGTCTTGATTATACCTATTTTGGTGTAACTAGTTTTGTAAGGTCTTAAAGGATAAATTAGGAGTAGGGTGCTGAAGATGAATGGTTCCTAATATCATGATAAACTATACAACAAAGTTTCATAATTTAATTCTCAACCATGAGAATTCTATAAGCACTATAATCTTATTCTAGCAACTAGAAATTGTGCTTGTATGCTCATGTGGGAATTTGAGTGGGTTCAAGGCTGACTTTAAAAGAAGTTTCTAAATAAAAAATGTAGTTAACTTTATGAAGATAATGTTTGGACTTGATTTTACTAAATTTGGTTAAGTATATAAGTGGAATCAAGCATATCTCCAAGGTGGTTGTGCAAATTCCTAAAAGGGGTAAATTTTAAATAAATGAATGAAATTTAGTATCTATAGATCTTCTTAATTAAAAGGTTATAACCTATAAAATTGACAAAATAAGTAATACTTGAAAATTTTAATTGCAGCTCCGGAAAGTGTTATTAAGCCAATGACTCGCATGAACGCAAAAGGAAGTGATGAGCAAGATTGGTAAATGGTGAATGAATAAATGCTATCTTTTGGTTGCTAGATTAGTATATGTAATTATTATGTATATTTGAATGGATATGTTTATATGAAAGCATAAGTATGTGTAGTGTTTAATTGATTTATTTGAATTATACTTGACTTATGACTTTTTTGGTGTTTAATAAAGTCAATAAAAGTATTTCTTTTCTTTTTCAGAAATAATTTTTACTTCCGAAATAGAATTCGAGTGCACCTAGGATACTTTGATACTCTGATTTGATATCATTTTTAATTTGAGTACTTCATCCCCTGTAGGATGGATATGTACGGAGGATATATTTGGTGTGCGAGCGCAAAAACTACCCAGTGGGAGGATATATGTTGTGCGAGGCTAAGTTATTTTGTTGGTCCTTTGTGTGCTTTAAGTGCTCTGATTGATTTGATTTCATTATATAGTGTGTTATTTAAACTGTGTTTATTTAATTTTATGTTTTTCATATTCACGTACATGTGACATTTAACTGTTTAAGATTCAGATTATGTTGATATTATTTGACAATGTATTATATCCATGTGTAGAGTGATGCTAGAACCCTTTGGATACGTTTTTCCACTCATTAAGTCCCTGCACTCACCAGTCTTTTGTTTATGTTTTTTTAGTAACATGATATCTATGAGCGTCAACAACTAATACTAGGCTTGTCGAATATTTGACGGCAAGGTATAAATTCAAGATCGCTTACTTAAAGTCAAGGATGAAAGTTTGCAATCAAAATAGGACTTTGGGTGAGACTGGGAGCGGAGCTCCTTGTGTATATTGATATTGTGTAAACTGGTTGAACGTAACCAGAGATTATATGTTTGTCTTTTAGGCATGTTCCAATTACAAGAAACCTCTACCAAAATTTTTAGTAAATTGTTATATATTTTAGTAAATAAACATTTGTAGTTAATTTGTGTTTTTTATATTCTACTTTATTCATTGGTTTAGTCAAGAGTCTTATTTGTTTCTTTGTTTTAAAGTCAGCGTTACGGAGGTTTGGTTATCCATTCCTTCGACCAATTATGCCTCCGTGTAGGATATGACAAGTTGATATTATGGCTTGTGTTTAGAGGTCCGTGACTACAAATGTGGGATGTTGTTGCTTTGTTTGCATACGTTACCCAAGGCGTATGTGGACTTAGTGACACATTCTAATTCATCCTAAAACTTCAAGTTGTGATTCTCTAACACAGTCGTCTTTTATCCTATACAATAAATGTGCATTGAATTCGTTTGTGTTTGTTTAGACATGATGACATGTAGTAGTCATGTGTATGAGTTGTGTGAAATAATAGAATATTGGCTTTGATTAGGAGTCAACCAGTCTTTAAGTGCTTTTGACAAGAAATTTAAATCGTAAAGAATTATAAGTGATATAGTTAGGATTTTAGTTTAGCAATAGTAACCTCACAAGAGGCAAACCCTCTAACTTAATTTAATAAAATAGTCAATTATTTGTATGATTAGTATACTTAAGACTTTCATAATAACAATAATGAGCAAAGGAGATAAATGATTTACTTGATGTAGACTGCATGAACTTTTGAAGAAACCCACCTCAAACCTATTTAGTATTATTGCGAAACGGACGGTGGAAACGTATATACATGTGTAGCCCATCCACTTCCTTCCAAAATTCTTTTTCAAAAGATATAAAAGGTTTCCTTTTTAACGTGAAGTTTCCAAACAATCTTTATTGAATATCGAAGCCTAGAATCAATACACTCATTGGCTAAAAGAATAAAGTCCAAACATCTTAAGTCTGTGTGCAATAACCCTCATCCACAATTTATATGCACTCCTTACTAAACTAATAGGGTGAAATACTTTGATATTTGTCACTGTATAGTTCCAGGAAAATGCATTCGCTTAGGTTTTCAAGTTTAGACTTTATTTAAGATCCATATACTTTCTTGAAGGAGTCTAATTTATTGTGTTGGTATGCAACCTATACTGACAGAGGAGTTAACTAGCTATCAGTTACATAACGTGGCGTGTGGGTGGTATAAGGTGTTGGTGCAGTGACAAATTAAGCCGAATCTATTTGTTTGGTTTAAGTTTAACGAAGCTTTTACTGAACATTTTCTATTTGAGAGCTAAAAGTCCATATGTAAGATTGGATGGACAAGGAATTTATCTATTCCAATATGTTTCCTTGAGATGCTCTGGTTCTTTTGTTAAAGAATTCATTCCGACTGTATATTAATTACTAGTAATCGAATGAGATTATAGTAAAAAATAAGTTTTCCTCCCCAATATTAATGATTTATTTAATTAGTTATAAGGGGTTCAAAACTCTTCCAAGATCAATCTGTGTTCAGAATATTACCAATTAAAAAGGAATGATGTTCCAAAAACTGTTTTCCGTACCCAATGGAGCATAATGAGTACTTAGTCATATCTTTTGAATTCACTAATGTTTCGTTAACTTTCATAAATCTTAAGAGCAAGAAGTAAGGAGTAAGGAGTAAGGAGTAACATGCAAAATATTTTTGTACGGTCTTGCAAACATTTAATAGAAAAATAAGCTTTGTGCTACATTCTTCAAGTATGAATTTTAGATAAAACGTGTTTGAAGTTTGAAATTTATTGGGTTTAGTGGGTGCGTTTTGATGCATAATCAAAAGTTAAGTTCAAGATTCATAGAACCCCTTTATTGAATTTGACGAATTCTGTTGAGCTTTTTTTAATTTTTTTTTTAATGTTTTCATTTGAAAATTCAATTTATTTGAGTAATATAGGGGTAAACACAATCTGGAATATAAACCGTAAAAGAAAATACTAATCAATCGTAATAATACTAGTTACAGTACCTATTATCCAAAAAGAAATCTTTCTAGTAGTATCAACCATTTATCCTACTTTCCTCCACATTTCATTAAGTAGTCATGCTAGAGACATAAACAATCATAGATAATTATGAAATGATATCCTTCTAAATGGGATAAGAGAATTTTGACTATATATATTTTGTATTCTCTTTTCTTTTCTTACTTAAGAGATAATTGGAAAATAAAGCAGCAAATAATAACCCCAATAAAGAATGGTATGATTTAATTCAATGCTTTAATTGTTTGGGTTTGATTGTGTCGTAGCTTTATAATTTTAATTAGATTTCTCGTTGGATGAACGACAGTGCTGATATTTACCCCAAAAAGAAATGATAAGTACCACTAATCCGTGACTAGTCAACTATTGTATTGTAAATTTGAATAGGTTTTGTCTATCATTGAGTGGTTCCAAAAGATCAAAACGATCAATTATTAATGGAATTTTTTGTCAGCTCCATGTAAATTATTCATTTGGGCTAGAGCTTCTAAACCTATCGTAAACTACACCTGTGTTGGTAGATAATAAACCTACAATGAATAAGGAGTCTAATAATGTTATGAATAAGTCAATACCAAATACCGGTAATAATAGTAGCAAGTCACATAAGAGGAAATTAATAAATTGAATATGAAAAAAAAAAATGCAAAGAATGAAAATGGGGTCGAATTCTATTTGAGAATCTTGGATATTTCCACCCCTCAACTCCTTTAGACTAGACTTTTAAGATAAGAATTTGATAGTTCACTTATATAAAGTATTAATTATCTGATTATTAGGAAACCAGTAGATATTGGCAAAATTACAATTATTGTAAACCAAAAAAAATAGTTCGCTTGAATTAGAAAAATTCGTACAAATTTTTAATTTAAAGAAAATATAAGCTATTTTATTTCACTCATAACTATCTGATTTAATTCATCAATTTGAATTATAAATAAGGAATATTTATTTAATTTATTATACCTTTTTTCTAGAAAGAACACAAAATCAAAAGGTTTTGATTTTAACTTACGTTTATGAAATTAAAGTAAGGAGTATTTACCATCTGATGGGGATAAAGTACATCTAATTTTCATGTATCCATATTTTGAAAATAATTACTTGAAAAATCTTACGTTTTATAGGGTTCAAGATAAGAATTTGATATATATATATATATATAAAACAATCAGTGGCAGTTGTAAATAGACAACTCTATCAATTTCAATCAAAGAGCACTCTGTTTATGTACGCTACTTGGAAACGTTATGGTGAATAAGAAGCCACTTGGAAATCCGAGAATGTGATAAAGCAACAATATCTGTATCATTTTAAAATATTTTGGTAAGCAATACATCTGTGACTATTTTATTGAAATTTGAGACAAATTTTTTTAAGGGGGAAGACTGTTATAACCCAATATCGTATCTTTAACTTAAGAAATTTTCATAGCAACAAATTAGGGGAAAAAAATTGTAATTTTTAATATATCAACAAAATAAGTAAACAATATATATATGTACATGAAGTGTATACACACCTAATTTAAAACCAATTAATTTTTTACCCTTGACTTCATTTTTTTTCCTTATCTTTATATTTTTCTTCCTTATTTTATTCATGGAACCAAGTTACTCCTCCTTTCTTTGCTTGCAGCTAGCCAACCCTCTTTTCTCTTCATCATAGCTTGGAATTCCTTCTTTTTAGCCGAGGAGGTTGCTTTTGTTTGGTGAGTTGTAGCTTTTTTTTTCCCCTGTCCTCCTTGCCCAGCTCGTGTGTGTATGTCCAGCCTTGTAGCTACGGGGGTGTGTGTGTGTGTGTTTGTGAGTATTAACCTTCTTGCACTAATTTTGTGCTAGTAGTTGGCTTTGCTTACCATTTCCTAATTTTCCTAAGTGACTTTTAATTTTCAATTCACTTAAGGTCTTTTTGGTATTACTACTGTATTCTCTACACTTGGTTTGGTCATGTATCATTGCCCATTTAAGTTCATGAATAAAAGGCTCTCGTTAGTCACTAATGATCTTAAGATATTATTGTTTCTAATTTTCTTTCTTTTCCTAGCTTTTATATGGAATATATATATATATATATACCTTTCCAAGTTTAATTTATCTTCCATCATTTACCTGCATGCTTTTCCCATTGTAATTGCTAGTCCATTTTGCCCACACTATTTTCAGGTGTATCATTTTGTTAATATTCATTTAATGCATTTATCAAATTAAAATGTCTTAATTTGATTACTCTCACCATTTTTTTAAAATCTAATGACCTTCTTGATTAGATTTGTAATATCATCTCATGATATTCATAATTGGGTTAGGATGTTATTTAATTTTGTTTTGATTTTTGAGAGGGCTCAACATACCAAAACAATCTTAAATAACTGATTCACTGTCATTTACATCTCATTTAAATTTCTAGGTCCTTAGGTTGACATTGCCTTGTCATTTAATCAATTTTAATTAATTTTAATTAATTCTTACGCATACCCTTAAAAAGTAAGTCCTATTCATTATTCTAATATATCACTAATATTCTATGTGATAACTGAGTTCAATGTATGACTATCTTGACAGGGTTCAAACAAATAGAACTAAATAGAACTTCCATTATGCCACTATAATGGGATGCAACATATTCTTCACATGTGACTTAATAATTTAAAGGAAACTTTAACTGTGGGTAAGTTTGAATTCTAATGTCTCACTATGGTATACATTTATAATACATCACATGTATTAAGCAAGCCATAAAAATAAAATAGGAGATAATTATGACCATGTGGTTTCCTCGACACTTAGAAGACCATATCCTAAGACTTGATGTAGTCACACCCACGTCATTGTCTTCACTTTGTCTTGATATCTTCATCTCCATATGCTCGATTTATAAGTAATTTCAAATGTAACTAAATCCTAAATCATATATCCTAATCTATGCAACTATTACATAATTTGTAAGAACCCTCGAGTTACATTCGTGGGAGCAAGGAACTAAATATTGTATTTTTTTCTTATGATATAGGTAAAACTTATCCATATCTTGAGTTACATATATGTTGTTTACTACCAATATTCAAGCATATCCATGGATACTTATTGGTATTCGATTGTATCTAAAGCTATGATTAGATACTTTCAATATTTCTATATACCGTATCTTACAAACTTCAATTTTTAAGATTTCCTTAATGTCAATAAATAAAAATAAATAAAAGAAGCTAATGGAGATTAATGTCAAGAACTAATAAATAAATATTTAGTGATATGTAGTTTTTAATTCATAAAACAAATAAATTTTATTTTAACTATTTTTCTTTATAAATGTTTATTTTTAATATTTACTAAGAGTTCATTTTTTTTATTTAAAAATTATAACAAATAAAATTTATTATTTTTATATTTTACATATTACTACTTAATTATGATCAATTAAGTTATAAAAATTATACAATTAGATTTCATTAGTATAAAAACTAAAAGTTAAAAATAAAAAATAAAAACTATTATATGGAAGCTAGTCAAATAATAAGAAAATAAATATAGTAAAATATAAGTATTATATCTATACTTTATTTGATTTAGTTAATATGTATTGGTTATATTATGTATAATTTAAAAAATGATTGAGATTAAATAAAGAAAATATAAATTATGTGAAGAGACAAATCAAATCTTCAAACATGTACAATTAATTGTTACATATATTACAAATCACTTGTAATAAATATTATATAATATTTTTACATATATTTATATGTTTATGGGATTGTACACCATTTCTATAATGTTTTCGATACGTATTTGATTCATTTCTCTTTCTAGATTGACCAATATTGTATAAAAAAAAAAAAATGATATTTTGATCTGTGGTGGGGAGTAGAATTTACATAGAGAATAGGAGATAAGGTAGGGCACACATACCTTATTTTCCAAAAATACCAAAACAAAGCATACATTCAAAATACACGTTTGGTCCATAATCACTAATATTCTAATAATTCTACTTATCATACATGCATAATGCAAAACATAAACATAGAATATATTTATTTTTGATTACTAACAACTTAGAAAATATAATTCAACCAATTTCTTTTAAATACCTTTTATTTTATGAATTTTTCCAAAATATTCCTATTTTGGAGAATGGGCCATGGCCCTTGGCTAAGCCTTGGCCATGGTGGTGCTGTCTTGGCAGCCTGCTAGTGCCTAGGCATTTACTTGGGTCCTAGGTTTTCACTTTGTTTTAGTTAATTCTCTAAATTTCAGGGTTTTGAACAATTCCAAATCCTGAAATCTTGTAAACTAAAACTCTTAGAGGTTAGAACAATCCCAAAACCTAAAACACTGTAAAATCCAATTTTATTAAATTTATGGTTTGAAACAATTACAAAACCCTAAACCCCAAGTTTTATGTATTAGGGTTTGGAACAATTCCAAAACCTTAAAAACCCCAAAAGCCTAAAACCCTTAAACTCTTTACAACTTTTCAAAAGGCAATTCTAAACAAATTCTATAACATGCTTCAAAGCTATGAACATCCATACAAATCAAGAATCATATATAAGTAATAGAAATAAACCTAAAGGCTCTAATATCACTATAAGGAATTATAAAGTCATGCATCACATTCATACGTAGCGGAATTAACTAAATTATAAAGCATGCATCACATGGGTGGGCTACGTTTGTAGCCTGCCAAGGGCCTAAGCTTTTGTTTTGGCCCTAGGCTTTCATTTGGTTTTAGTCAATTCACTAAATTTCAGGGTTTGGAACAATTCTAAATCCTAACATGTAAATTGAAACTCTTAGGGTTTGGAACAATTCAAAAACCTAGAACACTGTAAAATCCAATTTTACTAAATTTAGGGTTTCGAACAATTTCAAAACCTTAAACCTCAAGTTTATATTTTTGGTTTAGAATCCTAAAACCCCTAAACTCTTTAGGGCTTTTTATAAAAGGAAATTATAAACAAATTCTATAGCATGCTTCAATACTATAAGCACCCATAAAAAACAAGAATCATATAAATAATTAAAATAAAACTAAAGGCTCTGATACCATTATTGGGAAATATGGGGTCATGCATTACATGCATATGTAGCGAAATTAAAATTTTCCCTAACCAAAAACTTATGTATTTAATTATATATATATATATATATATATATTACGAAAGCAAAAGATTACAACTAACCTCTTGAAACTTTCCTCATGCAGCTAGTTTGATTGTTTAGCAAGGATGCTTGGAGTTTCTTTACAAATCATCAAAATAATTTTCTGAATTAAACACAAAGTATGACCAATGATTTGTGAGTTATTCAAACAAATAAGCTACTAATGAAATAGTTCACACAATTGATGGTTAAAAACCTTTACCATTTTTGAAAAGGATTTGAAGGAATCGATTCACCCTTTTGATATGTACTAGCTTCCACTTGGTCGAATCATGAATGGACGATTGTTCTTGAGGCAAAAACTCTTTTGCTTCAACAAGGGGGGTCATTACTAAGGGAGGATGACTTGTCAATAATTCTTCTTGCTTCTAATCCTTGCTTGGCAAAATGTCACTAGTGTCTTGTATTCTACATTCACATTGGCCGTATTCCCTTAGTTACATATATGTAGGAGTCGGTTAGGATTTAGGGACTTATAGTCCTTTTCTTGTTTAGGTTTTCATTAAACCTAAAGCCCAAGGCCTAAAGCCCAAAGCTACTTAGTAATCCATAATCCAATTATGATTACTAATGGCCTTTAGACTCCTAATGGCCTAAATCCAATTAAGATCCCCACTAGACCTATTATTGGCTTTCAAGAAAACTAGTCTTGCCATATATGTATGAGTGACAATTACATTTTTTCCTTTATATGCTTGGAAGTTAACTATTAATTCCAAGACTCCATTAATCCTTTTATATTCTTAATCTTAGTCAATCATCGTGTGTAACCCATTAAGTTCTCTCATACTTTGGCAATAAAAGTAATTGGATACTTCCTAAAAAGTATGGTTAAATTAGAACACTTTTAATTTAACTTTGGTTTTGCTAAACCAACCAATTTACATTCATAGGTCAAGATTGACATATGACAATATATCATGACCACCTAAGTAAATGCAAAGTTAAGATCATTGATCAAACTTTTCACTGCTTAGTTACCATGTAATTTAATCATTTCATCAAAAATGTCCCGATATAGACATAAAGTATGAATTCTAGTGTCAACCCCATCTTTGTCTAAATCTATTTGTACTTGAAACCAAGTTTACATTTTGTTCCTTAGAGAGATTCAAGAAAACAATTTTCTTAATTTCTTTCACTTTGCAAGGATTTCTGGAACAAGACATATTTGTCTTAAGAGGTCATGTGATATTCGTCATCTTTATTGAGAATGATGGATTCTTTTTTCATTATTCATCTACCTTCATATGCTTCACTATATAGTCCAATAATCACCCATATATTATCTTTATTACATGATAAGGGGAATGCCATCAAAGTATATAGATTCAAATATATAAGATAATAAGATGATCTTAAGTCAAAGGATCACCATCACCAATACTTTGAGAACTTTCATTGACATGTGAGTAAAGACTTTACATAATTTCTCATGATGGGTTAAGTCAGTGTATTTGTTCAACTAATAAGTGCCCATATGTTTGTCTCAGCATTGTCATATATGTAGTTTATGATATCACTACTCTCTTTATAAGAGAATGACATGATATATGTTAGTCTCGAAGAATCATCAATATTCCTATTCTTAATGATTTATTGACCAGGAATACTTTTATAATAATTTTTATATATATCATATCTCATAATTATGATTAACATCATAATTATATATACATAGTATTTATTATAGGAACTTTAAATATTATTGTACTAAATCTCATCTATACAGTATAATAAAAAATGCCTAATAAATATTATTACATATATTAAATATGAATAAAATATTATTATAATTAATCATTGATGGACTCTTGGAAACAAATATTAACTGATAATTAATTAATTATCAATAATGATTAATTAATTATAAGGATTTAATTGTGTGGATTGAAATTATAAGGACTAAATTGAATTTCTTAGAATACTAGAAGAGTTAAAAGTGTAATTAAGCTTAAAAGATAATATAAGAATTACTACTTACTAGCACCATTTGAAATAAGGATTTTCAAGGGACCCACTACACTCGAAGGCCGTGTATCTTTTGGCTCGCCCGTGTCACCTTCTCGTACCTCTTTTTTCTCTTGGCATTTTGATTCTCATCGTAACATTCCCGGTAACAACAAATAGGGTTCCTGTCTTCAGTTTTTACTTCATATTCGTCACATCCAAACAACACTCTTCTGGATTTCTCTTCCATCATCAACTATTCCTAGTACTCCTTCCCTTCCCTTAAACCTGTCAGTTTTCTAGGGCACCCTTCACTTACAATTTTTACTTCTCAGAAGAAGAAGAAATGAAGCGTGAATTCTACGAAATATCCGACGATGAATGGGATAACCACTCCTTCCAGCCCTCTCGGGTCCTCAAGAAGGCACACGCTTCTCCCGCTCATCCTCCTCCTCCTATCGAGTCCTTCGCTTTTCAGTCTCAGAAGTCTGATAATTCTGAACAGAGTAGCGACGATTGCGTTGAAATCACCGGAAATGTAGGAAATTCGCGGGAAAATCTGGAAGAAAGTTTGGAGGATGAAGATGTGGAGCTGGAGGGTGATAGGCCTAGCACAGTGGTGAATCGTGGGCGTCGGTTTGTTGTTGATGATGAGGAGGAGAGCGATAGAGATCATGCTGAAGTGTATGAAATTAGGTCGACTGAAGACGAAGGGGATTGGGAAGAGAATGAGAATGAGGAGGTGATGGATGAAGATGATGTCGTGGGCAAGGCTTTGCAGAAGTGTGCTAAAATATCGACAGAGTTGAAGAGAGAGCTGTATGGGTCTTCGGGGACAGTCTGCAACCGGTATTCTGAGGTGGAAACTTCTTCAGTGAGAATTGTAACCCAGGTGCTTGGAGATATTTTAGTTTCATTTTGATTTATTTATTTTATGAAGTCAATAATTTAGACTGTCTTTAATATATTGTCATCTTACACATCGTTTTTAGCTTTAGTTGGTGCTAGTTATACCTTTGATTAAACTAAAATGTCTATCAAGTTTATTGCATAATAGATATCTTAGAAATATAAGTTCTTAAGTTGGATGTTATTTAAGTGGTTTTGTTGCCATTAACACAAGGTATATACCTTTTCTTGTAAATAATGTCAGATTGATGAATAACATTCACCTTTCTGTATCTGGTAACACTGGTTACATGGATTGCGTTAATGTAACATACAAAAACTACCATGTTAGTGAATCTTGATGAGAGATTAGAGTAAAATGTTTAGGGTTGTATTTTATGTCGTGATGGTTTACAAAGTTGGGAAATTTGTTCAGGAAAGTATTGCAGATTTATCATGCATATCTAAATGAGTAACTTAGCATCCAATGGAGCATGCAGTTCTAAATTAAATGTTTTTTGCTGTTCCAGTTACCATATGTTTTATGTTACTTCAAATGGGATTGGTGACTCCTTGGTTTGTGATTTGACCATTATAGGATGATATTAATGAGGCATGTGGGTCAGAGGATACAGATTTTGAGCCTGTTCTCAAGCCATATCAGCTAGTAGGCGTCAACTTTCTGCTTCTTTTGTATCGAAAGGGTATTGGGGGAGGTACTCCTATTCCTTTGTTTTAAGTTTTCACGATTATAATTTGACTTTGATATCAAGACACATGCTATACTATCATTCTGAAAAATTTGTGTGTCTTCCAAAAAAACAACAGAAAGTTTATCGCTTTTTATTTGGACTATTGAGAGGTAGGTCCTTTCTTTATGTCAACAAACACCATCGGACTATACTGGATATTGTTAACTGGATAGCCTTTTATTTTTAAATTTCTTGAATCTTCTTTTATGTCATCGTTTTGATCATGCATAATTTATTGAAAGATGGTGTCCTTCCAATGTTATGTTTGCAAGTTGAGTTTGTGCTTGTCCAAAAGTGCCAAGATGACTTTATGCTTCTCTACTTCAATGTCATAAGAATCATGTGTGACAGTTTAATGTCAAATGTTTGTTTATTGAAAAGGAAAAGTAAAATTTCAAGGCTTATGTGAAGTTTTGATATATGTTAATGTTGGTACCTGGGAGATTAGATTGATTGACAAATGATGACATAATAACTGCATGTCTTATACAGCTATATTAGCAGATGAAATGGGTCTTGGCAAGACGATTCAGGTATATAGAATCCATTTAGTTTGCTTTTGTCTTGATATGTTTGCGACTTTAAACTTTGATTTCTTTGAATAAAATAGTGTTCTTCTCCAACAGGCTATTACATATTTGACGTTGTTGAAACACTTGAACAAAGATCCTGGTCCACATCTTATAGTATGTCCTGCGTCTGTTTTGGAAAACTGGGAAAGAGAACTTAATAGGTGGTGTCCATCATTTTCGGTTCTCCAGTATCATGGAACTAGACGCATGGCATATTCGAAGAAGTTGAGCTCCCTTTCAAAAGCTGGATTGCCCCCTCCATTTAATGTTTTTCTTGTGTGTTATTCACTCTTTGAACGTCACAGGTTTGTTTAACAGTGTTATGCCAGATCTTGGCCCTCCAATTACTGTTTCTTTAAGATTTAATTTTCTTATCGAATTCTCCAGCACACAGCAGAAAGATGACCGTAAAATTCTGAAGCGCTGGCGGTGGAGCTGTGTGCTGATGGACGAGGCTCATGCTTTGAAGGATAAAAACAGCTACCGGTGGAAAAATTTGATGTCTGTTGCACGAAATGCGAATCAGCGTTTGATGCTGACAGGAACACCACTTCAGAATGACCTACATGTATGACTTGTGTTTGCGGTTGATTTTCTGTTGAAATCTTAAAGGAGCTCCTTTAATATTTGTTGGCAGTTCTTCCTAAATGGAAGGTTGAATGCATCAGTGGAATGATTAGTTTTATTACTTCTCTTTGGAATGGTAACGTTGTGGCATGAAAAAGATTTAAGATCGTTGATTTTCAATATTCATAAAGTACTTCTATAACAACTTAAGAAATTAACTTATGCTGGAAGGCATCTCTGTAAGCGAACCAACTTCTGGGATGAAAGTAGAATTTGTCTGATAGAAGACTTTGCTTAGTAAGCAATTTCTGTAGCAAGATTTCTTGCTACTGTCTCTCTAATCCAGTAAGGCTTTATCTTGACATCAAGGTTTTATTGTCTCATCGTGTAAATAAGTGGGTTATTTTAAGTAGCTCTTGTTTTTTTTTCTTATCTTTCCTTGTCATATTTCATTTCTGAAATGTACTATTAAATGAGTAGTTAACAGGGAGCAAAGACCTCCTAAATGCTTAAGTACATCTTTTGGCACATTCCAATATGCAACTCTGCTATATCTGACATTTTATTTGTAATGTGAGGCTTCACATGATGGCTTATTTATTAACTAGTTATGTGTTTCCTACTGCTAATCTATTTATCTAATGAAATTTAACCTTTTTGGAAATTTTTTATGCTTTTTCATTTTATTTCCCATGGTCTGGCCAAAAAGATTCAAATCATAGTCTAAAAAAGTAAAGGTTATTGAGTAGCAGATGAGCCATGTAGTTGGATAAATAATCTGGAGTTTAATTGTCTTCAAACTTACAAATTTGGAGGCTTGGACTGGTGATTATAACAGCTTTTAAAGAGTGGTACAAGGGGCAGTATTGGATTTAGGCATTTTATTATTTTGAGGGTGTTATTAGGTTATGTATAATTATGTGGGTATAGTAGTGGTGAATGTTATAGAAGATTACACCATTTGTGCAATTCTCTCTTCTTCTCTGTTTCAACTCGCTTCTCTTTCCTGTCAAATAACCCCAGATTAAATTTCAATTGGTGCTTCCGGGACTTAAAGCAAAATGTCTCTTGCAGCATTTTTTGCTTGGACTGTGACTAGATACTTCCAAAACCATCAAGTTGATGAAAATAGCTGTTAATTCTAATTGGAAGAGATTTATGAGATAAAATGGAGATGTTTTATTTATTTGTTTGTTTTTTTAACATGAGAGGTTACAATATTGTTTTCCTTTGAAAATATTTTGGCCCAAGAACTGTGACTAGATACTTCTAAAACCATCAACTGGCACTTCCCTTGACTTAACAAAAATGTTTCTCCACTACTTTGTCCTTGGACAGCAACTAGATATCTTCAAAACCATCAGGTTGATGAAAATAGCTGTCAATTCTAATGTGAAGAATATGGAGACGTTGCAGTATTATATTTCCTTTGAAAACATTTGGACCAAGGACTTATACTGGTTCTTGTATATTTTCCTATCATTAGAATAGTTTTAATAAAAGTTTTGTTAATTATTACTGTCGTAAATTATGACCAGTGGGCAATATATGATATAATACAGGTTACTGTGGATGAGGAAGCAGGGATGCCTTTCGTTCTTCCAGTTCTCTTTTATGTCACTACTGTTGCTTCTTACATTTTTCAGTTGGGAAACAAAATAGGATCAGATTTTGTCTATAAAGAAAAACAAAAAAGGATCGGGAGTTGTAATATATCGATTTCTTTTCATATGTTGCCATTGTGGTTGACTTACATATTTTGTTGCAGGAATTATGGTCATTGTTGGAGTTTATGATGCCTGATCTTTTCGCTACTGAAGATGTTGACCTGAAGAAATTACTAAATGCAGAAGATAGAGATTTAGTTGGGCGTATGAAGTCTATTCTGGGGCCATTTATTTTGCGTCGGCTGAAATCTGATGTGATGCAGCAACTTGTTCCAAAAATACAGAGGGTAGGTTGCTGTTTACTTTGCGTAATAGATTTTGGCTTTAGTGCTTATTTCATTAAATAGTTGGGTCTGTGAGTTTCCTTTTCTTTTTTACATGCTATTTTCTTTTGTTTGCTAAGATGTGTTACTGCAGGTTGAGCATGTTATAATGGAAAAACAACAGGAGGATGCTTATAGAGAAGCGATTGAGGGGTATCGTGCAGCTTCGCGAGCTAGAATTGCAAAATTTTCAGAGCCGAACACAAATAGCGTTCCTGAAGTTATTCCCAGGCGTCAGATAAACAACTATTTTGTTCAATTCCGCAAGGTTCTTGGTTCTCTATGTATTTCATTTCTAAATCTATTGGTTTTGCTCTGATTTTTTTTTATTGCATGTATATGAACACAGCTGTTATTTGTTTCCGTATGCTTATTCCAGATTGCAAACCATCCCTTGTTGGTGAGGCGAATCTACAGTGATGAGGATGTTCTTCGCTTTGCTAAGAAATTACATCCAATAGGCGCTTTTGGCTTTGAATGTACACTGGACAGAGTTATTGAGGAACTTAAGAGCTACAATGACTTCTCTATTCACCGGGTAAATCTTATATTCTAGAGTTGAGTATAAATGCTTCTCCCCGCTCCCTCCTTCCCCATTTCTCTCTGGATAATTAAACTTGTGCCTTTGAATAAAGGTACAATTGTTCCTCTTATCAGTTATCACCCACATCAAACAAAGATGAGCACTGCGCCAAGCTAGCCTAAGCCTACTACTTTTCTACTTCCCCTCATATGCTTAAGGAAAAGATCCATAACGGTATTGGGCAAAACCCCAAAAGAGGCCAAACACCAACTCCCACAAGATTCTAGCTATCGGATAGTGGACAAACAAATGGTCTACAGTTTCATCAATTTTTTTTTTTTTTTGTGCACAAATAGCACTACCTCATCATGCAAAAATCTCTATTTATGTGATTATTAGGAATATAATATTATTATATTGTGTAGTCCTACATTGTTTAGATGTGGAAGTCTATGTTTTATTATTTACTATAAATAAAGCTTATGGGTGTAGGTTTTGAGATATCAATCAAGGCCACAATCCTTTCCTTATTCTATTTTATTTAACATGGTATCAGAGCGGGTTTGAAACCCAAGCCTGATCTTGGCCCGATTTTGAAAGGAACCCTTAATCTTCTCTTTCTTTTATCTGGCCATCACATGAAGAAAAAGAAGAAAAAAAAAGGGGCTTTGCCGCCAGCTATCATTAAGCCTAGTTATTTCTTCTATTCAAGCCTCGTTATTTCTTCCATTCAAGCCTCCTTATTTCTTTTCTATACCTAATTATCTATTTCATCTAAAAGACGGCTCACTCACCTTTTCTTTTCAAGCCTATTTAGGGTTTGACGGCTCAAAGAGTTTGACAGTTCAACAGTACCTTCATGAACTTTCCGTTGTGTCTCTTTCCAGCAGGTGCTCTTTTTATTTTTCTAGAAAATCCCGTTGTGTGTTTTTCCAACGGTGCTCTTTTTATTTTTCTGGAAAATCCTGGCTGTCTCTTTCCAGCCAACAAGAGTACTATTCATGGGTACCAGTATGTTCATCAAACGGATTGAAGCTTCACCTAGATTGTTGTAAGTAAAGGAGAGTGTTGAGATTGGTAATTGAGTTTTATTTGTACAAGATTGAGCATTATATGCTCCATCTTGAGGGGGAGTATTAGGAATATAATATTATTATATTGTGTAGTCCCACATTGTTTAGATGTGGAAGTCTATGTTTTATTATTTACTATAAATAAAGTTTATGGGTGTAGGCTTTGCGATATCAATCGAGGCCACAATCCTTTCCTTATTCTATTTTATTTAACAGTGATGAAGTCCTGCTAGGATACGATTTAGGGAGGTTAACCCTTAGTATGCCAAACAGATATTTAAAGGAAAATAACTCTACTACCAAATAGGGTATTAATAGTCATCGTTTCCTTTATATGGAAATTAGAGGATATGGTTCCATTCCCTTGATCTATTCTGCATATATGGATTTGTGCTAAAGATTCTAAAGCACACATTTTCATCTTTTCAGAAGAGAGAATATGAAAAAAAAATCCCTTGGATTTAAAATTTAGGCAAAATGCTTTTCTATTTTGTATTCAGCTGGATAATTATTGCAAATATTGCATCAATGGTGGTTCTGTTGTTGTTTTGGTTGCATTTGATCTACCTCCCCTCGGTGATCTGAAATTTCATGGCTGATCATAATCCTTTTTCTTCTCTGTATCCCTCTTTTCTGAAAAATTCATTCTTGCTTGAAAAGCTTGTTCTATTGGTTTTTCTGAAAATCTGCTTATCCACTTCTCTTGGACTTCAAGAGAACCTATTAGTTCACATATGTGAACTTGTGACAGGTCTTTAGATTATTCTATGGCCGCAACAACATACTCAAATTTTTGACTCTAGACTTCTGAAGATCTTGTCAACAATTTTCTGGTCTTAAATTATAACACCATAATTCATAATATGATTTACTATTTCGGTCACTCTTGTGAAAATCTTCCATTATCAAGTTATCAAAGTCTCTTCACAAGGTTTGAAGTTGTACAGAAACAACATTTTCAGAACCTTGAAATTCCTTGTGCATAATCTCCCAAGCATCTTTGCCTTTTTACTCATTAGATTCTAGGAAAATTGATTTTTCTTGCAACTTTCTGAATGTAGTGAAGGTTGCTTGCGTTGTTCTTTAATAGGTATATAGCAGTACTAGAAAACAGCAGAAGCGTAATGGGATTGTTTTGGGAAGAGGAAGAACGATTTCTGGTTTAAGCTCTGATCTGGTCATATTAAACTTCTGGAGAACATTATGTCCGGTGGTTCTCAAAGACTCCAAAAACTTCTTATGTAGGACTCCTCTAGACACGTAGCTTTTAATACTAGTACATAAGCTTTGAATGCATGAACCTTAAGCTAATACATGAATTTGAACAAGACTCTGATACATTCACCTTAATAAATGGGCTCTAGAATTTTTTAAATTACTTGCTTAGCTAATAAATGAACTTGAACTAGACTATGATACGCTCACCTTAATAAATGAACTCTATCTGAAGTTCTTACTAACATAATATATATATATATTTTTATCACTTTGCAGCTCTTACTTCATTATGTTGTCACTGATAGAAAGGGAATCCTTCCAGATAAACAAGTTATGCGATCAGCAAAATGCCAGGTATGATATATGTGTCTTTGCATTCTCTTTCTATTAAATAAGTCCTAATCAACAATTCAAGTGGACATTGCTTGCATATGTAATACATGGTACATTGAGATTGATTTTCTGCCGTAATTACATAGGCTTTAGCAGAACTTCTACCTTCGCTAAAGCAAGCTGGGCATCGAGTGTTAATCTTTAGCCAGTGGACATCAATGCTTGATATCCTGGAGTGGACTTTGGATGTGATTGGGGTAACCTATAGACGACTTGATGGAAGGTACCGGTATCTTTTAACAATTAGAATTTGGTCTTGTTGCCAAGATAAATGTGTTTATTTTATGGCATTTTGATTGATTTAGTTGGTTCTAGAGACTAGAGTTCCATAGTTGTACAAAGTGAGTGGCTAAGTATTTCAACAAACAGAAAATCATTATCAATCTCTCTCCAGGGCTAGGACTTATGGCTGAATCACGATATACTTTTGTGTCACTTTATTTTTATTTATTTTTAATTATATGGGATTCAATGCTATTTCCTAGTTCTGAACCTTAAGATGTTCAAAAAAGCAAGAACTTAAAGATTTCACAATATTATTCCAGCCTTTGGGAATATTTTTATTTTTTTTATGAGAAAAGAAGTATTAAGAGAAAAATAAAGGTACAAAGGGGGAGGACAAGATTTCCTCGTAAAAAGTATAAAAGGAACAAACAAGATGCTAGATAAAATAAAAGCACACTCTATTTACGCTGCATATCTTAGTTCTTACAAGGTGGTTCCCTCAAAACCACTGTGGCTGAAAACCAAAGAGAAGCTCAAAAGACAATCATATCCCAAATAGGATGTACTTGAAGATAGGTTCCTGAAAGAACCTTTGCTAATATCTATCCAAATTCCCCGAATCATTGCAAAGAAAGCATAATGACAAAGATTCTTAGTTTCTTTATTCCTTTCTAAATCTCTAAGCTGCATTACAACAAATTATATAGAGCCCTGGCAAGCACTAGAAACATGAAAAAATAAATGTTAAGAGTACACACACAAGAGAAAGCCACTGAGTAATTAAGGAAAATGTGCTCATGAGTTTAACTACTGGCATTGAATTGGAGCGTGTAGTTAGAATGTCATGCGAGGATTTTTCTGTATCCCTATATCCCTTTTTTACCTTCTTTGTGATAAGATTGTTTTCCTAGCTTCTCTTTGGCATTCTACTACAGGAGCTGTTAGGGATGTTGCTCTAGTTGATATGCAGCGTGACTGGCAAGCCATTTTGTTATAAGCTTGCCTTATTCTATTTGCCGTTTCCTGTTTTGCTTTGGGATGAAGAAAAAAAAAAAAAAAATTATTCTTGCCAAAAAAAAGAATATGAATATCATAATTAACTTTAAATTTAAGAAACAAAGTAAAAAGTGAGGGGGGAACCATTGGAAATGAACTTTCAAGGACTTGCATGCAAAATATACCTGGAAGCTCTAGCATCCCAACCATTTTGTTGCGGACCAAACTTACTCTTTATCACCTTATGCCACTGGGAATAGAGTGCAAGAGAAATAAAAAGCTGTAGATTTTGTGGTTCTGGATGATACCTGATTGCCTAATATATAGGGTTTTAAAGACACAAATATGAGGATATGGAGGTTGAGGGAGCTTAGGCAGTCCATTTGGCTTAGAAGACAAAGGAGAAGGTGATAACTTGTTTTTGTTTTTCAGACTTCATGCCCAAAGAAGTGGTGTCGGATATCCAACAAGTAGGCTTTCTGCATAAATGTTCACTGACCTTCAACATAAGATGATACTTCACTTTAATAGGTAAGAAGTCAAATACTAGCAACCTAGTCTGTCAAACTTGTTTGATAGCTGAAATCTAAAATTGTATGATTGAATTGAGCAGCAAGTGATAAAAATCCAGTATATTGGCATGTCCAAGTAGTCTAAAGTAGAGGCTCTAAACAGAAAATGTGCAGATTACATCTGGCCTATTTTATTTATTTATTTATTATTATTTTTTACACCCTTATGCATTAAACAAAGTATTTTAATATTCTTTGTTTCCGTGCTTAAATTAATTATGTCACTTATAACCTTAAAATTAAGTTTCTATTTCTTAATGCTTCTAAGATGACAAATTTCTCATCAAGTTAAACTTTTTCCATTTTTTGTTTCATTTTCTCGTCAAACTTTGCATTTCTTTTTATTTGGCTGTGCTGTAGAATCATCCCGAGTATTGCAATCTTGTATTTAATTTTTTGTAGCTATGAAAATTGAAACCACTTGTTTAGTTCTCCTTTGTTCTCCTTTTTTATGAATTTCTTTCAACTCTAATTCACAGTTGCATGTCGTATTCTTCTTAAGCATTTCCCTCGGTTGTATACTAAAGCATGAATCATCTACTCCTTTTCACATTTTTTATTAGATTTTACTTTAATTGGTATGTAAAATATATCCAGTTTTTTTTAGTACATAATTCACATATACCTCTCACTTTATAATCTATTTCCGTTAAAGATGGAAACTGTGGATCTCCTTTGAAACTGAACTGGCATAGTGGAGTGGGTGCCATGATGTAATGATAGGGACACTGCCAGTTTGTTAGGCGTTTATGGTTTTATGAAGTAGTGTTTTCCTAGTTTTGTGTTATCCTAGTATATGCAACACAAAACATTACCCACTCCTTCGTAGACATTCATTTAAATTGAAACAACTTTGTTGGGGTTTATTTATCTTGGAGTTATGTTCTCTCTTGAACTGTAGAGTCTCTGATGTATCTTATTTGGAGCAAGGTGGCAACAAGACATATAGTTAGGGTTTTTTAACATGTGGTATGCAACCTGTTGTGTGCCTTTGTTAGTATTTTTAGCATGTTAAATGCAACCAGTTGCACACTTTTCCATGTACTATGAGTTCAGTAAACTTTTTATATATGAATTGCATTATGCTGGAGCTCGACCTCCTTTGAAGAAAAACTGTACGCTGGGTGAAGCTTTTCCTTCTCTATTTGAAACTGGCTCTTTTACTGCCAGTACTCAGGTAACGGAGAGGCAGTCAATAGTAGACACATTCAATAATGATGCTTCAATATTTGCATGCTTGCTTTCCACGAGAGCTGGAGGACAAGGGTTGAACTTAACTGGAGCTGATACTGTTGTGATTCATGACATGGATTTCAATCCCCAGATTGATCGGCAGGCAGAAGATCGTTGTCATCGCATTGGTCAAACTAAGCCTGTGACCATATACCGGTCCTCTTCCTTGTCTTCACTATTTCCTTTCCATTTGATTCTGAATATATAAACCAAAACAATCCATAAAATAAAAATAAAAATTAAGAACTAGAAAAAATAAGTGAAATCAGAAAAAGGGAAACAAACCCATTCATTTAATACAACCAATTTGAATATATGAAATACACAGTTGATGGTTTTGCTCTCTGGTTCTCTCTGATGTTCATTGCAGGCTAGTTACTCAAGGTACAGTTGATGAGAATGTATATGAGATTGCAAAACGGAAGCTAGTACTGGATGCTGCTGTTCTGGAGTCTGGCATGGAAATGGATAATGAAGGTGATGCTCCTGAGAAGACCATGGGAGAGATATTATCTGCAATTTTAATGGGCTAGATCTGTACCATCAAAATGAGTGGTTACAGCTAGGTTTTTCTTTTGCTTATTATTTTTCCTAATTTTTTTTGCCAAAATGTCTCACCTTGTATTACATCGGATCGATTGAATAGGGAAAAGTGCTGTTGCCCCACAAGTTAGTGGAAATGTCATACGGGTGTAAATTAAGTCCTAATAATTTTTTTGTACTAGTGACACAACGAATTGCTTTACTGAGGAGTATTTCCTTTATCCTTTATTTATTAAAGGGTATGGGGAATTATTTAAGTTGTGGTTTTTGTTTGGATGATGTAAATTAGTGGTAAAATTTGTACTTGTGGTGTTTGGTCATATAATTATCCAGATAAGTAAAATAGATATTTAAATTCAAGAATTTGCAGGAGTACAAACAATTTTCCAAAATTATTCCTACCTAATCTTATAATTTGTACTGTAAACTGAGAAGTCAAATAAGGTATCAAATGTGTTGATGGAGATTGTTAATATATTATAACACTACATAATTTATACATATAATTATCTTGTGTCAATAGGAAGTAACAGGAAATAATTATTCTTGTTAAAAAAGACTGATTCATCAATTTCGGACCTACTTTTGTCACTTAATTGCTTCTCTACACAATTTTCTTTCTACCTTTCAGGTTTATCCATCTCAACATCCATTTTAAAAAAATAAAATAAATAATAATTAAAAAAAAATAAAAAAAAATGAGTACAATATCATTATAAGAGGGTTTATTATCATCATCAACTACATAGGGACTTCAAAGTTTCTTCAGATTATGCCTAAGAAATTGTATGACGTGAAAAGGTATGTCATCAAACTTTTTCATTATAAACTTTGAAATTACTTATCTTGTGGATCCATCTTGTTCATTCAATTCAATAATAGTTTTCGTACTAATATACATTCAACCAAAACATTATAATTATATAAATAACGCCAATGAATCTAAAACAAAAAATCTAAGACAACACAATTGGAAAAGAGGTTATCAATACATAGGGTGGATGTATGAGTTTCGAAAGGGTTTTAGTTTCACAAACACATGCTTTTCTATATTCTCACGAAGTTTATTTGTAATATCCAAATCGGAGTCGGTTTTATCATCTTACTGATCAACTTACTTATCATTTGCCAATCAACCAAACATAAAGAACTAAACTGGTTCTCCATCATAAACCAGAATGTTTTACAATTGTCGTATAAATATGAAGACTAAAATCTGGAACAAACATAACTTCAATAGCTTTGAACCAAATAAATAGAATATCAACACATTCAACTACATACTAATAACATATAATTATTGGTTCTAAATACCTCGAGTAATAATTACAATCACCAAAATCATTATAAATCAAAACAATATCTTATACTTTAATCAAGTAGAGTTCCTAGTCAACAATTTTAACCTTTTAAAATGTTCAATTATAGCATGAGATTTTTTTCCAGATATTAAAGGGCTTGATCCAGATGGTGCTCCAATGGTGAATGGGTTTATTGACCATTTCTATTTACTAGTATGTGATAATATTAAGTTTGAGGTTATTTTGCCATCCGAGATTTCTTCGAAGGAGTTCATCTTATGAGAGCTCTGACAGCTACTAATATGGTTCTCATTCCTAAAACAGATAAGAAATCTTTTTCATATATGTGTCCAATTAGTCATTACATTCATTTGTAAAATTATATCTTGGATTCCTACAGATATATCGAATCCGCTTTTACCTCGGTTGATTTCTACAGAATAATACGTTTTTATCTCGGGACAGTGCATTCATGAGAATATAGCCTTGGCTCATGATATTGACATGAGGGCATTTGGAAGTGTTAATACAGGGTTTTCACTCTAGCCAATACCAATTCAACATGTGGTGCTTGTGTGACACCCCACACGGAGGCATGACTGACTAGAGGAATGAGTAACCAAACATTTGTAACCTTGACTTCAAAACAAAAGATACAAATATGACTTTCGTCTAAACCAAAGAATAAAAGTAAAGTTTTATAAAACAGAAGTTAATTGTAAAAGTTTGTTTATTAAAATATATAACAATTTGCTAAAAATTTCGGCAAAGGTTCTTTGCAATATGGAACGTGTCTTAAAATTCAAATAAGTACATTTGCTTATATATAACCAGATCACAATAACCACAGAATTACGCATAAGAGCTCCGCTTTAGTCATATCACAAATAACAAATAACTAGACTACTACATAACACAAAATTAGACAACCCACAACTCTAGTGTGACTGCAAACTTTCATCATTGACTTCAAGTATGAGATTCAGAATATACCTTACCGCCAAACACTCGGAAGCCCAGTATCGATAATTGCCATCCCTTGAAATCCTGTTACTAAAAACCATATCAACAAAGAGGGGTGAGTCCTAGGGATTTAGTTTTGTGCCTGCACACCAAACAGAATTGTAAACAGAATCATTACATCAGAAGTAAAAATTATTTCGAAAAAAAGAAACAATTCGTTAGCCCTTATAAACCATAAACAATTTCAAACATCAACCATAATTCACTTAAACTAATCATAGCAATATAATTCTTCTTTGCTACTATATACCATATATATATATATAGATAAATATAGCAAACAATCAAACACACTAATCTAGCAACCAAGGGGCACCATTTACCGATCTCATTCGTCACTTACTCTTGCGTTCATGCACATCGTTAATTCGACAACACTTTCCAAAGCTGCAATTACATTTTCTAAGTATTATTTAGTTTATCAACTTTATAAGTTACAACATTTTAATTACAAAAATCTAGAGTTACTAAGTTTCAAGTATTTATTTAAAGTTTACTCCTTTTAGGCATTTTCACAACCCCCTTGGATATGTGTTTGTTTTCAACTTACATACGTAACCAAATTTAATAAAATCAAGTCGACATTATCTTTAGGAGCTTAGCTATCTTTCTTATTTAGAAACTTTTCCTAAAATTAACCTTGAACTTACTAAATTCCTCACATGAATAAAACCAGAGCTCTCGTAAAATTCCTGGTTGCCAACTTCTGCTTCCGATACTTATATAATTCTCATATTTAAGAAATAAATTATGAGTTTCAAGATGTTAGGAACATTTTATCTTTAGCACTCTATTCCTAATTCATCATTTAAGACATCCTAATATCAATTACTTCAAAACATATACAGTCAGGACCTGAAAATAACAGGCATGAATTCTAATACGTCCAAAATACACACAACATGGAATTAAGACCTGCACCACTCCAAATTTATCCTTTAATATGTTAGGAACAACTTCATTCAGAGGTCCTGAGCTAATCCTACCCACATGTGAGACCCCAATTACGTAATACGTACCTAACATTTTCGTATGTAATATATATACCTATACTATATACCTACATACAATTATTAATAATGAATTTAATTACTTTAAGGAGAGTTATATATATATATATATAAGCAATTGTGTGGTGTGGGTTTTTTTTGTTATTATTTTATTGGCCTCCTTTTGCTTGATATTTTTCCTGCCAATGTTTTCTTTTCAAGAAGGAAAAGGGAGACACAGCCGACTACATTTCCTTGCTCTGCACCTCCTCCATTTTTCTTCCATGTACTTGATTCCCATCACCCAAACTTGGTGAGCCATCTTGGCAGTGGAACTCCACCCGTACAACGCCGGCTATTGTCTCCTTCAACCTTTGGCAGTGCTGGGCTTCCATTTCCAGCCATGGCAGCAACCGGTCGTGAGTCGTAGTGGGAGTCAGCAGCCACGGCATAGCTCAGCAGGTTGAGGTGGTCGACTTTTGTTCATGGTAAGCAGCCGGACGTCCTAGCTACTAGCTGCCAGCCGATCTCTTTCCCACTTCGCCTTGATGGTTTTAGATCACAAAATTTTCTGCTAGATTGTGCCTCAATCCTTTGATTTTTTTTGTGTAACCGTGGGTGGGTCATCCTTTGCCTTGATTGAGAGGTGTCTGCTACTAGAGGAATTAGGAAGATAATGAGGGAGTTAGGTTGAAATTGTACTAATATAATATGTAAATATTAGAAGAGTAATTTAAGAAGGAAGTTAATGTTAAATAACTAAGATGTATATATATATTTATATACACAATTAGATAAGTAAATCATCCTAAGTTATTGGATAATATAATTAGTTAAATTGAAAAAAAATATATATACATAAGTATTAAATTCTAGTATACCTATAGGGTAATGTTAGATTATGAAGGTAAATTCATTAAATGTAACGGGTTAATTACTATTGCTTTACATATTTGATATAATTATGTACAATTATGAAATCGTCAAGTTAATTTAGAAGTGAATTGTTAGTAATTTATTGATTTATGATTTTCAGCTCCTGAGCGTGTCAAGGATATTCAGGCACCGTCATGTATAAGACGCACTGACGAGACTCGTACGTGAACTTGTGAGTGAATCATGTACTTTATGGATATCAGATTTTGTGTGCCATTACATGTATACTGGAAGTATATGAGTTATAATAAAATCTAAGTAAATGAGTGATTTCAGCAATTTGATTGAGTGATATGTGATTGACATTGATTGTGTTTGATAAGGGCCAACTCGTGAATATTTTCTGGAAAATGAGTTTCATTTCTGACAATGATTTAAAAAAAAACTATTGGAGTGCTCAGCCCCGGTGGGATGGATTTGTGTGTGGAGATTAATTTGGTGTGCGGGCGCGTACATGCCCGGCAGGGGGTGATATTGGTGTGCGGGGCTGGGTTACTCATTGGCCCTTTGTTTGTTCAGTTGATTGTGTAGTTGTTGATTGATTTATATAAGTTGGATGCTATTTTGGGATTGTAAGTCAAGTGAATTGTGATTATATGATTATAGTAACCATGTACGTATATTAATAAATGTGACTATGAGTTGTAACTTAAAATTTTGTGTTGTATGATGCTGGTACCCATAGGGTACATGAATTGCTCACTGAGTCACGGTGACTCACTCTTTCCTTTGTTGTTTTTTTTTAGTTTGCAGGAGATAGCTGTTGATCGCCATATAGGCCCACCTGCCGACTTTGCAGCGGCAAGGTATATTCGTAAATCGCACTCATGGAGCGTAAAGGGCAATACTTGCAATCACATAGGATGTCATGCATGGTTGTAATATATTTACATATAGGGATTATTATGGTGCATTGTGTGTTGTCGGGGTGGAGCCCCTTTGTATATTCTGATGTTGTGTTTTGCTATCGACTTGAATCCAGGTTATTGGTTTTTTTTATATGGGTATGTTCCATCGTATGGGGAAACTCTGCCCAAAAATTCTATAGATTGTTGTGTTTATCTATTTGCATATTTAGGGTTACAGGGGTATGGATATTCATCCCTCTGGTCAGTCATACCTTCATTTGAGAATGTGACACCACAATCCCCAACGAGGTCTCCTGGACTGACTGAAGTTTACTAAAAATCTTACATGGACCTAGCTATAGTCCAATAGCCCTAATGATAAGTATACTTGGAATCAGGTTACGAAATTTTCAAGGCATCATCTCAAGACCCTAAGATACATTTTCTCTTTAGAACTCTTAATTTAATTTAGTCCTAAAGACACCCAAAATACAAGATTTCTCTAAACCACGAAATCTGGCCCTGCATCCATTCAGAAACCTCTTAACTCTCATTTTCTAACACTTTATCTACAACTAACCCTCTTTTGATCATACTCACTACCCACTCTCATAAAATCCTTAATCATCCACATTAATCAACTATTCTTTGTTCTTGTTTAGGAACTTTTTATTCAAATTCCAATAACAACTAACCACCAAGAATTAAATCTACCAAGTTTTACTCATAAGATTATAATTAGTTTCTTGTAGGCATTATATCAAACATCTTGAATGCATGATTTCCTTTCATTGGTGTGTGTCTATATATATATACCTATCCCAATTTAATCAACATACTACATCAATTCAACATTACTTCATTCTAAACTTCCATGTTTAAGCACTTTTAAGCTTTCATTCTTACACCTATACATATAACTACTCAAACCCCTTCATCTAACTATTCCTTTAACTGACTACTTATCATGTTCTTTATTTATAATATGTAGTTCAATCTTTTTTAATCCTTCCCCAACAACAACCACCAATAAAATTTCTTTAATTAAAGTAATTAAACTAAGCAAGTATCCAATTCAAAAGCCCACTCACCTCCCATATTAAACTCTTAAGTTACTGGCTTTCCTTAGTTGTAGAGCTAAGCAAAGATGGCAATAACTCACATAACAACTACCACCCAACTAAATTCTCCATGGCCTAGGAATGGAAGCATGAAGAAAGCCAACTTAGCAATTGCTGCAATGCCAAGATGAGCAGCCAAATTCATGGCTGCAGAAAGGGATCTTATGGCAGCAGAAGGGGAGGGAGAAAGAAAGTAATTGCCACCCAACTTCAAAGTAAAGTAGCTGAGCATGGAAGGAGACCCATATGCCCAAGGTTGCTGAGCTGACTTCTTATGGCTGAAGTAAGAAAAATAGAGTAGGCAGCAAGGGAGTGATTTACATGGTCAAAGACAAGGAAGGATAAGGAGGCAGCTGGAGTTCTCAGAACTAGCTGAGACAAAGGAAAAAAAAAAAAAAAGAAGGGGAAAGATCATGATGCCAAGAAGGGAAAGGCAGTGGATAAGAGAATCAAAGAACAATCATGAAACTTCAAGAGGCAAAGTCGATCATAGGAAGGAAAAGGACAAAAAGAAAATAAAAAAAAATCGATTGAAGTCAAAGTTAATGTTTAGGACGTGTGCTGTATATTTTTCTTACTTTATTTATATACATATAGACACATGTCTAATTGTATTGTTTACTTATATTTATTTTGCTTGTGGTGGAGATTAATTCGTGATATATTTATAACTATATATTAATTATTCACTCACTTGAATTTACTTTGTCATAATATTATTTACTTTACAATAACATATAAACAACATTTTTACGTATACTAAGGTTACACTAAGATATCAAATTATAACATGTTTAACTATATTGTTATTTAACTAATTTTTTTATTTTATCGTGTTGTACCTAAGACTTGATTTTATGTTATCGGGTTATGACGATTATAACAGCTTAACACATGGCATGATATCATTAGACAAATAATTCTATATATATAGGGTCTTAAGGCTCCAAGACAAGGACATCACTTCTCTTTTACTCTCTCTTTATGTATATTTGCTTATCTCTCTACTGACTTAAGTTTTGGAGTGCTAACAAGTCCTAGACCTTGCAAGTCTACCAAAGATCAGAAAGGAGAGCTCGTGATCAGCTTTCTAGCTCGGGCAAAATCTAACATCAACAGGAGGGAATGCTATTTTTAAAATTGACATGTCTGCAAGGCGTATGATCGTATGGATTGGAGGTTTGTTCTAGTAGTTCTGCACGCTTTGGTGAAAGTTTTGGTTTTTTCCTATCTTCTAGCAGATTGAGCCAGGGGACCCTCTACCCCCTTCCTTTTATATACTTATAGAGGATGTTCTGTTGAGGAACTTACATAGATTGATTAAGGAGCAAGGATGCCATCCATAAATAATAGTATTGCAGGATTGTCTAGAGTTATCTCCTAATTATTGTTTACGGATGATATATTATTATTATTTTTTAAATGGGAAGAAATCCCCCATTGTGGCTTCTCTAAATATTTTGAAGGAATACGAGCGCGCTTCCGATCAAATGGTTAATCATGGGAAAAGCTTTTATGTCACCTCCTAAAAAACCTTAGTGCATTGGAAAAGACTAATTCAAGGGTGGAAGAATTTCTAGCCAAAAAGTGTTCCCTTTATTTATCTTGGGGTGCCGTTGTTTAAAGCTAGATGCAAGAAAGAATACTTCACTCATATTTAGGACAAGATTCAGGCAAAATTAGGGGGTGGACTGCATCCTTTCTCACCCCTAGTGATAAGTTTACTTTAATTAAAAGTGTTTTAAGTTCTATTCTTATTCATACTTTAGCTTGTAATCCACTGCCTACTACTTACTTCATTGGAAAGGATATTAGCAGATTTTTTTTTTTTTTTTTGGGAATCACTGTACACAGCTTAGGCGCCAGTGGATTTCATGGGAAAGTATTTGCAAACCATTTGATAAGGAAGGGTAAGAGGTATCCTATCTTTGCATGCAATGATGCAGGCCTTACACGTTACATTAGTATGGTGTCATATCACATATGCTCATTCTTCCTCTATTTGGACTATTTTCACGAGGGATAAATATTGGGATATCTCCTCGGTATTGGATACTGTAAGGAATGCAAATTTGGACTCGGTTGCTTTTCCAAGGTTAGCTTCACACATATGGGACTATACTTGTTCCACCAGATAGACTTCATAGGAGATTGACCCCCAACTATGCTTCCTGAAATAATAGTGGTAGCCAAACATGATACAGTCTCTCAAGAATCAACTTTCTCCTTATTGGGTGCCTACAAGTACCTTTTTTACCAAGTCATTTTGGCTTATTATTAGGGTTCGTGGTGATCATTTTTGTTGGCATCAAATTATGGAATCATTGTATTCCAACTCATATTGCATGTTTTATTTGGAGGCTATTCAATAATTCCATTCTAGGTCCAAGGCTTGGGCATTCTTATGGTGCCAAAATGTGTATGTTGTCTCATTCCTCAAATGAAGTCTTTCAGGCATCTTTTTATTTATTTATTTATTTTAATTTTGGAGATATAGCCAACACAGTGTTATGTTATTTTGGTACTATTCTTGACATTCAACTATGCCACTGCCTTTCTGGTATATTATCTTATTGGTTTACAGAGAGTAGTTTACGGTCTGAAATTGGTTTCATTCGTTTGGTTTCCTTATTATGTGCACTGTGGGAACTCTGGAAGTCTAGCAATCGTAGCAGGTATGATGGATATCCTACGAATCCAAATAGCATTATTATTACGATAAAAAGGTTGGATTAATATATCTCTTTTACCTTTATATACTCCTAAGCGTACATGTTCTTTTAGAGATCAGCTAAGCTTGACTTCTTTGGAAATGGCAATAAGGCATTATTCAATTCTCAAAGGGGTTTGGATAGGTTAGTCTCCTAGCTAGGGGAACTAGAAGCTTAATATTGATGGATCCTCATAGAGGGGAGTTGGAATAGAAGGGGGAATCATTAGAATAAGGTGATTAATGTTGTGCATTGGCTATTGCACAAACTATTGGAACTTGTTCAAACATGGTTATAGAGGCTAGGGCCCTTAAGGAAGGTTTATGTTTTGCTTCTCGTTTAATGGAAAGTGATACAAAAACCCTTGTGGTCATGTTCTTGGGTGTGCGTGATCCTCCATAGTTTGTCATTTATAATATGCAGGAAAGATTTAAATTTAATCTTTCAGGATTATTTTGTAGTTTCACACATATCTATAGGGAGGCAAATCAAGTCGTTGACAATCTTCCTACTCTTGGTCACGATCTAGGAAACTTGTAGGTTTTTCAGATTAACATCAATCTTCCCTTAAATGTGCAGCATATAATTGCTCACAACCTATCATGTCAATTATTTGATACGCCACCTTAATTTTGTTGCACTAAGACATGTTTTTGATTTTTTTTTCTTTGTAAGGGAAGAGTTTTCCTCATTTTTGTTTTATTGACTTTACTTACATGAGAAATTTCCTGTATAGGAGTTTTGGATTTATATCCCCTCTTTTTTTCTTATAATATTCCTAATAAACTAAGTAGGGGTCTTCCAAACCCCCCACCACTCCAAGGTGGCATTTTATTAAAAAAAAAAGAAAAAGAAAAAGAAGAAAAATACAAAGAAGAAAAAATTGGTGTATATTATGCAACCTTAGATTCTGATAAAATATAAAAGGATGTTACCTCCAACAGATTGTGTGTATTCATCTAATTGCATCCATTCTAAAAAAAACATATATCCAATAAAAAAACTTTTAAAAACACTATAACATTTACAATAGTTGATTCTCATTGTAAAACCTCGTAATTTAGTTATCAATATTATATGTTATATGGGTATAGGATGAACTTAATAAGTAAATAAATTTATTTTTACATTTTTTTTTATGTTTGGAGTATTTTTGTAATTTAAAAAAAAAATTATTTATTTTTTTTCCCTTTTCTTTCCTTTTCTTTTTCTCCTTTCTCTTTCCTCTTTACACATGCACATAGCTTGGAGGTTTTATTTTCTCTCCCTCCCACAACCATTCCCTCCCTCTTTGTACTTTTCATCCTCCTCCTCATTTGAGCCGCCTCTCATCCTCCCATACATGGCCAGAATGAAGTGGGCAAAGTCCATAGTAGTGGTTGCAGCGATGGTGGTAGATCGGAAGGTTATTTATATGCACTTCATCTCTCTTCGATTTTCACTTTCCATGTGTCCTTGTTGTGGATAAGCTTAGGCAACATCATTCCACCTCTTGATTAACATCTAGATGACTTAAGGTGTTTTTTGACAAGATATTCGGCCAAAGTTTTGAGTAATATATTTTTGAAGAACTAAATGAGAAAATGATTGAATCTTTAAGCTATGGATGGCGATTTAGGTGAGATTTTGATTGTTCCCTTTCTATTTATTTATTTTTCCTGAATTCCAAGTCTTGGGATTTATGAAAATCTTTTGTATTTTTTTTTTCAAAAATTTGATGAAAATTTATTCAATTTTGTTGTCTTATTAATTTCAAGGTAAATAATAAATTTATTCTAAACTTTTTGGGTTTTCATTTAGTTTCAACATTGTTCATTTTATATTTAGTATTCTATTTCATGAAATTACTATTTGGAATATTAAAGTAATATTTATAAAGCTAATAGTTTAAAGTTATAGTTACTGAACAATTGTTTTCTATATATGATTTGACAGGGAATATGTTCATCTTCATATTGTTAAGGTTGTAGGTTTTCGTAAATCATAAATTTTAATGTCTGAAAGATATTTGAATATTAGGACTTTTAATCTTAAGAGATAAGTTCTTGCATATATATATATATATATATATATATATTTTGACAAAAGGTTTGGGCTACACTATCTCAAGTCAAGTTTTTCTTAATATGGTAATATTTTTCCTAATATTCCATTATGTCCATTGTGTTTATTCATGTTCCTTATGATTTGATCAGTCCATATGCTAGATTGTTGAATCGTGCTGAACTATAGATGTCATTCATTTGGTTCTAATTTGGAATGACTCTCTTGGTTATCTTTTCATATTTGCTTGGTCCAGGTGAGTGGCAATTACAATACGTGGCACACATTTCAATTTTTATGCATGCTTTATAACAAAATTCTTTTAAGTATGATAGCTATCATGTAAAGCTTTTAGTCTTAAACTTGGATTATAGATGAGATGTTTTATGAAAAATGAGATGTTTTATGAGATTTTTCATTCTGAAATGACATGCATTAGATTTTAGAATTCGAGAACAAACTCTGGATGTATAGCATGAGTGTTTTACTAGATTCAATTATATAAATATGGATAAGAATGATTTTGAAAGTCTATAGTTTATTGTAAAATGGAACGTTATGATTTTGAATGATTGTGGGTCAAATATCATTTTCTTAGCTTAGACACTTTGTTTGGTTATTATTGTTATTATTTTTTGGTATTAGCATATATATAGAAAAGCAAACGATCAATGTTTTTCAAGTGAATAACATGGTTTTCTACGTTCATTCGTTAAAATGCTTTTTTATAAGTTGTTTTTATTTAGTACTATTTTTATACGTCATAGATTTGATTTATTTTTAACTTTTAAATGTGCTAAACTTGGTACTCTTCTTTTCAGTTATATTTCACTTGGATATTAATGGTTTGGAAGAGATTGATATGAACTTATTGAGTATCATTTATGTATGAGAATGTTTTATGAAAGGATTGAAAGTATAGTTCATGTGAACTTTGTGGTTTATATATTGGGAACTATGATATTATTTCAGAAGATTGACCCACTTGGCATGAAATTTAATTTGAGAAATTTGGTTAATAAAATTATTGTTGTAATTATTTGACGGGATATCTATATTTGATTTCTTTGAACTGATTTTAAGGAGGAAACCTTGTCTAGATACCAGTAGCTAACAACTGTGTTATTAGCCTTGGTGCAACTTGGTTTGACCCTAGCTAGTAGGGGCTAGCATTGTGCTCAATCAAGCACAGTAGATTGGATTAGTATGGATATATTTGGATTGGAACAGAATGAAATGCCTAGTCATTAGGGCTAATGCTAACATTTAGGTCTATATTACATTGTCTTGGATTCCTCCACATTTAAATTTTCATAATAGTTTTCCAAATCAATGTTTTAGAATTATATATATATTTGCTTTAGTGTATAGTAAAAAATATATTTTTTTCTTCAAGCTTTTGTTTCATTATCAAATTTTATGAATTCTTTTATTTCACGCTTGAAACTATTTTCATCAGTCTTATTATATTATGTCAATGAGTAATTGTTAATATAATGGAATGTTCATGCCATAATTTTATGTTTTTTTTATGATTTTTATGCACTTTATTTAGCATTAATTTTTAAGTTACAGATTATTTAATCAGATCAAAGAACATAAATTTTTAAAAATATAATTTTGATATTATGTGGTGAATCTTTGATGTTGGATGCTATCTAGTTGGGAATTTGACAAGCTTTGTTAATATTAACTATTGTGAAATTATGGAAATACATAAATATATAATTTTCTCTAAGCCTATGTTTGTAATAGGACTTAATGATTTCTCATATAAGATTTAACATAGTGTTTTTGAACTAAGTATGAGAAAGATGATGTAAAGAAAAATTTACTTTTTGGACATGGAGTTTTAATGTAAAACGAGTATGGTGCCAGATTACTGTTAGATAGTTGGTCATGGTATTTGTTACACTTGTGGATTGGATAATCACTTTTTGGATGAGTTGGTTAATTTAGAAATCGGTATAATGTTATGATTTTATAAAATACTAAGTTTTATTCATTTCTTTGGTGAACCCTTGGCAGTTAATGTAACTTTGATTTTCTATTTGTGAGAAGGATACTGGATTAGTTTTAGTATAGCTTTCTTGTTGGTTAGAGGATGGCAAGTGTTTTGTTTTCTAGGAGTGATATAAGGTTGTTGTTGAATTTGTCTAGTATAGTAGTTGTGGTTCTTAGTGAGATGCTAGTTAGTGATCTACTTGTTGACCTCAAAAGTATATAATTTGATTGATGTCATTAAATCGTTGGTTGTTCTTGTAAGAGTGTAAGTTTGGTATTGTACAACTCTCTACTTAGGAGTTTGTCTTGTATGGGGGTTGAAGGCAGAATTATAAAAACTGTTATTTTGTTAATTTCTCTTAGTCAATGTTAGTTGTCACGTGGATAGGTTGATTTTAAGCACATTGTGAAGATTAGATTAAGGTTTTTAAGTCTTAAATTTAAGAGCAAATTAGTAACTAGAAATTATGTTAGGCATTGAGAAGTTTTCTTTGTGGAGTTAGACTTTTATTTTTTCTAGAAGATTTGGATTTGGTGGTTGTGAAGGTTTCCCTTCGAGATTACCTTAAATGTTAATATTTAGAAGCTCTATAATGGTCTTCCAGTAAGATATTAGGCCTAAAGTTACAGCATGTTTCTCTTAGGTTCTAATTTGTCATCTTGTGGTTTCACACTTTTCTTAGAGAATTGCCTCTACGTAATGTTATATTTTGTGAATTGAACTTGAAGTTAAATCTTTTGATTTTTCTTTAGTTGCATAAAGATCGAATTTTGATATGAGGTATTGGTTAAGTTTTGTTTTGAATGTGATATGTTAGGGTGATGACTACTTTAAGTGCTGGGATTATGGTACTCTTGGCACCGTATTACAGAATTTTTTATTTTTATTTTTATTTTTTAAAGTTAAACTTATGAACTTTATGAAAAATGACAATGAAAGAAAATTTTGCTAAACTATAATATTTTGGCAATCCAATGATTATGCTTTCTTAAAGCAATTCCTTGAACTAATATAACAAGTTTATGTAATGCACTATTTGGTAAATATGCATATCATGTTTAAAAGCATAAAAATTTTCGTCGTCTATCTGTTCCCGACCATATGTTGTACTTGTCAACTCACTAAGCTTGTTAAAGCTCATTCCATTCTCTTTTCTAGTTTTGTAGATACTTGATTCAAATGTATCATTATTTGGAGTCTTGGAAGTGCTAGCATTTGTTTCTGCTGGAACTTGATACTTTTAAATTATTTAGATGAAATGTTTTGCAACTACATTAGATTATGGAGAAGTTGTTAGCTGCTTTTGTTTATCAACTATTGAGTTGTCATTAGCTTGAGCTGAGGTGACCTCATCGTACATTGGTTCTTTTGCCAGTCCATGTCTTTAGATTCGGGTCATGGACACTACCACCTGCCAACATGGTAAATATAAAAAAAGACTGTATCTTAACAATTTATGCAAACATGAACACATAATAATATTTATTAAATATCATTAAAAATGATCATTTGTAATGGTAATGATCCGGCCATCAATATGTACACTATCTTGGGCGAAAAAATTATAACATATTCATCATAATAAGGATGGGGATTTGATCCAACATTTTGCTCTTATCATACTTCTTCATTTCCTAATTTTCAACTCAATTTCATTTTATGTTTTTATGTACAATTGGCAATACTTTCAATAATGTGTTTGAGTCACGAATTTCGGCATTCCACAGGGTTGTCCTATGTGCCAATACACTTATAGGGATTAGGGTTAAAGCATTCTCCCATTAAAATTGGGACACTTTACAAGGTTTTATTTTTTATAATAAAATAAGGAGTCACCACCTTACTTCTTCACACCATCTTATTCAGATAACAGTCATCAAGAGCCAAAGCTTCCATGTTTTGACCGCAAGCTTGTATAATGAATCTGCAAATAATCTTTGAATGGTTAGAGACCTTGACATCTTGGATAGAGATCTCAAAATCCTGGACAAAGATATCTTTTATTAAACTATTGTGGAATGCCTAACTCCTATTTTGACCAATTTGAGGACCATAAAAGGATCATGGCATCACCTACAATAATTGTAGTTTTATCTAAAACCAAATGAATTATCAGAATTAGCATTTGCCATATGCAGGAGGAAAATGTAGAGGGACAATTTTCATCAATTCCTCCATAATCCAAATGCATAAACAAAGCTCATAATGAAGAACCATCCACATACAACCAAATTATCACACCCCGCATGGAGACATAACTGGCCGGAGGAATGGAAAACCGAACCTTCATAACTTTGACTCCAAATCAAAAGAAATACACATAACCATTGACTAAAAATGAAAATTGAAAGAAAGCTTTGTAAAAATACAATTATATATAAACACATGTGTACTGAAGGAGGACTAATTTAAATAAAAATTTAAGTAGAGTTTCTCAGTAAAGTAGAACATGCCCTAATAATACAAACAATATATAATCCTATTTACACAAAAATAGCAACAAGGACAATAATTATAACAACCACAATAAGGAGCTCCGCTCCACCCAAATGCAAGAAAACATCAACAAGCTACGGCTATCCCACAACTCAAAATTTCAAAATTTAAGCCCTAATGTGACTGTAACTTCCTTATCCTTGGCTTCAAGATTGTGATCTCACATGAATACCTTGCCGCAACAACTATCAGCAAGTCAAGTTTCGGTCGGAGAAGCTTGGTTAGAACCTAGGTGCTAAGAAAATAATTAAATAAAATAAACGAAAAATGAGTCATAAAGATTCAATGAGTGAAAAACATACCTAAAGGGTTAGCATCGATCAACATATAATTGTAAGACATAAGCTTAATATTTTCACACTATCACAACTTACAATGGAATTCAATTTCACATATACATATACATAAAGTAAAACCAAAACTAATATAATTCACACAATATTCAAATAAATTAAGCAAAGCATCCAAAAGGTTCAATAATTAAAGTAACTCAACACCCACACACCATGTACACATCCTCCTTATGGCTTTTTGCTCCCACACACCAAGAATATATATAAACTTCTCACATAACTTCTTCAGGACTGAGTTACTCTAATATTTTTATTCGAATATCAAATAATCAAATCAAATATATCCTAGGTGTACCTGAATTCTAAGTCACATTAAAAATAAATTTATTGGCTCTATCAACCACAGACAAGATTTCACACCAACACACAATCCGCTAAATAGTAAAGTTTCAACAACATAGCATTCTTGTCATATAATCTACTCAAAGCATTAAACCACCTTCCTCAATAGCTTTGCATGCACGCTCGCACACACACACATACACACATATAAAAATTCAAAACAAATCTTAGTAACCAAAAGGTAATGCTAAACTAATTATTTATAGACACTAAAATCTTAAATACTTGAAATTCTATAACCATCTAACACTCTCACTGCCATTTATCTCACTCCCATACTTGGATTTTATCTCCTAAAATCCCAACACCCAAACACTCAAACCACACCATAAAGAAAGTATCTAAGTTTTTCAAAGGAAGCAAAATGAATTATATGGGATTGTAGGCTTGAATTACCAAGAACTGAAGCCACCTACCATAAGAGGGTTGCTGTTGTAGGCATCCAGCCTTGTTGCCGGTGACCAAGAAACCATTTCCCCAACTCACCCCTGTTGGATGGACAAGAAGGAGGAACTTAGCTGCTGCAATGCACGGAGGGGCTGTGAAGGGCTGAAATAGAAGGCTAGATAGAGGCAACATAGGCAGCAAGATGAAGGATGAAGAGATTGGTAGAAAGGAAGGAGGTATACTTGACTGCCAGGGAAAGTTCACAAAACATAACAGGGGGAGCAAAACAAAGAAAGTAAGCACGGGTAAGAGGGGAAAGAAAAGGGGAAATAAAATGAAAAGGAGAGAAAAGAAAATATGTTAAAAAGTGTTAAGAAAAGACTGGGATACACACATAAGCCAAACAATTATTTAGAATGGAGGCAAACATACTTTTACTTAAGGTGTGCTTTCCATCTTGTGAAAGAAATCTAGCACACAACACATCTAGTTTCGTTTTTATCTCAGTTCGAATATGAGTAAAAAAAATATATATATATATATATATCTCTTGTTTTTCCATTTAAATAATTGAAGACCAAGATAAATAAAGGAAAAAAAAATTTATGATGAAATCCTATCCAAAAACCAATGATAAGTTGTCTTGAGGGAGCAACCTTTGAAGAGACCACAAAAAAAATAAAAAAATAAAACTTATGTCCAAATTTATTGTTTGCCCTAAAGCTTTCTTGTAGGCACCTTACAATTTTAAACTACATAATAGAGCATTTTTATCTTATTAGAAGAGATGAGCATTTCATATGCATTCAAATAAGACACATTGCATGTGCATATCTTGAAATCTTATGGTGGCCAATTTTACTCTCTACCATTAGCTTGTTCAAATTTTGACAAAAAATATCTTCCATGAGAATTAATAAAGACAAGGAGAGAGGGTCGCCTTGCCAAAAACACACGTGGAATGAAAAATGTCATGATTTTTCCCATTAAAATTCATTGTATACTAACAATTAGATAAGCATTGAAAAATTAAATCATAACAAATTTTTGAGAAACCAAAAGCCCTCATTATCGCAATCAAGAAACGCCCAATCGAGTTTGTCATAGGCTTTTGACACATCTATCTTGAGAACCAGATTTTCTCAAAACTCCCTCGTATCAATATAATGAATCAACCCATGAGCCATGCAACATGTTCATGAATGCTTGACCTTTAACAAAATCAAATTGCTTGGATGAAAGCAAATAAGTCAAAAGAGGGTTTAAATGGTCTATCAAAGTACGTGAAATAATTTAAGCAAAATTATAGAGACTAATTTGACATATATTTGCAAATGACTTCTGCTTGTTTATTTTAGAAATTAGGCCTTCAAAGTAGAAGTAAAAGCCATCATACTCTTGTAAAAAAGTCTTGAATTGTTGCTATTGAGTTGAACTAGTAAACAAGAGCACGGTGAATAGCTTAAAAATGGATTTAAAACAGTTTTTGGTAATCAAACACCACAGTTATAAATTTAAATCTCAAGAACAATTAAAGGAATAAAGAGACAAGAATTTATAGTGATTTGTATGCTAACCCATACTATGTCCACTTCTTCAAGTTTTAAACTTGGGAATTCATAAAATTTGAAGAGATGAATGATTCTCTTAAAGGTTTAAGGTTGAGAATTTAGAAAATTTGAATTCAAAAAGTATTCTCTTGCTTGGAAGGTTTGTTCTTGTTTTCGTTATCAACAGTTGTTGTCATTAAAGGCGTTGGAGGATTTTATATCTGATTTGATCATGCATAAATGCCCATTTTCACTATAGCTGGTCCAAAAACACATGTATTGCTATCAACAAATTCATAACCTAAGAGTGAGGTGCGTTTACAAGATCAGCTCATGAAGATTACTTATTGGAACAGTTCTTAATAGATCATCTGGTTTGACTTCAGCTCTAGAGTTGTCAACGCTTGAGTTGTTAGCTCTCAAGTCTTCAGCTCTTGAGTATTCACTCTCATAACTCAGCACTTTAAATAAATGAAATGTCGCATTTTGGAAAATTCAATGTAGCTCTTAGAAATCTGCTCTTGTTTTGAGAAGTAGTTGTTCTTTTAATATAACAGTGCATTTAAAGCAAACAGCTCTTGACAAACGGAGTAGTTGTCGTTTAATGAAATGATGCGTTAACAAACAACTCTTGAAATTTTAGTTTTTCACATAACAACTCTTTTAACTTCTGCTTTTAGTTATCATCTCTTTTTATATTCAGTGCTTTTTGTTCAACTGTTAATGAAACATTGCATTTTAGTCCTTTAGTTGGAAAGATATTCAGCTCCAGAATGCCTTTTATCAGTGTACTTGGGAATTAAACATAATCTAAAATTCAGTTTGTAATTAATCAAAATTTAGGCAAAATTCATATTAAATTAAACATAACATATTAGCTTATGGTTTAATTCAACAATCTTGCGCTCTTCGATTGATTACAAAACAATTTTACCAATTAAGAAGATTAACAATTTAAGAATAATTTAAGCTCCCCTGATTATAAGCTCATATTAAATTTCATGTTCTTTTTTTTTTTTTTTTTGCAAATTCAAAGTCTTCTTCCCTTAGATTGATACTAATAAACAGTCAGTTTTAGTTCTCAACAGCTCCTAAACAGTTAATTTTTCTTCCATTTTTTGTGATCAAGCAAAAAGTGAATAACCAAAGAGAGAAAACACAGAGCATGGAATAACCAGTACTCGAGGTTGGAATTCAAATCAAACAGCACCAAATAAGTCTTCGAATTCAGATTTGAATCCTAAAAATCGAGTTTGAATACTTAATTGAACCAAAGTTAACATTCAAATTTGAATTCAGATGTTTTTATGGATATCCGAATTGGGTTCATAATCTGAAAATCCGAATTCGAATTCAGTTCATAATCCAAATATTCGAATTCAGTTATAAAATTTGAATATTTGAATTTGTAGTCGAATTTGAATCTGAATCTTAATTCAAATTCAAATTAGGATTCAGATATTTGATTCTAAATTCTAAATTTCATATACAAATACTAAAGTACATACTTTGCAATCCAAAAAATAATAATAACAAGTAAAATGTGCATCTAGCAACAATAAAATGAAACTACAATTACAATTCGAATTGCAAGCAAAGTCCAAATTTATAATAGCTACCTGTTCTAGATTCAGATGCTCCTAGGATCATTTCAAAAAATTAATGCTCCTCTAGCTGACAATCAACAATTGGGCATAACAAATCTGCATGAATCAAAATACAGAATAATATTTAGAGAGTATTCATTATCTCTAAAAAGTTAATCATAATTAATATATATAAATTATATGAAATTAGTGTTCAGAAACTTGGAATACAGATAAAGTTGCCATTGCATGTAATGATCATAAATCTCATTATTCAACCAAAAAAAAAACACCAGAGAAGTTGACTAGCTTGACTAAATAATGAGTAGCACCTAATAATTATAGTGCATAATAGAACTATACCCACCATTAATAATGACTAATATGTATAAATGGGTAAATTCAAAATTATATAATTATTTTGGTAAAAGAAAAGATCACAAATGTTAGGTAGAATGAAGTTCCCCAGTTCCCCATGATAGATTGATGTAGCCCTACAATTACCTTGCAAAGGAAGACAGCTATAAGCAATCTTTAAGATTCTTCACTTAGTAAGCACTATTTGTTCTTTGATCTAAATTCTTATGTTATTCTTAAAGACTAAGAACATATACCCTAACTTTTATGCTATTCTTTCTATCAGCTCTCCCTTTCATACATATACTTAGCAACAATACTCATTAACATACTATCATCATATGCATTCAATAAGCATTTGAACCAGTTGAACATAGTATGCAATACAATAAGAAAATCATATCAAATAAAATTTGACAACAGAATTAAGAAACAAATTGAGACATGCCTTCAAGTAGTACTGCAATCTTCGCTCCTCACTTTTCATTTTTCAAGGAAAGTTCCCTCATATACATAAACTAAGATAAAAGTTATTAATGTGAAAAATAAGAAAATAGCAATTACAATTAAATAATGTTTTATTAAAAAATCAACTTACACTAAAACTTTTCTAAATTCCATAAATAATGTGAAGTCAATCTCCACTACAAATAAAAGCTTCCACTATTCCTTGGCTAAAGAAGATCTATATGAATCAATTACCCTACCACCATCACTAAAAGTGGACTCCAAGGCAATAATGGAAATGAAAATTGCAAGAAGGTCACATGTCTTGGATATAATCTTAATTTAGTTGATTATACTTCCACCATTCCAGAACTTCAAAATGTTTTTCATCATCATCATCACCAAGTTTGATTCACCCCAGTACTTGTTAAATTTATTTTCACTTCATTGCTTAACCTTATACACCTTAGCAAGATACAAGTTAGCAGTCAGGTATAAACTACAATAAATCACCCCCGTGACTTCACTAAACACTTCCTAGAAATTTACATACCTTCCTCACATTTTCCCAATCTTCAAGTGTTGAAAAAGTAGTATAAGTTGGTTCTTGTCATTGAAAACTTGGAAATGTACTTTGAAACTCTAATGCACTAAACAACATTATATATGTAGAGTTTAACTATTGGGAACATCAAGAAAAAGCTTTTTAGAAAGTAGTGCTGTCACCTGCGCACATTCTGAAAAAGATTGAAGCTTGACCTCAGAAGAATTAATGAACTTGTCATTGTCTCTTATATTCTCAATGATGCCTTCAATTACTTTCATGCCATGTTGAACCATATTATTAAGAACATGTGCACAACATCGAACATGAAACAACTTTCCTTCACTTATCATTTTGTTGCTGATTTCCATGTCTTCCTTCAATGTCCTTAAACATACATCATTGTATGATGCATGGTCAACTGAGATTGTAATGACCTTTTTCTCGATTCCCTAATGCACAAGATAATTTTGTATATACCTTATAATGTCTACAATAAAATGAGGAGAAGGAAAATGAACAAAGCTCAAAACCATCTTATGCAATTTCTAGTTGTCAAGAAAATGGGTTGTGATTGTCATATACTCGATTTTATGACTGTGCAATTTCCAGTTGTCATTTATCAAGGAGACAATTTATAACCTTAAACTTGGTCTTTAACTTTTCACTTTCAATTTCATACAATCTCATACAACCTTTCTTCACGGTCTTGTAAGATATCTTCTCAAATTGAGCATTGAAAACTTTACTGTATAAGATAAACAATGGATACTCCATAAAGTTGAATGGAAGCTCATGCATCATTATTAGATGTTCTAGTAAGCCTCTAGTCTTCATTGTTTGATACATCCCAAGATCCACAAAAACTAGAGGCAGAAATGTAGCTTTAATAGTAGTTTCTGATGGTGGAATGTTAAGTTGCTTTTGCTTCCTATCCTTAGCTTTCTTAAACATGTATATCTTTGAATAGCACTTTAGATGGCTTGCAGAACCAGTACCATGATGAATAAATTTCTTTTTACCATGGATACATTAATTTTTTTGTTTTCATACCATCTGGAAGTGTGATGGTCTTGAAGTCAACCCACACAGTTAATCTCCTTTCATTGGTAGCTTTCTTTTGAAATTTCATTGATTGTGCTTTGACATCAGTATCTTCAATTGTTATTGGATCATTAGGATCATCATATGAGTCTAATTGATGAGGAGTAGGAGAGGATGATTCATGATCAGTGACTTAGGAATAAAGAAGCAGTGGTGAGGTATCTTTAGTTAGTGATTGCTCTGATGGATTCATATTTTTGTAATCAAAATAAAAATAAAAATTAAGTACACATTTGTAAAGAATTAAGAAGTAGGCAACTAAGAATACATTACACTAATAAACACTGAAGTGTTTTTTTCTAGCTCCTTCTTCCATATCAACTTTTTATTTTTATTTTTATATAATATATATTAGCAGCATATTGATAGCTACACAACAAAGCTATACAATCATTTCAATAGTAATGTTTCAACATTTGTCTCTAAGCTCACATCTTACAAGTCAGAATAAGATAGCAATTAGCCAAAGCAAAACTAGTCTACTTTTATTATTGACAGTCACAACTCATATGGTAGGCCTTAGATCTAAGTTCAAATCTAAATGAATTACTAATTTTGTCACTAGCACCATTAGCTGGCCCCTTTAAGAAGTTAACAAAAAGAGAGAGTTACTAATTACTAATTACTTATGTATTCATTTCAATATGACCTCACCACTTTCAAAAGGCAAGTTACCATCACTTACCAACCTTCCCTTTAGGCTCCCATGGCCTTTTAACTTTTAGGTTGCACAGATCTTGCGAGCTTCAACTTCTGCAGACCTTGCCAATGCTGGAATAGAACTTAAACACCAGACTGGCGGTGATAGAATAGAGGTAGAGACAGCCATGGACGGTGGAAAGCTTGGAGACAATTGAGAATTAAGAAAGAAAGTGTCGAGGTCATGGATTCTGGACTTCTGGGTTCTTTCTAATCGTGTTCGAATTGTATACTGAACTATTCGTCAAATTATGAATAATAAGATACTACAATTTAGATTCGGATTCAAAACAAAATTTGAAATTTAGGCATTATCCAAATTTGATTTACTCAAATCAAATTCAAATTCAGATATTTAAATTTGAATTTGAATCTGAATTCAAATAGTCAGCCTACAATTACTTAAACAAAAACTTGTATAATTCAATAAGGAAGAGCAGTACGACAACTATATGAAAAATTAAATTAAACATGAGATGTTATGCAAGGATGGTTTAATAAGATGTGTCCAGAAGGTCCTTCATAGTAGAATTCAAATTAGGCTTGTGAGTGGTGCTTCAGTGGAATGAACTTAGCAAGAGCATTGTTGTTTTGTTCTTTCTTTTGCTTCTTTGAAGATGAAGACGAAGTACTAGACCTTTTAGGTTCCGTTGATAAGAAGATTTCTAAGAAAGTTTGCTTATGAAATTGCAGAGAATGCAAGAGAGCTTTTGCACAAATTGTGATTCTGCAAAAAAGAAACTCTTAAGTTTTAACCAAGTTGAATGTACCATACAACAATCACTTCTAATTAGGTGCAGAGTGTCACAGTTTTTTTGGGTTAAAATGATAATGGTGCAATGCATGTGCAAGTTAATCATGCTTTAAATTTTAAAAAGGTTGACATGCATTAGTTATTAAGGTATACTCATAGTGCAACTGAATTAATCAGTCGGTCCCTAATTTAGTAAAGTAAGAAAGAGAAAAGAAGATGTCCAGTTGTCAGAGCTATTAGCTAAGAGTTTTGTTTCCAATTGCTGATGTGGATTGATGAATGCATACTTATTGTTACGTGACAACAGGAGCATTCAAGTTGTTGGATTGTGCAGTTGTGTGCCTTTTGTCTAAGTTTTCTACATGTTGACTTTTCTTTGCAGCTTTTTTGACTTTTTGATTATAGCTATTTGAGCATTCTTTTAGCTCTCAATGATTTTCTTCAAAATAATCTCGGATATTAAAAGTGGTTAGTAATAATAGTTCAAACAATAGGATTTAACATCTTAATTTCTCCATGAATTTTAAAAAATTGATCTTCACTTAAAGGTTTTTAAAAAATATTAGCCAATTGATTTTCAGATTTGATGCAATGAAATATTACCTTTTTGAACCTGATCTCTAATAAAATGATGACGAATTTCAATATGTTTTGTTTTAGATTGTTGGATGAATGATTTTGTTAAAGTGATAACAGTGTTGTCACATAAAATATGATTTTTTTAATTTTATTTTAGAACAAGTTGAAATCCTTCAGCTGTTGCTCATCCAAAGTAGCTGGGGACAATAACTTCTTGCTACCATATATGCAGCTTCAGAATTAGAAAGTGTTACTGAGTGCCATTTTTACTAAACCAAGACACTAAAGAGAACCCAAAAATTGGCAAGTGTCGATGGTACTCATTATGTCTAATTTGCAGCTAGCAAAAGTCAGCATGAGAATAACTAATTAAATCAAAATTACTAGTTTTTGGATAAAAAATCCTAAGAGATTGAGTCTCGAATTATATTTAAAAATATGTTTCACAGCAGATAAATGAGACAATTTAGGACTGACATTAAAACATGCAACCATGCAAACATTAAATATATCAGGTCTGGCTACAATAAGGTAGAGAAGTGATCTTATCATAACTTTGTATTTCTTTTGGTCTACACTGTTACCACTTTCATTAGGATCAAGCTTAATTGAAGTCTTTATGTTAGTCCTAATAGATTTGATAGTTTCTAATTCAAATCTTTTTAGGAGATATTTAATGTACTTGGATTGATTTAAGAAAAAAACTTTGTCAGATTGCTTTACTTAAAGTCCAAGGAAGAAATTTAGTTCTCCCATCATGCTCATTTCAATTCATCATGCATGTTTTTAGTGTTGTGGATTTTATAACGCAAAAGCACGTATCGTCCTCAAGTAATATAGTGATGAATAAGGTATTGTTCCCACGAAGAATTATACTACTATAGTAATGCAAAATACTAAAATTGTTGCAACCTAGTCTTATCTAAATAATCGAGTTTTGCAATCAATGTTTTTTAATAACAAATATAAACTTATTTAAACTTTATGTAGGTCTATAATATACCTTAACATTTTACCTATACTTGCCTCATTTTTCCCTAATTCATGCAATAGTTTAAATTATTAACATAGAGTTCTTAACTAATTATAAGCATATTATAATGTCTTACAAGAATATCTCCCTTAATTAATTTACTATATTCCACTGTGAAAATATTATAATAAAATTCTCTATTAGGGTTTCTCTCTACAGCTTTTATGTTTCCTTTTTCTTGGTGTTTTGGGTGTCCCCCGCCGCCATGGGGGAGCCTAGGTCACCACCAACGGTGGTAGCTCTTCAAGCTTTGCTCCAAGATCTTCCCAATGCCAAAACTCTAGAGATTTTGGGCTTCCTTTCCACCATGTTGAGGTCGATTGAAGAAGCCTCTAGGGAGCCATCATCACAAGCTTAAAATCACCTTCTTTTTCCTTTGCAGCCACCAAAGGACTTTCCTTTTCCTTCTTTATAGTCACTAAAGGACTTTCCTTTCCTTCTTTGTAGCCCCAAAACCACCCGCAAACCCTAGCCTCCACCCATACTTTGTAGCTACCATAACCACCAACTTCAACAAACCTGCCCACCATCTTTACAATATATATATATATATATATATATATATATATTTTGCTGAAATACACACTTATCAAACACCCAACAATGTGCCCTTTTCATTTAAACTGGTTTCTATGTTTAAAGGAGTGCCCACTATTCAATTCACTAGTCAAGAGATTGGAACTCTAGCTGCTCCATTCAAATTCACCTTAGTTGGTAAGTTTTCTCATGGTTGACCTCTTATGACTGAGATCCATAAGACGTTGACTTCCATTGGATTGTTTGCAGTAGTTTACGTTGGATTACTTGATTATAAACATGTGCTTATTGATGTGTTTAATAAGGAGGATTTTCAAATACTATGCTGTAGATCGGATCAATGCTACATTCAAAAGTACCCTATGCGTGTGTTTAAATGGACTCCCAATTTTTGTCCCGATCAAGAGTCCTCAATTGTTCCGGTATGGATAAATCTTCCCAACTTACCTACTCATTTTTATTCTAAAGAAAGTTTGTGCATTATTGCTACTATGATTGGTAAGCCATTGAAGTTGGATGCCACCACTGTTTCGAGAACAAGGCCTAGTTTGGCTAGGATTTGTGTGGAATTGGATCTTTTGAAGCCTTTGAAGGATAGGCTTTGGATTAGTTGTAGGTAAAACAAGGGTTTTTTTTAGGAAGTGTGTTATGAAAACTTGCCTAAATACTACACCTCTTGTCATCGATTAGGGCATGGCATGTCAAAGAGTAAACTTTCCTTTAGTCCAGATCTTTCAAAGGTCTTGGACAATGATTCTACCAAAAAATTGGTTCCTAACAAGGAAAGAGTTGTGGTTATCATAGCTCTAGCTTCTAGTAATGGTGTTTAGGTGGAGAAAGGAAATCAGAAGGGAGATGTCCAACCCTTTACTACAGTAAGGTATGTGGTACCTTCTCAGTTGAATTTGAAAGGTGTTAAAGTTAAGTAAGTGCAAGGTGAATCTTTGAACCAAGTTTTGATTGCAAAAGGGCGTTCTTATGTTGGTCCTCCATTAGTTATTCAAAAGGCCGAGTTTAATCGAGGAGTCCAACTGGTTACTTACAAAAATGCTACAGCTTCGAATTAATTAGAGGACTAGAGATTTTGAAAACACATGAAATTCAACTGGTACATTGCCCATTTGCTCAAGGCCAGTCGGGATGTAAGGATCTAAAACAAGCACAAAATGAAAAGAAAACAAATTCCATTGATCCCATTATGAGGGCTTTGCTAAATAATTCTACAAATCTAGCTAAAATAGTGGAATTGGGTGACTCCCTAAGTGCTGGTCATGATTTTAGTATTTGCTCTAAGGAAGATGTGGAAAGGGTGGTTCAAATGTTACATTTATCTTCTAAAGGCAGTATGGATTGTTCATCTTTTAAGTGAATTTTCTACAGAAGCTATGGCTACTAGTTTCAACTTCACAAGTTGATTTGGTTGCATAAAGCCTCTTTAATGGTGGTTTCAGAACCTAAAAGCCCTTTGGAGATCTTTCAATTCTTGAAAAGTATTGTGGTTTTTTAATTCTATTACTTCAAATGATCTTTGGACTTTGTCGACTGATGCATTTGTTTGTAAGCCTACTTTGATTACTGGGCAACAAGTTACCTTAAAAGTTAATCATGCTTGTTTGGCCTCCCATTGCTTTGCTACGTTTGTCTATGCTTAGTGTTGTAGGTTGGAAAGGCAAGAGTAATGGGATGAGCTTGTGCAAGTATCTAATTTGGTGAGTTTGAAAGGGTGGTTGATTTGTGGTCATTTTAATTATGTTATGGAACTGGTTGAGTAGTATGGTCATAGAGTTATTTTTAATAGTTCTTCAGCCTCTGACTTTGTGGGTACTCTAACTCTTTGTGGTCTTCAAGAGGTTCCGTTTTCTAGAACTAAATTTACTTAGACTAATAAGAGGGAATGGTTGGTGAAAATTTTTAAAGAGGCTAGATCGATTTTGTGTGAACTCCTATTAGGCTATTGTGGATTTCAATATTACTCATCTTAACAGGAAATATTCTAACCATAATCCATTGTTATTTTCGATGAAGTCCATTGCACTAGCTCATTATATTCCTTTTCTCTTTTTGAATGTGTGGTGCCATCACCATGGGTTCATTGATATTGTTTGTCATTCTTGGGATGAGATTTTGGTTGGGAACCTTATGTTTGCTCTTGGTGCTAAATTAAGTCAGTTAATGAATGCTCTTAGTTTATGGAATAAGCAAGTGTTTGGTAATATCCAGGATGAAGTTAGACATACGGAGGAGGCAGTGACTTTGCTTGAACAAGCGGTGGACTGTGGTGATGCTTTTCAAGATGACCTTTTAAGGCTGAGATGCATTTAGAATATGAATTAGCAGATGAAGAGGAATTTTGGAGGCAAAAGTCTTCAATTAAATGGTTACAAGAGGATGATCATTGTATGATGCATGTCAAAAACACCGATTAAATTTCTCTAATCTAACCTAGCATCTGTAGATAGGGTAAATAGAGATCGATCCCACGAAGAGTTGAATTTAACTTATTTATGCAAAATATAAATTCTAAGGACAGTAAAATAAAAAATGGGTTTTATGTTTTGAGATCGAATGTAAACTGAAAGCAAAATTAAGTAACTGACAAGTAATAGAGAAAACTTCTGATAAACAAGGAGTTATTCAATCGATCATTCAAATATTCAACCTAGAATATCAACAAGCTCTGATATTCCAATTCTTTCCTTAGTTTGTCTTTAATCAAAATATGCTATTTGATTAATCTCTTGCTATTAAACAACCTTAAATACGCTCTTAAGATTTAATTTAATAATAGCTCTAAGAGATAGAAATATAGCTGAAGCTAAACAATAAACACATAGGCTCAGTTTATTTAACTTAGTCTATGTTCTTTATAGCAATTATAAACTACTATTTACTACATCTGTTTAGAATCAAAAAGCAATTACGTACTTGATAATTCTAAACTAGCAATAGGTAATATAGTCTAATTAATTAGTTGCGCACCTAATCAATAAAACATACAACGATGACAATTATAATAGAAGAACACAAGATACTTGAACTGAATAATTAAATTAAAATGAAGAACAAATCAGATCTTACAGCACAATCATATGACTTCAATACTGCTCTTATCAGAAAAGAGAGTTTAGCAACTCATAAAAACAATAAAGAAACTTTAAAAATATTTAATGACTCTGGAAAAACAAATATGTAAAACTCTCATAAACTAAGATTATTTATAGGCTAATTAGAAGAGATAAAAACTCTGCAATTCTAATCTAACTTGAAGTCTTTATTGCATTGGGGTCTTGGTACTGAACTCTTTTCTTAGATTAGAATTCCTAACTTACCCCCATAATAGGTCCAAATACAAGATGTGCCTGTCATCCTCAAAATAGGAGTTTTAGATAAGTATGAAATAGCGCTGCAGCGCCTTACTTTCTATCTTCCAATGAAGTTATCTGCTATTTAGTGCTGCGGCTTCCACTTTTGGGAGCTAAGGCTCAATGCCCACTGACTTCAAAACTTTAAAATTGGGGAATAAGGTGCCGTGACTTCAAGTTTTCCACGTTGTGGTTTAGTTCTCTTTAACATGTTTGTATAAAATCGGTGGAAAATGGTGCCGTGGCTCTTGAAATGGGACACCGATGTGATATGCTTTGTATCTAGAGCCTATTTTCTGCTTCTCATGCATTGCAAGGGTATGTGATCGACGTTGCGGCACCACTTTATTGACTCCTACTTCAATTTGGACAAGAACAACATCTTTCTGGCTCTTTTTGTGCTAATTATGCTCCATTTATCCAATTATAGTTATTTAATTAGATTTAACACCTGAAATCATAAAATGAACATTTATAAGTTTATTAGCATAAAATCATACTCAAAACAACACTAGGAATCAATGAGATTTAAGATTTATTAAACTTCTATAAATGTACGATGTTCTTTCACTCCATAGTTAATGCTAAAAGAAGCTCGTTGATGATTCATCAAAATATAGATAGGAATGGTTCTTGGCTTGAAGAGTATGAGGATATTGAATAAGAGGCTATGGCCCATTTTAAGGACATCTTTTCAGAACCAGGTTCTACTCTTAACTTGGATTTCTTAGATTGTGTTCCTTCTTTAGTTTCTATAGCTCAAAATGAGCTTTTGAGTGCTTTCCCTACTGAGAATGAAACCAAAACAGTAATTTAGCAACTGGATAGAAATAGCTGCTACCCTAGATGGTTTTAACAATTTTTCTTTGTGTATTGTTAGAGTATTGTGGCTAGTGATGTGGTAAGGGTAGTCCATTACTTTTTTGTCGGGGGTGAAATCTTTAAGGCTATGGGTATTACTTTAATTGTGCTTTTGCCTAAGATTGATTCACCTCCAAATTTTTCTGATTTGCACCTGGTTAGCTTGTGCAACTTTGCTTCAAAAATCCTTTCTCAACTTTTGATGAATTGTCTTAATTTAATTTTACTGACTTTGATTTCTGAGGAACAGAGTGGTTTCATGAATGGTAAAAGTATTATAGATAATGTTGCTTTGGCTCAAGAGCTTATTCATGACTCAAATAAGCAAATCAAAGGTGATAATGTGCCTTTTAAGTTGGACATGGCTAAAGCCTATGACAAGGTTTTTTTTCTTAAGTTTGGCTTCTGTGAATTTTAGATATATCTAATTTGGAGAATGGTTTCTTGCCCATGGTACTCGATTTGGTTAATGGTAAGGCAACAGGTTTTTTTAAGTCTACTAGGGGCCTTCAGAAAGGTGATCCATTGTCGCCTTTTATTTATTTATTTTTGCATATGAGGTGCTTACCCTTGGCTTGAGAATGAGGATGACTTTTGGTTAATTGATTACTATTTTCATCCTAGTGATTCTCTAAAGATTTCATGTTTAGCTTTTGCAGATGATATTGCCATTTTTTCAACTGGGTGCAAAGCTTCTTGTGAGAATCTTATGGATTTTCTTAAGCAATATGAGGTGTATTAATTATGCATACACAGCTATTCTAGGGACTTGAAACATGGCTATAATAAATCTCAGTTAAACTCATAATTAAAGAATGCCTAAATAACACAATGTCATGCATTAAATACAGATTAATGTGTCATTACAACCAAATATTGATTGACTCTTGGACAACAATACTAACATATGCCGCCTATTAACTTAAGTGGCTTCTACTTAGCCATTAAGCATGTTGAATTGTCACCCAACTGTTTGTGTGGCAACTGTTTAGCTACTAATCATGGGGCAAATTATTTCTTAAGGGCCTAACTCCTTATAATTGTCACACTAGCATGCATTCTTATTCCTTATTATATTCTACTAATTATCATATTAATCCCTGGTTGAATTAAATCACTCAATTACATATATTAATTTATCACAAAATACAAATATTTCCTTTCCACTTTAATGAATTAATTGTACTAATTTACTCATTCAAATAGCACATATGATATCAACAAACAGATTTTCATTTCTATTCTCCTAACTCAATCTATGCTAATTAAACCACTAAAAAGTCAATATGTTAAAAACTTGCATTTCGAGGATTTTAACCTAGTCATAATGAGTTACCTAAACTATACACAAGTCCAAATATCACAAGCTATATATTATTTTAAAGCTATTTGACTCTAGTTTTAAGTAAATCAATCCATGTTACATTTGGACATCCATATCCAAAGATATGATCAATTTAACCTACATAGGACTAAACTATCATGCAGACAATTTTGCACACTCCAGCTTTAATCATAGGTAAGTTTATTCATACATATTGCCAAGAGTTTATATAAACAAGCACTCAACCACAAGGTTGAGTTTTCAGGCTGTTACACTAAAGGCTTCTACACTTGATCATTCACAAATGCTCGTTGTCACTAGAGGTGATCAAAAAGGACACGTGTTGGCATTAACAAATTCATAGCCTGAGAGTGAGGTGCACTCTTTATTTTTATGCCAAGGATTGGAAGCATCTTGAGTACTGACATGACAAGAAGGTATGGAAGATTTATATTTATCTGAACAAAAGAGTAAAAAGAATAACAACTATGAAGGATCAGCTCTAATAGATTATACGTCGGAATATATCTTAACACATTAGCTATTTTGAGTTCATCTCTTAATAAAACATCAGCTCTTAGTTATCAACTCTCGTAACTTAGTATTTGAAATAAGTAAAACGTGCTTTGGCATATTCAATGCAACTCTTAGAAATTAGTTCTTGTCTTAAAAAGCAATTGTTCCTTTAATAAAATGGTGCTTTTGAAATAAACAGCTCTTGAAGTTTTAGCTCTTCGATAACTACTCTAGACAAAATGAGCAGCTGTTCGTTTAATGAAACAATGTTTTTAGAACAAACATCTCTTGAAGTTTTAATTCTTCAAATAACAACTCTTTTAACTTCAACTCTTCTATCTTCAGCTCTTGACAATTGCTTTTCAATTGTTAATGAAACACTGCATTTTAGCTATTTAGCTAGAAAGCTATTCATCTTTTCAAAGTCCAACTGAAAATGATATTTACTTGAAACACTATTTATCTTGAAATAAACAACTAGTTAAATGAGCACTTGTTTGAACGCTCCAGAATGTCATTTATCAAGTGTACATGCATATCAAACATAATGTAAAATTAATCAAATCTTGGACAAAATTTAAATTAAATTAAATATTACAAATTAACTTCTAGTTTAATTTAACAGCTACAACAACTTCACTTTTAACAATGCTTCAGCATTTCATGTAAAAATGACTTATGAACCTATCCATGCAAGGTGCACCATTAGGAATAAAGTCGGTAATTGCCATCAACATCCTTAGAAGGAATAGCGTAAAGGCTTTGATACAAGGTTCATCAAACAATAAAATTCTTTTCTCATATTTTATCTTATAGCAACAAAATAGGACTAAGTTCTCCATGAATTTGAAAAAAATAGAGGGTTAAATAGTGAAAACCTAAGAACTTTCAGGATTGATCCATAATCTTACTTGGAAAGGGAGTTATGGATGCTTAGAATTCATAAATTTAAGAAAGAAGAAATAGAAGGGTGTGTGCCAGATTGTGAATCCTTCTTTTAACTCAGGTTTAGAGCTCTTTGTGTAGTAAAAGTAAGATTTGAATAATGAATATGATCTGAATTATAAAATAAGCTAAGTGAAGTTGAAAAAGAAGTTAGGTTTTGAAAATTTTATTAGGCTGAAAAGAAGTTAAAAGTGAGCAAAAAAAATAGGATAAAGGTTTAAAGTTGGGTTAAAATAGGTTAGGCCCAAAGGGCCGAAAAGAGATGAGATTAGGTTGTGCCATGCCGCACATTGAATGCAACACTTGCTTGATTTTTTTTTATTTTTTTTTTCCCTGAAAAGCTTGATTATGAACTTTGAGGTTCAAGACCAATTTTAAACCTTTATTTAAAAAAAATGTTATTTTAAAATATTGAAAATCATTGAAAGATTATTTTGAACTATCAAACTAACTTTGAAAATTTTGAAAGCATTTTGAGAACTATCAAAAGCCTTTGACAAATAATTACACATGATAGTAGAAAATTGGGTATCTATAATAATATTTTAAGCTGATAATAAGCTGTAAACATAATAATTTTGTCTTGAAGATCCAGAGAATTATTATTCTCGCAGACCCTTTGCCAATATTGATGCACATATTTAGGTAGAGATGTAAGAAATAATCCCTAAGAAAAATACCACGATTTGAACCACTGAGGAAAAGTAGTGGGAGATGGTTTTTCATTTAAGGTGAACCTTAAAAACCAACTGTGAATCTTCTTATAAAAGCAAACTTTTACTTTCCAGCTTTTGACTTATTCTCTCTGCTTTTAGAGAAAGTAGAGACACAATTATTAAGGGTGGGACCCTTCTTCGATGTCCTTTGCACCTTCATCAAAGGGATCTTGAGAATCTTGGAAGTATGTTGGGTCGTCTTATTTCATGTCTAATCCATGATCTTCAAGGATTTTTATGAGTTCCTTTTGAATATCACATTTGAAGGAGGAGGCTAATAAGCCTTTGACCAAATCTAGAACTTTTGAATTTTTGTTTGAATAAGATTTTTGGGATGAAACTTGGGATCTTAATATGCCAAGCTCTTGAAAATTATTAAGATTCTTTTCAAAATTAGAGAAGTTGTCCCACCATTTAATTTGGAAAAACAAATCTATAAAAAAAGTAGTTTTAGTCTAAAACAAGACTATATAATTAAAACTATGTAAAAATCTATTCCCTTAAAAGAGAGTCATACATTCAAACTTTTCTCTTCTAAATTAATAGATGAACATAAAAAGAAATTTAAATACCTTCATATAAGAATGGTTCAAGTTGCGTTAAAACATTTAACCATATTTTGACTAAATATTTCTGCCCTTATATATGTTAGGGATACAAGACATAATAAGTTCTTAGACTCTATATTAGGGTGTATAGAATTGAGTCTCTGTGATGGTCTTATCTTCTTTAGTTGCTATCCTAATTTTTCAATATCCTTAACGGATCAAAACATAATGAATGCATTGACTTTGAACATTCAGTCTAATGATTTTGACATGTTACCAGGATCTGAAAATGTAGTCCTAATATATAGGATTTATTGTAAGGTAATGAATAAGATGGCTCCTAATGCTAAGATTGAGTCCAAAAAAGGAGAAACCATCCTCTTTATAACTAATCTAGCTAAGACAAATATGGTGGTACCTAAGACAATTGCTTAAGATCAAGTAAATCTTCCTGAAACTTGGAAAATTGACCAAGGAATTTCCCCCAAGAAAATAGAGTCTAGAGACATAGAATCAGTAATTGAATATATTGATGGAGAGGTAGAGATAAAATTCTCTTCAAATAGAAAGATCATACTAAATCTAGGAGAATCTTCTAGAAGGAGGTCTACCTCTTCAATTCCTACCACTGAAGCTGAAAGGAGACAGGTAATTGAAGGAATTATAAAATCTAAAGATCAAGTTAGCCACCCTCAGTACTAAGTAGAAACACCTTCAGAGTTAGGGTTAATATCATTCTCAAAAGATAATTCACCAACACCCTTTGAAATGGGATACAGCGTATGCATATTATCCTCTACAGAGTCATTACATCCATTCACCATTAAACATAAATGGTTTTATTCAACTTTTAGTGACAAAGAAAGAGATTACTGGACCTCTATGCATAAGCAGTATAAGGATAAATTTCATAAGAATCCAACATTCTTTAAGTGGTTTGAAAGAGCCTTTAGGTTCCACAAAAAAAAATTGGCCAAATTTTGAGGATCCTAAGTTTGTAAGTGCTCTTGAAACTGCTTATCAAAACTTTTTTACCAGGGAGGGAAAGAATATAGCAGCAGTTCATCCTCTAGAGTCGTCACTTTCAGTTAAAAAATCTAAAGGTGAAATAATAGCTAATCCTTACTCAACTATACTAAAAGAAAATTCACGTCAAGTGCATTGGTTGAAATATCCAACCAAAACAATTATAGAAATTTATTTCTTAGTCCTTAGGGAAACAGTCTTCTAGGATAGAAAATTTTCTTATTCAAGAAAAGTCTTCCTAACAAATAATTCCTCAAATTTCAGGATCTTCTAGTAAAAAATCTTCTAAGATAGATCCTATCATAATGAAGCCACCCCCGTAAGTCAATCTGAAATTCAGAAAAGAATCTAAAATTAATGACAAAAACTTTATGGATGAATTAGTCAATAGACTACAAAAGTTAAATATATCTGAAAAGAAAAGCGTCAACATGCTGAGTCAAAATCAAGAAAAGTTATTAATAAAGAACTCACATTTAGAAGTTAATAAATTTCATTGGAATAAAACAACTCCAAATGCCCTAACAAAAATGTACTACCCAAGATCCTCACTGTTAGATCTCCAGAATAAAGATAATGTTATTCAAGATAGGGTCCAGTTTGATGGCAAGTACATAGTAGAATGGAATATCAATGGACTGGCAAAATATCAAGTCCTCCAAACAACCAAACACATGCTAATGTATGCCGTAGCATGTAGGTCCAATGGTAACACTGATAGGGAAATAGCCCTAGCTATAATTAGTGGGTTCACAGGTCAACTTGGATGGTGGGATTTCCACCTTTCAAATAGATCACATGAACAACTGATTAGTCTTAAGTGTCCAGATCTATCTCACTTCCAATTGTATAAAGATGTATTCTTGTCTAAAGTTTATCAGAGACCAGATAGTCAGCTTGACTTTTGGAAAGAAAAGTTTTTAGCAGGTCTCCCAACTTTGTTTGCTGATAAAATAAGAAATAAATTAAAAGATAAAGATGGTGGTAATATACTCTATAGCAACTACACTTATGGAGAATTAGCTTCAGAAGTCGTATCAGAAGGAATATCATTATGTAATGATATTAGGCTAAAAAGACAAATTGATAAAGAGAAACTAAGTGGAAAAAGAACCTTAGGAAATTTCTGTGAACAGTTTGGATCCCTTCTGGAAGCCCGTTTAAGTAGTCTAAAAGGACTCATAAATTTCAAAAGAAATTCTTTAATAAACTAAGAGAAAACAATACAAAAAGAATGATAAGGTAAAAGCAGGTTATTATGAATCCAGTAATAACCTGTAACAAATGAAGCTAATTATAAAAAAGTTCCTATTTGTTATAAGTCTGGAAAACCAGGTCACTTCTAGAATAAATGCAGAATTAAAAAGAAAATTAATGCTCTCCAAATTGATGAAGTTTTAAAGAAATCTTTATGTCAAATCTTATAGAGGACTCTGACGAAGAAAAAGGAACAAATGAATGCTTTTATAATAGAGCAGTATAAATCAGACTCAAGTCTAGAAGAGTCAAAAGATGAATATAACTCAAAATATAGTTTGAAAAATCAAAATGTTGTTCTGATAATGATTGTGATGAATGTATCCTAAAAACTATAGGATTAAACAACCTCAGTATAAATGTCTTATTTAAAATCAGAAATTGATGAAATAAAGGAAGAAGTAAAAACTCTAAAATAGAGAGTTTCTATTCTAGACGAATCGGATGAAGATCAGTTTCAAGATCTTTTATGGGAATCATCGAAAGAAATAAAAAATCCAGAACCTGAAAATAAAAGGAAGAGTATAATGATACAAGAACCCAAGGAAGGAACTATAAACATCCTTAATGATCCAGAAGGATGGATTTGTGCAGTAAATTTAGTTATAGCACAAAAATGGTTTACTAAAATAACCATATTTATGAATAATAAATTCAGCTTTTAGTTCATAGCCTTAATAGATTCAGGCACAGATTTGAATTGCATCAATGAAGGTTTAGTTCCATCCAAGTATTTCTAGAAAACAACTCAAATTTTACATGTTGTGGATGGGAATCGTCTAATTATAAACTATAAATTGTCTAATACTGCAGTCTGCAACAATAAGGTTTGCTTTCCTATACCCTTTATTTTAGTTAAAAGCCTAGCTCAGGGAGTAATCTTAGAAAACTATTTTTTACATATGTTATTCCCTATTTCTATGATAGATGAATCAGGCGTAGAAACTATGATAAAGAGTAGACAAATTAAATTTGAATTTGTTAAAGAAGCTCGAATTCATGAAATCAATCTTATGAAAGATACAATTAAAAGAAAAGAAAATTTTCTTATCTCTCTAAAGGAAGAAATAGAATATAAGAGGATTAAGGAATAATTGAAATCTCCCAAGCTTCAAGATGAAATTAAAAAATTTCAAAATAAAATTGAACGAATAATTTGTGCTGAGATTCTTAATGCCTTTTGGAACAGGAAACAACATTTTATAGAATGACCTTATAAACCAGATTTCTCTGAGAAATAAATTCCTACTAAGGCTAGACCTATAGCTATGGGTCCTAGACACTTAGAAATTTGTAAGGTTGAAATTGAAGAGTTATAAAAAAAGGGATTAATTAGAAAAATTTACAGTCCCTAGAGTTGCCCAACATTTTATGTTGAAAATGCAGCAGAATTAGAAATAGGAGTCCCGAGGTTGGTAATTAATTACAAACCTTTGAATAAAGCTTTAAGATGAATAAGGTATCCAATCCTTAATAAAAAGGATTTGTTAAATAGACTTTATGATGCCAAAATATTCTCTAAATTCGATATGAAATAAGGATATTGGACAATTTAAATAGCTAAACAAGATAGGTACAAAACTGCCTTTACTGTACCTTTTAGGCATTATGAATGGAATGTTATGCCATTTGGATTAAAAAATGCTCCATCTAAATTTCAAAATATTATGAATGATATTTTTAATTCTTATCATGAATTTATAATTGTTTATATTGATGATGTTTTAGTGTTTTTCCCTTATATTGAAAAACATTTCAAACGTCTCAATATATTTTTGAATATTGTCATGAAAGCGGGATTAGCAGTTTTTGTACAAAAGTAAAAACATTTCAAATTGCTATTCGTTTTTTAGGACATAATATTTATAAAGGTTCTATTATACCTATTGATAGGGCTCATACAATTTGCTGACAAATTCCCTAATGAAATAAGGGAAAAACAACAATTGCAAAGATTCTTAGGAAGTCTGAATTATGTAGGAGAATTCAACAAAGACTTAGCCATAGATTGCAAATTATTATTTGCACGATTAAAAAAGAATCCTCCTGAATGGAACAATGACTTTACTGAAACAGTCAAAAGGATAAAACAAAGAGTCAAGGAACTTTCATGTCTTTGTATTCCTCATCCAGATGCTTTTAAAATAGGTGAAACAGATACTTCTGAGATAGGATATGAAGGGATTCCTAAACAAAAGGTTGCTAATAAAGAGCAATTAGTTAGGTTTACTTCAGGAACTTGGAAGGGTGAACAACAGAATAATTCTACTATAAAGAAGGAAATATTATCTATAGTGATGTGCATTGCTAAGTTTGAATCTGACTTGTTAAATAAAAAATTCTTATTGAGAATAAATTGCAAGTCTGCCAAAGATATTCTCCTTAAAGATGTTAAAAACATAGCATCCAAACAGATATTTGCTTGATGGCAGGGAATTCTTTCTATTTTTGAATTTGATATTAAATTTATTAAAGGAGAAATTAATTCTCTACCAAATTTTCTAACTAGATAATTTTTGCAGGGATCCTAAAAGAAAAGGTGTCATGACTCCTCAAACAAATTCTCCTGTAAAAAGAAATACTGATATTCCTAATATTGAGGATTTTGATAAAGATTTCTTATGTGATCAGGCCTATGATTTAGCCCTTCCTTATAATACAAAGGATTTCAAATACTCGTATATCCATCTATCTTATACTAAGATAGTTCCAATAGAAAAGAGGTATGTTAATTTAGCTCCATTCTATCTCAATAATCATCTCCCACCTGAATTGTAACCCAGGAATATTTTACTCTATCTAAATATTTTGGTGGATACTGAATCAATATCTCATAAACCCTGGATTAGAGCAGTGAATGAATGGGCTTATTCAAAAATCATCATTTATAAAGTGATGAAGCCTGAAGAATGGGGTAGAGATTTGTACCGCCAAAAACAAATTAAAAATCGAAGAATTTTCTCTCGATTATATAATTATTTCGATTATATAGCTGCGTGGACCAATTTTCTTTTAATAAAAAACAAAGTAAGAAAACACAATTGGTTTTTAAGGTTCACCTTAAATGAAGAACCATCTCCCACTACTTTTTCTCAATGGTTTAAATCGTGGTATTTTTCTTGGAGATTATCTTCTATATCCCTACTTAAATATGTGCATCAGTATTGGCAGAGGTTCTGCCAGAATAATAATTCTCTGGATCCTTAAGAAAAAATTATTATGTTTATAGCTTATTATCAGCTCCCCTGGATTGTCAAATGGGAATATATCATTAAAGATTGTTCTTGTTCAACTTTTGGGATTAATCAGTCAGTCCCCTAGCTAATTCGAAGGTCCCAAATCAAATGGTGGGACAACTTATCTAATTGTGAAGAGAATCTTAATAGTTTTCAAAAGCTTGGTATATTAAAATCCCAAGCTTCATCCCAAAAATCTTATTCGAACAAAAATTCAAAAGGTCAAAGGCTTATTAGCCTCCTCCTCCAAAGGTGACATTCAAAAGGAACTTTTAAAAGTCCTTGAAGATCATGGATCAGACATGAGCCAAGATGACCTAGCATACTTTCAGGATTCTCAAAATCCCTTTCTTTGAAGAAGGGTCCCATCCTTAATAATTGTGTATCTACTTTCTCTAAAAGCAGAGAAAAGAAGTCAAAAGCTGGAAAGTAAAAGTTTGCTTTTTATAAAGAAGATTCCATTTTCTTTATAAAAGAAAGTTTCGATAATTAAAGTGGAAGGCATAATTAAAGAAAAAGATTTACTTTATAAAAGTAAATATTTTCCTTTCTATCTAGCGGAACGACTCCACCATTTCTAGGACACGTGCCCAGATAGAAGGATAAACCTAATCTAAAGGAATCTGCTTTTCTCATCCTTATCTCCAAGGCAATCATGTTTAGATTGTTAAATAAGGGCTTTTTGCCCTTTGTAGTTTCTCAAGTCTTGAAAAATCAGAAGTTTGAAAATATAAGTTTTTCTTAGAGTGTGAAGAGTGTTTTGTAAAATAAGAGTGAGAGTTTCAAACTTGTAGCAGTGGGCTTGCACCTGTAGTACCTATAGCTGCTATTATAAAATTGTTGTTATCAAGTTGCACGTGTGATCGTGTACTTGTTCTTTGTACCTTAGCCTATTAATAAAGAATCTGTCATTATTAATGTAAGTTCTCTTATATCCTTTCTTTTATATTTATGTGTTTGTTCTGGGCTGCTGAATATTGTTGCAGCTGTTATACATATTTTGTGTATGTATTTCTTTGCCTATATGCTATCTAAATGTGCTAGCTTCCCCTTATGTTATTAGAGCCAGTAACCTTAAAGGTTGGTAGAGTGTGAATAGTCTTAATTTATCTGTTCATTGAGCTTCAAAGTCGAGGAATTAAACCCAGAAAACGAAGTCAAGCATTTGATGACCCGTGTAGTCCGTGGAGTGAAGGACGTTAAGGGTTGAGTAAGTCCTTTGACTGTTTGCTTCTTTGACTCGAAGCAAAAATAAATGGCTGGTATTCTAAGGAGATTTTCAAACTCTGTTAATTTTTCTGGTTCTAGTTCTGATAACTTGTCTATAAATAATAAAGAAGTTATTCTAGTAGAAAATATAGAAAATAACTGCAAAATTGGAATCTTCCTTAAACTTCTGATGAACAAATCTATTTCTAATTCAGGAGGGAGATGATTATTGAGATAAAAAGGAGCTATCTCGAATGGAGCTAAATTAGCATACCTCTTTTCTATTGGAGTTATCTTAGTATAAGATCTAATAGAGGGATATACAGGTATTTGAAATCCTATATATTCAAAATAATTTTATCTACTCTAAAATATTCAAAATAGTTTTCGGAGCTCACAAAGTTATTCTAGCAAGTTTGGAACATTTACGTAAAACTTCAAGTCCATTAATTACGCACAATAGGAATTACAGGTCTTCAAAAGGAGGACCTATAAATAGAACTCCTCCCTTCTTGCTCACCAAGATTTTTTAAAGTTAAATATCCAAACAATGCCCTTGTACCCTAGGGAATATTCTTCGCAAAGATACTTATTTTAAATAAACTCTCTATCCAAACAAATCCCTTACACCTTAGGGGATATTCTTTTGGAAATTAATTAAATCTCATTTGAATAATAATGTCACCTTGAAATAAATTATTTTATCCAAATAAACTAATTTACTATTGAATTTGTAATAACATGTTGTGACAACTAAAGAAACACTTTAGTTAATGTTACTTACCACTCTAATACTTCATTCTATTATGCTAAATTCGAATACTAAAAATGAGATAGATAAACAGGCACTCTTTTTATTATCCACAAATCCATATTTAATTATAGTATTCCAAAAACTAAAATATTGTGACCAATAAATAAACACCCTAAATATTTTCAATCAAATCCAAATCCAATTGCATTATTTCAAATACTAAAATATACCAAATTAACAATCATTATTTTTATTTTCACTTAATCTCGTATTCAATTTTGGTATTTACCCAAGAATGACAAACTAGAAGGGGTGAAAAGTTTGAACACTTAAAAATCCCCCTTTTGATTATTTGAGAAAGTTTAGCACACAAACGAATATATAATCAAATAATAACTTAAGTAGTGGAAGTAAAGAGAGTAGAATTAGAGAGATTGCACAACAGATTTATAGTAATTCACTAGAACTTCCTGGCTATGTCCACTCGTCAAGTTTCTCCTTAATATTTTCATTAATCAGTTGAATTCACATAGCTTGGCAAAAACTGTACACATTGAATTAAAGGGCTCAACAACCTTTACAACTGTTGAAGTTACTGGAATCAACAAGAACTTAAACAAGTTCCTTAGAACACAAATCATGAAGAGATTTACCAAGCTTAAACCAAAGCTATATACTCTCACTCACTTTCTCACAAGAAAGAATGGAGTACGTGATTTACAAGGAACTCACATAATTTACAAAGTTTTTCTCCTGATATCAAAGTTTTACGCCTTAGGTGACATATTTTTCTTAGAGCTTAATGAGTATTCAAGTTGATCGAACGTGATTTCAAAAGTCTCTATATCTTTGTTAGTCTACACTTCCTATCTGCTTATTTGTAAATATTAAGCCTTGATCTTGAAAGTAGATATTTCTTAGTAATACATGATCATTGTCAAATAAAGGGCAGAGCATAGTGTCCTTTTTGATATTTCTATCAAAACTATCATAAATTGAAGAAAGTACTGCTTTAAGATGATATTCATGTTGAATATTGTCAGCTCATTCTTAGAATCCTAGCTATCATGTTTTGTTTTCTTATGAGTTTTGGCACGAATAAGATATTTTGAACAGATTCTAGCAAAAGAAGATGATGAACAATTGGTTAAATCTTCCAAAGAGGTGTTGTTTGAATAGGTCAAAATAGATTTTAGTTGATTGACATATTTTTTGTTGAAACATCATGTTTCATGCTGTCAATGAAATGATTTTGGCCAACTGATGTGGTGTGTTTTTGATTACTCAGTTGAAGGCTTCAACTAACTCATTGTAGTACTCTCTTCGGTTGTAAAATGGTTGAGAGACTCTTAGTTGACTGTTGAAAGAATAAAACATTGTCGTACAACCATAGACCAACTCAATTGTATAACATATTTTTAAATGCAATTGAGATGATTACAAGTTACTTTCTGATTGCATTTAGTCTTAATTATTTGGTTGCCATCAAAATAAAATAAATATATTATTGAATATGATTCAATAATCTTCCATGTTTTGATGATTACAAAATAATTAATTTTGAAAATAAAACAAAGGAGAAGAAAAAAAACTTTTTACCATAAAGCTCCCCGAGTAAAAAAAATTCACATTGAGTTTTAAAGCAATAAATTTATCTTGCTTAAAAGTTCCAATTTTCAACATAGTAAGTGGAATATTATTCTTCCCCTTTTTGTTATATGCAAAAAGTCCAAAATCTTGCAAAAAAATATATATAAATGATTAGCAACTATAGGACATTATGACTCAAATTAGGAGTAAATGAAATAACAGCAAAAAAAATCGAACCTTTACTTTATTATAATAATAAAATATACATTCAAAAGATATATTGATATGTGTTCATGTATGTATGAAAAGAACGGAAAAAGGGGAAATGTCTCAAGTTGCCTTTGTCATTTGATCTTTCTCCTTGTCGAACATTTTTGAACAAACTAGGGGATACCTTTTTCAAAAAAATGAAGAATCCTTTGAACAGATTGTGAAACCTCCTTTAATCACTCACCAAGATCGAGGCCAAAAATCTCCGGATTTTCAATGCTAATAAGTCTACAAAAACCTTATTACATGTTCTTTATATTCATACTATTTGGTATGTTATTGAATTTTAGTTTAATTGTTACTTAGTTGAGTTATTTATTTTAAAGTATTGAATCCTAGTTGAGTATGCTTAGAATTTAACCTTTAATTAGGAATTCCATTCATTCTTAACTTAGTTTGTATATTTTAAAGGTTTAATGCTTAAGGTAAATCCCTTTGAAATTAAAATAGAGTCAAACAAGAATTTATTATGTGTTGGATACCACGGAAGGGCTCCACAACACCCAAAATCATGCAAGAAGGAAACTAGAAAAAAGAGTTTGGTGCCTAGCGTGACTTATCTCTCTGAATTTCAGTGCCTAGGAGCCAGAACTTAAGTGCCTAGATGCCAGAACTTCAGTGCAGTAATGCCGGCTCGCTTCCTAGTCTAAGTTGAACTCTTTTTTAGGGTTTTTAAGCCTATTTAAAGAGGTTTATGTTGGGGAATCAATACACATAAGTTTTGCTAAGAAACTCTAGGGTTTAGAGGCATTAAGAATGTAAGTAACAAAAGGAGCTTGGTATGTTTAAAGATTGAAGCCTGACAACCAGCTATTTTCTTCATTATACTTTTTCCTTTTCTTTTGTTTATTTGATGTTTTCTTTATATGAATCCATGTTTACATTAGGTAGCATGGAGTACTTACATCTCTAGGATTGCAATAGAACTCAACAAGTAGCTTGGTTTTATGTCATAATTTGATTGCTTAGGGTTTGATAAATGAATTACTTATCTTATTCTATGCTTTATGTTTCAAATTGATTAGCTTCCAATTAGATTGATTTGGTAACTTAGAGGAACTTTGACGAAGGGAATTTAAGTTTAGCCTTGAATAAGATAGTACTTTTTTGAATTCATTCACATGCTTGTTTGAATTTGATTTGTATGTAGGATATAAATATACCTCCATACATTGTATAGCCATTGGTAGGTCTATTCTTAATGAACCTAGCTAAACTCAATTCTCATAGAAATATAATAAATTGGCTAAGTTAGATATCATTATAAGCAATTTGGAAGATACTTATATAATTAAATAAAAATCCTAGGTTAACAATTCAGCATCACTACTAAGCATGATAAGATAATAATAATCTAAGTGAGTGTTGAGGAAAGTTGTAATTCTAGGTTTTCTCCGTTACGTTCTTACATATTCTTACGTTTGCTTGCTTTAATTTTGTTTAGTTTAAAAATATCAATATCAAGGTTCGTTCATTTGTATAAAATTAGGATTGGTCAATTTTAGTACTTAGCAATTGTTAGATATAATTCCTGGTGGGAACAATCTCTACCCACAACAAGTTTTTGGCTCCGTTGTTGGGGAATTATTCTAATATTTGCTAATATTAATACTTGTCAATTCTAGTTTTAATTAACGCTTTATTTTTTATTTATCTTTTACATACTCTTAATTGTGCATGCGATGAACTCGGAGCTTGGAGCTTGCTCATTTCAATCCTAAAATTGATAGGACATATAGAAGATTTGGGAAAAAAAAGTCACAAGCTTCGAATTAAGGGCCAGCTATGGCTAAAAATCAAGAACCTAAGCACTTGAGGGATTATGCATTCCCTCTTATGCAAAACTCTATTTGAGCATCCAAAGGCTGCCAATTCAAACCAATAATATCAAGATCAAGATCAAGATCAAGCCTGGCCAAATCCAAATGATTCAACAAATGAATCAGTTTGTTGGATTCTCGAATGACAATCCAAACTCCTACATATTAAGCTTTCTAGAGCTTTGTAACACTTTCAAGATCAACTGAATTTTAGATGATGCACTCCAGTTGCGCCTTTTTCCTTTCTCACTTTGGAATAAGGCAAAAAGTTGGCTACTAGCACTCTCATCTAACTCAATTACAACGTGGGAAGGCTTGGCCCAAAATGTCTTAGCCAACTTCTTTTCACCGGCCAAGATGTTGAAATTGTGAAATAATATCACTTCATTCATGCAATTAAAATTAGAGTCCTTATATAATGCTTAGGAAAGATTCAAGGAGTTGCTTAGAAGATGTCCCCATCATGGTATACTCTAACAATTATAATTTGGGGTGAAGAAATAATTAAAATTTCTCTTGGAGTAATCAAGGGCAATCTCATGAAGTCAAACCCACTTGTCCACCAAGTTTTCAAGCACAATAAAGAGTGACTACTCCCGATAAGAAGCCAAACATTGAAGACATGTTGAGGTAATACATGTCTAAAATAGACTCCATTATTCAAAGTCAAGTGGCATCACTAAGGACCCTTGAGAATCAAATAAGCCAGCTGGCCAATGTCCTCACAAGCCATCCTCAAGGCGCTCTACCTAGTGATACCGAGTTGCATTCAAGAGGAGGAGGTCCAAACTTAGAGTATTGCAAGACTCTCACTTTAAGGAGTGGTAAAGAGGTAGAAACACCTCCTAAGAAAGCTGAAAATCCTAACAAGTAAGTTAAGGAGGAGATTGTAATTGAAAAGAAAGAGAACCAAGCTCCACAAGAAAAAACTTATTCAAGCCCACCTTTACCTTTTCCTCAATACTTCCAAAAGCTAAAACTTAAAATACAATTCAAGAAATTTCTAGAGGTATTCAAGAAGCTTCACATCAACATTCCATTCCCTTAAGCTCTTGACAATTGCCAACTTATGTTAAGTTCATGAAGGGCATCTTGTCTAAGAATAGGCGAATAAAGGATAATGAAACAGTTACCTTGATCGAAGAATGTAGTGCCATCCTCCAAAAGAAACTACCACCAAAGCTTAAAGATCAGGGTAGTTTCAATATTCTTATTTCTATTGGCACTTCATTTTGTGAGAAAGCTTATGTGATTTGGGAGCACGCATAAGCACACCAACGTGACCTTGCAACTTGCATATTGGTCTTAAACTTATCCAAAGAGCATAATTGAAGATGTTCTAGTTAAGGTGGATAAGCTTATATTTCCAATTGACTTCCTCATCCTCGATATAGGGGAAGATAAGGAAATTCCTAAAATGTTGGAGAGACCGTTCCTAGCAACCGGTAGAACTCTTATAAATGTGCAAAAAAGAGAATTTACTATGAGAGTTCAAGACCAAGGCAAGCTTAAGGACGAAATACAAGAGGAACTAAAAGAGGTTCAACTACTCTTTGAAAGATAAGACCTCCATTGCTTTGGGGACAAGGACTAAGAATGTAAAAGTCAAGCAGCAGCTATAAATCAAGTGCTTATTGGGAAGCAACCTAAGTTTCTAACTTTTTATTTTTCTTTTTATTTTCTATTTTAATTCATATTAAGTGTTCTTTGTTATTTTTGCAGGTTGATCATTTTTTACCTCCTACAAACTTAGGCAATATTAACAAGGCCAAAGATTAGAGGAATTTTCACCTTACTAGGAGTCTTTCTATCCTTATTCCTTTTTATATTTCAACATTGAGGATTTAGTCTTAAGTTTGGGAGAGGGTTTTATTAGTGTTCTTATGTTTTAAGGTTGTTAGTTAGCCTTGATGTTATTATGCTTTTATGATGAAATCCCCTCATCCTATGATAATATTTTAGTTTTCATATGATCTTGACATTCATGTTAAATTCTGGAGTCAGTAACATTGTAAGATGTGATTTCTAACATATATTATGCACTTGATCTTTTTCTTGGGATTGTTTTGCTTATTTAGAGACCATTCATGTTTAGGAAGTTCTGATCTAGTTAGGAACATTATAACTTGTTTGATTCTCTCTCGAGGCAAAATCCTAAACATGACTAAATTAGGGACATGATTTAGGCCATCTTTGGACTGTTTGAACCTTTTAAGCTTACCATGTTTTGAATTATATCCTTAATTACCCCTTTAAACCTATATTTCATTTTCTTTGACACGCACAAAACTTTTGCCCTAACTATTTTGATTAAATTCTAGTTTTGAACCCTTACTCTTAGGCATGTTGATCATTCAATGACTATATTGACCTATGTTATAAGAAAATAAGTAAAGGTTGGATTACTTAAAAAAAAAAGGGTATAGATTGTGCCTCTTGATCAACCCCTATATTAATAATAAAAAGGAATAAGTTTTGGGGGTGTGACAAGTTGAAAAAAAAAAAAAAAAAAAGCCAAAGAAAGTAAAAGAAATATAGATATGAAGTGGTGAAAAGAAAAAGAATATACCAATTGGATATTACTTAGGGTTGTGGAAAAAAAGTTCTTTAAGTTAGAGTGATCTATATGATTAGGGTAACTTGAGCCTTAAAATTTCCTTTATCATACTATTACTCTAGCTTACATTACAAGATTTATAAAGACTTATTGATCCTTGACTTAGTGGAGTCTACATTAGTGAAGAGAGAGTTGAAAAGCAAAACTAAGAGGGTTTGAGTACTAAGTTAGATTTTACTTAGATATAAACTTATCTGGATTGCAATGCATTCCTTTGTTAAAATATCATACACACACAAACATTGGAAATCTATTTGAATTTGTTGCTTGCTCTTGAATTAAAATATGAAGTTGAATGATACCTATGGTTGACATTTAGTTAAAGATTATGTGAAACTTTTGAGAGCATGTTGGGGTTGTGATTATCTTAGTGTGATGCATTTTTGGCCATGCATTTTTGTTTGTGTCTTCAATTTTCTTTGGCTTAAGGACTAGTAAAACCTTAAGTTTAGGGGTGTGATAAGTATATGAAATAACCTTATTACATGTCCTTTTTATTTATATTATTTTCTATGTTATTAAGTTCTAGTTTAATTGTTGCTTAGTTAAGTAATTTGTTTTAAAATGTTGAATTTTAGTTGAGTATGCTTAGAATTTAGCCTTTATTAGGAATTCCATTTATTCTTAACTTAGTTTGCATATTTTGAAGGTTTAATGCTTAAAGGAAACCTCTTTTAAGTCATAGTAGGTCAAACAATGTTTTCTTATGCATCGAGCACCACGGCCATGGAAAATAGGCGCCATAGTGCCCAAAATCGTGCCAAGAAGGAAACCAAGTAGAGGAGTCTGGCACCTAGATGCTCAGCATGACTCCACTATTTGAATTTCAGTGCCTAGGCTCCTAGAACTTCAGTGCTGTGGCATTGGCTCCATTCCTAGTCTAAGTTGAACTACTTTTTAGGGTTTTGAAGCTTATTTAAAGAGGTTTATGTTGAGGAGTCAACACACACAAGCTTAGTTAAGAAAGTCTTAAGTTTAGAGGCATCAAGAATGTAAGGAGCAAGAGGAAGCTTGGGATGTTTAAAGATTGAAGCCTAACAACCATTGATTTTCTTCATTCTACTATTTCCTTTCCTTGTGTTATTGATATTTTCTTTATATGAATCTATGTTTACATTAGGTAGTATGGAGTACTTACCTCTCTAGGATTGCAATGGAACTCAACACGTAGCTTGGTTTTATATTATAATTTGATTGCTTAAGGTTTGATACATGAATTATTTATCTTATTTTATGCTTTATGCTTCTAATTGACTAGTTACCAATTAGATTGATTTGGTAACTTAGAGGAACCTTGACAAAGGAAATCTAGGTTTATCCTTGAATAAGATAACAATTGTTTGAATTCATTCACATGCTTGCTTGAATTTGATTTGTATGTAGGATAGAATATACCTCTATACCTTGTGTAGCCATTGTTAGGCTAGTCTTAATAAGTCTAGCTTAACTCAATTCTCATAAAAATATAGTGAATTGGTTGAGTCAAATATTATAAGCAATTTGAAAGATACTTATAATAAAATAAGAACCCTAGGTTAACAATTCTACATAGCAACTAAGCATGATAAGATAATAATAATCCAAGTGAGTGCTAAGGAAAGTTGTCATTCTAAGTTTTCTCTATTACATTTTTATGTTTGCTTGCTTTAATTGTGTTTAGTTTAAAAATATCAATCTCAAGGTTCATTCGTTTGGATAAATTTAAGGTTGGTTAATTTTAATACTTAGCAATTATTATATATAATTCCTTGTGAGAGCGATCTCTACTTACTCTTTATTACTTGTTTACGATACATACACTTGCGAATTGAAACTTATGACAAGTGCTAACGACATTATCACCTACAGCGTCTAAATTCCTTTTCACCTCAGTCGACTCCTAATTGATTTTGGTTATGTATTTTGAAGATTTAAGGAGTCGATTTTGAAGACCAAATGCACAAGGGATGGAATTCTAACTTGCTGGGCACCTAAGCCATGGAAACTGGCACTGCAGCATTGAAGGGGCACTGTTCACTCTGTCTGGCACCTAGGTGTTAGACCCCTCTTCTAGGTAGCAAGCTTTGGCGCGCCCAGTGCCAAAAAGTTGGTGCCTAGGTGCCAGCCCGATATTCCAGCCTCTATTTCGCCAGAAATGTACTAAACTTCTAAGTTTAGGTCAGAAGAGAGAGGGGTGTAGGACAAAATTTCTGCAGCTTGAGAGAGGCTGAAAAGGTTTTGGAGGCAAAGGAAGCTAGAGGAGGAAGATGACCAAAGAGTTTGAAGATTGGCAGCAACCTTCATGAGTTTTATCCATTTTTCCCTTCCTTCTTTGTTCCTTGTGTTGTATTGATGATTTGTTTATCTCCAGCCATGCTCAATTTCTATAGATGAACTAACTCCCTTGTTCTAGGATTATAATGGAACTCACATGTAATTTGATTTGATTCTATCTATGGATTGCTTATGATATGTGGTATTTATGTTAGTTGTATCATTCCATGTTTATTGCTTCTAATTGATTGATCCCCAATTAGTTTGATGTGGTAATTTAGAGGAACCTTGAGAAAGAAAATCTAAATTAGCCTTGAATGACATAATACATGTTTCATTTGAATGGTTAGATTTGATTTGCATATAGGATAGAAATATACCTATTAACCAAATAAGGTTTTATCTTAATGAATCTTGTTTAATTTCAATTCTTATAAACATAGAGTGAATTGATTAAACAAGGTATGATTATAAGCAATTTGAAAGATACTTATAATTGAATTAGAATCCTTCGTTAATACCATGAATTTAAGCAAGATAGGATAAATGTAAGTTAAGTCAAGTGTAAGGGAAATTGTTATCCTAAACTCATCTCATTTTAAATATATTTCCAATTCATTTGTTTAGATAGTTTAATTAATCATTCCAAAGTTCATTGGATAAAGTTTGGATTGTCGAATTTAAGTACTTAACATTGTTAGATAATTCCTCATGGAAAGGATACTCTACTCTATCACTTTATTACTTGACAATATAAGTTAATATTAATACTAATCAATTCTAGTTTTAATTCAGATATTTTTTTTCTATTTTTTTTATGTAATTATTAATTTAGTTTGTTTTGTGAGGTACAATGGAATTCTATACAAAATATCTCAATCTCAATCTCAATCTCACATGTTTTACTTAAGATGACTTGGAATTATACCTCGCGAACACCAAGCAAGAATTCCAAGGCCAAGCGATTTTGAGTGTACATTCCAACTACTTCTAAATCTTGCCAAGCTTGAGAGCATATTAAATCAAGACTCATATATAGAGTTATATGACACATTCTATGGACAAAGGCCGCTTATTTAGAAGCATGGCAAAGTCAAGCCGAGAACTATAAACCAAGCGCTTTTTAGGAGGTAACCTAAGCTTTCTAAACTCTTTCTTTTTAATTTTTAAAACTGTTATAATCTTGTTAGAGCAATTTAATTTTCTATGTTCTGTTTTGTAGGTGCGAAATAAAACCAAAAATGCATCACATTAACCAAAAACAAAGGAGTATGCTTTACATATTTTATGTTTAATGGTTTGTTATGTTTTATGTTTGGGGGTGTTTCATGTTGTTCATGTTTAAGTGTGTTGATTGGTTGAGATGCTATTCTGCTATTTTGATGAAATTCCCTGATCCTATGATGAGAATTTGGTTATCGTGTAATCTTGACACTTGTTTTGAATTATTAAGTTAGTAGTATTGTAGGATGTGATTTCCAATATTCATTGAGTACTTGATCTTTTTATTAGGATTGTGTTGCTTATTTAGATAAGGTTTATGTTTAGCATGTCTAGTTTAGAGCCCTAGAATTTGTTTGATTCTCTCTCGAGGTGATATCATAGACAAAACTAAGTTAGGAACTTGATTTAGACCATCTTTGGATTACTTGAGCCTTTTTAAGCTGACTATGTTTTATATTATGTCCCTCATTCCCCTATTTAGCCTATATTGACCTTTCTTTTACACTTACAGAATTTTTGCCTAACCATTCTTTTAAATTCCAATTTTGAACCCTCACTCTTGGGCATATTGATCATTCTATGAAAATATTGAGCCATGCTAAGAAAATGAGGAAAGTTTGGAGTTACATATAAAAAAATATGTTTGCCCCTATTAATCATCCCTATATTCATAATGAAAAGAAATAAGTTTGGGGATGTGACAAGAGTTGGGCAAAAGAAAGAAAGAAAGAAAGAAAAATACATGAAGTGGTGAAAAGAAAAGAACAAATTGAAATAGAGATACTTGGGTGATGAAAAGAGCTCATCAAGGGTCTAGAGTGATCTATATGCTTAGAGTGATTGAGCTTTAAAATTCCTTTATCATACCATTATCTTAAGCCTACGTTACAAGCTTGTAAAGACTTATTGATTCTTGACATAGTTAAGTCTACATTAGTGGAGAGAGAGTTGAAAAGCAAACTTATGGGGTTTGAATGCTAAGCTAGTTTAATAGATATAAACTTATCCAAATTGCATATAATTCAGATATACCACATAAGTGTACATATCGTTAATAAGTAATAAAGTGATAGAGTAGAGTATCATTCCCATGAGGAATTATCAAACAATGTTAAGAACTAAAATTCACCTATCCTAACTTTATTCAAACAATGAACTTTGAAATGATTAATTAAACTATCTAAGCAAATGAATTTGAAAAAATATATATAATGAGATGAGTCTAGGATCAAAATTTCCCTCATACTTGACTTAACTTGCATTTATCCTATATTGCTTAGATTCATGGTATTACGATATTAACCAAGGATTCTATTCAATTATAGGTATCTTTCGAATTGCTTATAATCATACCTTGCTTAACCAATTCACTATATATTCATGAGAATTGAATTAAACAAGATTCATTAAGACAAAATATCATTTGGTTATACATGGCATATGGGTATATGTCTATCCTATATGCAAATCAAATCCAACCATTCAAGTGAAACATGTATTATATCATTCAAGGCTGATTTAGATTTCCTTTCTCAATATTCCTTTAAATTACCACATCAAACTAATTAGGGATCAATCAATTAGAAGTAATAAACATGGAATGATACAACTAACATAAATGCCACAAATCATAAGCAATCCATAGATAAAATCAAATCAAATTACTATGAGTTCAATTGTAATCCTAAAACAAGAGAGTTAGTTCATCTACAGAAATTGAGCATGGCTGGAGTTAAACAAATCATCAATACAACACAAGGAACAAAGAAGGAAGGAAGAAATGGATAAAACTCATGAAGGTTGCTTCAAGATCTTTGGTCCTCTACCTCTTCTGGCCTCCTTTGTCTCCAAAGCCTCTTTTAAGTTGTAGAAATTTCTTCCCAAACCCCTCTCTTCTAACCTTAACTCATATCCCTTTTATAGTCCTAAAAATCAGAAGTTTAGTGCATTTCAGGTGAAACAGAGATTGGAATATCGGGCTCGTGCCTAGGCACTAACTTTCCAGTGCTGGGCTGCCAAAGCTTGCTGCCTAGTAGAGGAGTCTAGTACCTAAGTGCCAGATAGGGTGAACAGTGCTCCTACAGTGCTGCAGCACCAGTTTTTCATGGCCTAGGTGCTTGGCAAGCTGGAATTCAATCCCTTGTGCATTTGGTCTTCAAAATTGACTTCTTAAATGTTCAAAATACATAACCAAAATCAGTTAGGATTAAAACTCTCATTTGAAAGCTAAATCCTAAGCAAAAACAACAAAAACACGAAATCTTAATACAAAATACAATAAACTACAAACTAAGCTAAAACTAACCAGATTGTAATGCACAGCTCAAGAACATACCTAAATTGCATGCATAATGCGATGTAAAATAAGTTATTTTGGGAACTTATCACAATTGTACTTCTTATATGACTATATTATGCTTTATTGAGAGGCTTTTAAGATTAGAATATATATTTTTTTGAGTCTTTTGGAAGGGGATGAGAGAAGAAAACTCTTGAACTTATAAGAGAAGTTTTGATTGATGGTTGATTTTCTCTAAGAGTCTTTCATAAATAGCAGAGTCGTACATGTGCTGTAGTTCAGACTTTTGAACTTCTTGAGACCCCTATGGAGGATAACATGATATGCATTTGCAATATAGGTAATTTTAATTTTCACCTAAAACTAATCTAAAATAGAGTATTCAGAGTTTCTTTTGCTGAAAGCATTGCGTGACTAGAGTGTCAATAGATGATGTTAGTAGAGACATGTCAGCTAGTCCAAATTCAATTGATTTTCTTCTCCTATTCTCATCAGATGCACGATTTCAGTCAAATGGTAGACACAAATTTAAGAATAATGAATGCACATATTCAAATAATTCATTTAACATTAATCAAAACACAAGAGATACTCTTTCAAACATAGTATTATATTGGAGTAGACATACCAAGCTCTTATTTGATTTTAGCAAAATGTTCTTACTTAAAAGGTTAAGTGATAATGTCAGTAAACAATTTTTGGAGTGACAAAGTTCAAGATGATACATCTTTTCTGAACATGATATGTTACTTCACTATGATTGGCTCTTGAATGTTGAATAGGATTTTATATGAGATTTATGACATATTTTTTTTTTTAATCACAATGCATGTTGAAATCTATAAGTTATTGTTTCATTCATAAAAGCTTAGCACCACAGCTTCTATCAACTACTTTTTTTTTTTCAGTTGTAAGTAGTGCCATTGAATGCTGCTGCTTGCTAAAAAAAATAAAATATAAGAGATTGTCCTAAGCATTGACATGTTCTACTTATACACTTTGCTGTCTAATTTTTAACCAGTGAAGTCAGCATCAAAGTATCTTGTTAACTCAAAATTGTTTCATTTTGGATACAATATTCCAAGTGTCTGAGTTCCAATAAGATATCTGAAAATTTTCTTCACATCAGTGAAATGTAATTTTCTGGGACAAGACTAGTATCTTACACACATTCACACATTAAACATAATATCTGGCCTACTTGTAGTGAAATATAGAAGAGATTCCCCAATATTTTTTCTTATCAATTGGTGTACTAGATTCATCTTTGTCTAATTTGGTGGATGTGCAGACTGAAGCTCCAATTGATTTGGCATTTTCCAGTCCAAATCTCTTGATTAAATTCTTGACATACTTTGATTAATTGATGAAGATTCCTACATTTGATTTTTTAACTTAAAGACCAATAAAGTAATTAAGTTCTCCTATCAAGCTCATTTCAACTCATTATGCATGCACTTAACGAACTCTTGGCAGAGTGATTCATTAGTAGAACTGAAATTACTTTCATCCACGTAATTTTACAGGCAGTTGTCTACTTTTTCTCTTCGAAAACTATTTTCAATTAGAAATTTGCATAAGCTTACATACCAAATTCAAGGTGCTTGCTTTAAACCATATAAAGTATTTATCAGGTCCAAATCATAACCAGGTTCAGTCAAAAACATCAAAATTAGGTAGTTGTTCAACATAAACCTCTTCATAAAATGAAGTTTTTAAAACATGCATATTCAAGCAATATTCTAATGGCTTCTACTTTAGTAACAGGGGAAAAAGTTTCATTGAAGTAAATATTTTTTTCTTGATTGTAGCCCTTGTGCCACTAACCATTACCATGTTTTTTACTACAATTCTAGCTTTATTCATTTTGTTTTTATAAACCAATTTTGTTATGATGACTGGATGGTTGTCAAGTTTGGGGACAAGTTCCAACACGTGGGATCTTTCCAACTAAAACAATTCTTGCATAGCATGAACTCATGATTCGTGATCTTTGGAATATGAAAAGTTTTTCGGTTTAATTTGTGACAGGTAGGGTTGAAAGCAAATAAGAACTATTTGTATTTGAGACTAATTTCAATCGAAATTGAACTAATGTCAATATTCAAATTTAGATATACCAGTATTTTATTTGATATTCAATGACTTATTCATGTTAGTATTTGTGTTTGTTGAACTATTTGATTACTATTCAAATATTAATATATTTTTTTTATATATTATTAGTACTTATAAACTATTCAAGTACTACTCAAACTATTTGAGTAATATTTGAATATTCGGTATTACATTCAACTTTAAGTTTATATTCGTATGAGTACTCGAATTTGAATTGGAATAGTGCACTATTCAATACTACTTGATTCGAGTGCCACCCTTAGTGACAAGAAGGCTTCATTGGATGATTTTTAATATTTTTCATACTTTTTGAAGTCCTTTAGTTTCAGCTTTTTCATTCATCTCAGCTTCAAATCTAGGTAATTTGCTACCATGATCAACTTCTGATTGATCAGCTAATGCTGGTTTGATGTTTTCATCAACTAAATCTTTCTTAGTTGAAGACTAGTTGGCATTTGTGAAACTTTCTATGTCATCATCATCAACAAATCTCACAAACACAAGGTTGTGTTCATCAAAATCAACATGAATAACTAATGTCCTTTTGTTAAATATGATTTTAAAAAGCTTAAAATCTTACAAAAACCTATTCATCCCCTCTAGATTTGCCATTTTGGGCCAACATAGTCGATTAGAACTTTCAAAGTTGTATCAAATAAATAAGTCCATAAAGACTTCAGTGGATTAACACATCTTCAACTCAACATCAATCTCAGGCTTCATTGATGAAATGATTTTAGTTGACTGATATTTGAGTGCATTTTGAGTATTCAGCTAACTAAAAATACTTTAATTGAAGGCTTCAGCTAACTCACTGTAGCACTCTCTTCAGTTATAAAATGGCATGCTTTATCTTTCTCTTAAGAGGCTTTTAGTTGACTGTCGAAGGAATAAACTTTGTCGTTTGACCATAGTCCAACTCAATTTCATAACATATTTGTAATACAATAGAAATAGGCTACAAGTTTCTGATTGAATTTAGCCTTAACTATTTGTTTATCATCAAACTAAAACAAAGGTATTATCGAATATGATTCAACAATTTTGGTATTCAAAATACTAAAATATAATAACTAAGAACTAGGCACTAGGCACTCAATTTATTGACAAGTTAATCTCAAATACAATTTCAATATTTAATACTAAATATAATATTTAAATGGTCATATCACTTGGAATACTAATAGTCTTAAAACAAACCATTTATTCCTAGAAAACACTTTGTCTTAGCTTTCCAAAGCCTCTAGCAGTACGTCGTTTGGTATTCTGGAACTCCATATATGGACAAAACAACTAGCAGTTAGCATTTAAGAGTAGGCTTTGTCAGAAATTGAGTTTGTTTAGTTTTAGGTCTCTTTAATTTTAGTTTTTGTATAACTCTAACTCTTAGAATTTTTCTAGCTCAATAGGTATTTATTGAGGGTTAGGAAATAAATATTTCAAATATTTTTAGAATTAATTATTATAATGTATTCAGGCTTGGAGTAGTATTAATTGGAAAAAGCCTTAAGCCTTAAGCCTTTTCACCTTTTAGATTAATGGATACCTAATTGTATTTAAAACCAAAACAATGCAACTTTTCTTTCGTTTTTCTAGAATCATAGATATAATTTGCTATTTTGATTCTATATTTTATGTTTTCTTTACTTCCTGAAAAAATAAGGCTGGTGACTCCTTCATTCTTTTCAAGCCAATCACATGAGCCCAGTGATTCTTTTCAAATTATGATGTCTATAGTTTGGCGAATCCATTGAGATACTAGAGGACTAAGCTTTAAATAATTATTTAGGGTCATGTTATATTTCATAAAAGTCGTAAATGTTTAATTGTTTGTATATATATGACATGTTCATGACATATATGTGCATATTATGTGTGAATATATGAAAGTTAAAAAGTCGTGATTTGCTTCATATACATGATATTGTCACAAGGCTTCGGTGTATGAATTAGAAAACTAAATATCTATCTTTTCATCTTAACTTGTCAAACAGTCCATATTTCTGCAATTTTATAAAATTTGAATATTATAGTTTTGCAATTGGATATCAGAGGCAATGAATCCAAAAAATTATCTTGAAATTTTATACTGTGGTGAATACATCAAACTTGAAAATTATTGTAACTGACCTTGCAAGTGAGGATGCTTTTCAAACTTTGCATACATCATTTAGTTTCTTGGAATCTAATTTCCATTGCCATATAAGTCTCAATTCAAAGGTTATAAATTTACTCCTTTTGAATTTGTATAAGCCATTTATTTGTTATTTAAAAGCCACTTGCAAAACTGAATACATGTATTGCATAGTGAAAATATGGTTTTTATCAAATAGCTGAAATCAGGCTGATGCATTGCAACTTATTTTATTGACTAAATCTGATTTTTTTTTTTTTTTATTCTTATTAATATCATAATTCAAAGAATAAATTGAAATTTTTTTTTTTTTTTAATGTACAAGCATGAACTATTTAAGGATCAAATACTATTTGCAAGTTCAAATAGAGATGATGCAAATTAGAAATAAGTCTTTACTTGTTACAATTGCTAAATCTATTATCTTTAATTTTTGTAACAATGTCCTAACTTTAAACTGAGGCGTCAATCATGTTTTAAACTATGTCTACCAGGTTATGATAAGTTTGAAATGTGGATTAGTACATGTCAGTTTAATTATTACTGAAATCCATGTGCAAGAACCGTAGGATGTGCATATGAATTGAAAGCTAAAGTTCTACTGTCATCAAGTGCAAACATGATTTTGCATAGTGTAATGTGGCAATTTTGTTTTTTTGTAAAGATTGGACAAGCCGTCTTAATTATCAATCTAAGTTCTCATTACAATTTTATAATTAATTTTAAGATTTTAATAAATTTGAGAAAGTGAATTTGTTAGGGTCTACTAATGAAAACCTGCATGAATGAAATGCCTCTCTACTTTTGTTTGGAATAATGTCATTGGAGGACGTATAGAAACTGCTACTAGCCTTGTTAAGCACTCATTAAAGAAAATGACAGTTTGGCAATGGAATATTTCCTCGACATTCCCTTATAATAATACTATTTAACGAGGGAAATATGAGAGAAGAGCAAGGAAAATCATGCCTCGTCAGAACTTGCTCGCTAAATGGTAAAGGATAGACAAAGTGCTCACCAATAAGTAGTGTACCTCAAAAAGTCATTGCCGTCTAAAGGATCAAATTTTTCTCTCACATATCTCGTCAATTATGAAGAGGAACTATGCGTCATTATGTCCACCCCCAATTTCTCAACAATGTCCTGTCACTTTCTCACCAAATCCTCACTATTTTTGAATGATAAATAGAAAATACCTTGCAATATCCTTGGCATTCCCCTGCCATTTTGGAAAGAAAATTTCTTTTACTGTCCCTTGCTAATCTGGCATTTTTTACAACTCCCTCACATTCTCCTCGACATTCCCTTGTCATTCTCTCACTATGTTATGCTATGCAATTTATTTTTTTATTGATTTATTTTTTACAATTTTGTTTCTGTTTTGATACGTTTTCCTCGTTTACAATGTAAACATGTTTAAACCAAGTTAAAATCACTTCAATATAGCCTATAAACTCCTCAAACCCCTCAGAATCATTTTAAAAACACAAAATAGTATTGAAACAACATAATCAATTAAAAAACAAATGGAATCATCACAATCATTTAAACATCGAAGTAAACTAATAGTTAAAGTTTTAACTTTAAAAGTAAAAGTAAAAACAATAGAAATGTTTAATATATAAAGTACCTAAATTATTGTTCTAAAGTACATAATAATGAACATAATTTATTGTTCTTAATTAAAAATAAAAATGAAGCTAATTATGACCTATGTCCACAAAATCATCCCTTGTAGCATCGTCTGGCCTACCATCACGGTCTCCCTAATAAATACAAATACATATATATTACATTAATAACACAAAATTTATAAAGAAGTGATTAATAAAACATATTTGAAAATAAACTTACATATCTGCTCCAACGTCATGCTGGACAATTGCAAGGCTTCCAACACTCTTCACGGCAGTTTGTATTCGATCATTCTAGTTCAAGATAGTTTGAGACACAATGTCCCTAGTAAGCCCAATTCTCAACTTTCCTATCATTAACTCTTCTCGGAGAAAATGCCAAATCTTATTACTTTTGCTAACAGGCGATGAAGAGGTGAAAGAAGACTGGCCAGCTATTCAGTTAGCTGCTGAGCAGGTCTACGATGCGCAAGGGTCAAGGGTCGAACCAAACCTAAGTGTACGCCCTTTCTTTAATGACCTGCCTACAACCGTCAACCACTCTTCGGTATTAATTGGTGGTTCGGGAGAGGATTTTTCAAAATATTTGGTCGCAACTCTCTCTGTATATGTTTCCTAAAACATAAAGACGAAGAATTAGGGCCCTAGTCTTCCTCTTGTGGATGTGTCCGTACAACTCCTTGTAAAAAATTGAGCAACTTTTTTTCTCTTTTCTACAATATTAAAAAGTTATATTAAAGTGATGTAATTAATATATATTAAATAAAAAAGTGAATCAATTACTCGCCAATGCTTTCATATGACCAAGAAAAGACTAGGAACCACCAGAGTGTATGCTCTCCTCTCATATTACTGCTCGATTTGCCCTAATGGTAGCAGACTAGACTTGCCATCCTTTTTTCTACCACTCATCACACATTCCATCCCGAATGTCTGGATAGATATTTCTGGGACCTTCACCTTTCCAAGCATTCAGCTTAAGACTTTTATTGGAACCTTAACATTTTTTCTCGTATTTTGTATAGTATATCCGTGAAATGGTTTGCTATAGTAGTCTACTCACATCATAAAGCCCAGTGGAATACTAACATCGAGCTTATATATGCTTTACCAACAAAAAAAAAAAAAAAAAAAACAAAGTTAACCTTCAATTACAATTACGTTTGAATAATGAAATCAAAATTTAATAAAAGAAAGAAATACTATCAATGCATCAAATAATGAATCTTTGAGGATCCTACCAAAAAAAGAAGAAGTTAACTTCAATTACAATTACGTTTGAATAATGAAATCAAAATTTAATAAAAGAAAGAAATACTATGAATGCATCAAATAATGAATCTTTGAGGTCCCAGGATTATTCATGATATAGAATGATGGGCCCTGACAAACGGTCAATCACTACCTTTTATGCTGTAACAACCTTTTATGCTATAGGATAATGTCAAAATAACACATTGGAATTTCATTATACAAATACTGTGAGCCCGCTAAGTTGGAAACATATACTCAAGATTTAAAACCTATTAGTCATAGCAAGAATAACTATATATGCATACTTTCCATAAATACCTGAATATATATTACTAACATATATACAACTATATATGCATAATTTCCATAAATACCTGAATATATATTTCTAACATATATACAACTATATTGTCATAGTCAAAGTTTCAAATGCACAGTACTTCTAACCATCATAACATAACATAAGTCGGGAATATGGGATCAGGAATAGGTATACTAATTGATTTCCTACTCCAATAAAATAATCTCACTATTGGACAACCTACAATCCCTACACATCAAAATACCACCCCAAGAGCCCGCTTAGATATATTAAATAGACTTAGTAAAAGATGTGCATTCATAGTCTCACTCAGTCTACCATATCCACATCATGATCGACTATCTCACTATGAATAAAGTAGTTGTCCCAAAAGAGATCCTTCTCCATGATCTCCTGATCTTGCTTTTGCTCCCAAACTGACTCTTACAAAGTCTCCACCATTAGTCTACACTGCTGCTCCTCCTCTACTATCTCCTCAATCACAACTCCACTTCTTGGATTTTGTTGCTCTAGTATAACCACAACGTCCTCCATCAGGTAGTCCTTCACAATAGGACAAGTGTAGATATACTCACCCGATAGGAACACATACTCCTATACATGTGTAACATAGCCTACCTACTGTATATGAGACCACCATATAGCATTACTAGAGAAATACTACAACATCTCTATATATATAATCAATCCAAGACACTAGTTTAAAAAAAACATGAGACATAAATCTCAGCACGTATATAAATATAATTTTAAAATAGATAAGTGCCCAGTTTTATAAAATCAAGAGATATGCATTGTATGCATGTAAACCAATTATGAATGCTATGAACTATCCACAGGTTGAGTTAGTAAGTAGGAAACATCCCTAGTCGAATTAAGGTTAGAGTACTTAAAGGATCTGACCCATTACTAGTTATGGATCCTAGACTAAAGGTACGATCACAGCCGTACCTTCCAAGCAAGGGAGCTTTGACAACACATGCCTACCCACACATTGGCTCTTTAGCAACAAAGTCACCTACATTGATTCACACAAATCAATCCAATACCACATTCCATAATTATAATATCTTTCACACACCATATAATTTCACAAGAAATACCAAGCATAGAGTTTTCATCGTAATTTTCATAAAATTACACACGTGATCAATGCATGCATATAGTAGAGTTTTTCAGCAGTTATATATATGTGTATAAATGTATATATATATATATAGATATATATCATGTTTTCATCTTATTATTTCTTTCCCTACTCATAAGTCAAAAGATTAATTATTCATCTTAATTACCTAAAACTAAATATAACATTATTGTTTTTCATTCTTGTATATTCATTTCCTTCATTACAATTCATAAGTAGGTAAAATTACTCTTTTACCCCTAATCTCATGCAAATGCATACTTTACTTTTCAACTTTATGCATAAAATTCATAATTATTAATTTACTCTTTTTCACTTTGAATCTTATATGGAGTTTATGTCTCGGTGCGTTTAAAATTAGTCATGTACTTGATACATCATGTACAGCTTTTTAGAGATGTTACACAAGCAACCTTTCTCGTCACATTTGTGGCACAATTATCTGACTACAACAATATGTAATGATTTTACTATGTAACATAAAACATATAATTAAACAAAAACAAGCTTATTATGAAGCAAGCTTGGTGTGATGTTTACACTTTGGTAGTGCTTCACTGAACAATCTTAATGGTGATTAGGTGACATTGGTCACCAACATTTGCATCCTCAGTAGGATGTGTAGCCCTCGGCTTTGCTGACTAATCATGGGGTAAAAATGGATATGGAGATGTAAGGATGGAGGAATTGATGAAGACGAAGATGGTGATGGTGTTGGAAGATTCGACCCGAACTAAGGTAGACTAGTATGAGAGCAAAGGTCAATCAGGGCCCATTATAGCCAACACAAACCAACAATACAACATTATCTCTTAGTTCTTCTTGAATACTTGAATTACTAATACTTATCAATTTAGCTTGTTGAATTCAATCATAATTTCCATACCAAATTTACTTACATCCGAATTACTGCAACTTTAACTATGCCTTTACTTTCCATATTTAATACTCTTTTTGTTCAACTTTTATCTTATTTGGTAACTCTTGGAAATATAGTTATTTTATATCCTTTTACTTATTATTTTAGTTATGTTCTAAAGTTTTAGTTGGTTTTTGCTTATTTTTCAATCAAATCCTATTTGAGTCCTTATCGTATTAGGATGATGAATCCTAGTTGATCTAGGGTTTGATTATGTGTTTTATATTTGACTTCTGGCTCGATTCTTAATCCAAATTGAAGTCAAATTGAGGGTTTTGAAGCCTATAAAAGATGGGACTACCTTGGGGATTTAGTATAGACAATTGGAGACACAATTAAGCTTAGATTTTCTGGAGAAAATGGAGTCATCAAGAGAGCAAGGAAGCAAGAGGAGCTTGGATGTTGAAGATTGAAGAATGACAACCTATCGATTTTTTATTATTTTACTCCTTATTTATTTTTCTTGTATTCTTTTGATGTCTATATTATTTGAGTTTATGTCCTACACTAGATAGCATGAACTAATTTGTTCTCTAGGCTTATAATTGTACTCATGTAGCTAGATGGTTTTTATTATTTATTGATTGCTTAGAGTTTGGTATATGGATTGTTTATTTCATTATATGCTTAATGCTTCTAGTTGATTAGCTATCAATTAGATTGATGTGGTAAACCTTAGCAAACTTGGAAAAGGGAGTTTGGGTTTAACCTTAAATGATTTAACACTTGTTTGAATTCATTCACATGATTGTTTTAATTTAATTCATATATAGGAATATACTTATATGTCTTGTGTAGCCCAATTGAGATCTAATCTTAATAAGTCTTGCTTAATTGAATTCTCATAGGAATATAGTGAATTAGTTAAATAAGATATATTTTTATAAGACATAGGAATATGCTTATAAGTCAAGTGAAATGTTGAGGGAAATTGTAATTCTAGACCTCCATTGAAATCTCTAGTTTAATTTGTCATTAGTTAAATTTAGTTTAAATTAGATTCTTCTATTGTTTGTTTGAATAAAAATAGGATTGTGTTAATTTTAATACTTAGCTAGATATTAGTGACAATTCCTTATTTGAATGATACTCTACTTACTCTATATTATTTGGGACAATACATGTACTTACGTAGATAAAATTCATGTCAGTACTCCATTTGTTAATCATCTAGTATTTCTTGTACTTTGTTAACCATTTGATTCTTTAGTGTTAACTTCACAAGTTCTCAAAGACTATTTACATTAGCTATAAGCTTAACTACACACATTTTTACATTATTAATCAAATGTGCAAATTTTATAAGACTTTACAATGTCTCTTTTATAATTACAACCCATGAGCTTCTCTCAAAGATAACCCCCTTAGCTTAACCTTTAAAATTATACCAAACAACCACAAGCATAACATAACCATAACTACTCTTTCATCAAACATGTATAGTAAGCTAATAAATAAGTATTTAGATGGACAAGAAATATTCCACTATTCGAAAAGTATTTAGATGGACAAGAATAGGATACAACCATTTCAATAGGCAAGTCATGCATGCAATATACCAATCACAAATGCATGAGATAGTTATAACATAGGAAAAATACAAGGTAAACACATTGTAGCATGATACAACTTTTAACGTATATTCATTCCTTATAAAAATAGTAAGTCTCATAAAACATCTATATCAACAAACATATAACAAACAAATTTAATAATCTCACACATATTCAGTCAACAATATACTCAAAATCACCACTATACATCAAAGATATATAACAATTCATAATGCAGGTAAACAAGAAATCCTGCCTACCTCAAATCCAGCTATAGCTTATATAAACATCCGAACAACTCAAGGAAATATATATAACTCATTTTTAAGAAGTTAGCTACAACTCTTCTGCAAGTGACTTTTCTAAATTTTAGCTTCAGCAAAAGCAGCCATCTACACAAGTATTATAGAATAGGGAAACTAGTGGACAACCATTGTTTGTTTATGAAACCAAGCATCTACACCCATCTATCAGTTCATTCACAGCACATAAGAACTCCTTTGAGACTCCTCTACAATTCGCCTTTAAGCATCCTCCGTAACACCTGATAGAGTAAAACCTTTATTATGTAGGTTTCATGTCTAAGTTCATTACTAAGTCATAAAATTTTAAGTGAAACAATTATTTTACCAAGTTGGTTACTAAGTGATTCGATTCCAACAAAGGTTACCACTTTATTTTTCATGTATTTACTTAATTTAAAAGTTTATTTACACCTTATTTATCATTCTTGATCACTTTACAAATCTGACTTTCTATCAATTTAAACCAACCCTTTTACTAGCTCATCCTGGACTTTACTTGTTCATATACTAATTTTCATTGCTTGTACTTTACTTGAGTTTTATGTATCACTTAGATCATTTCTTACATGATAACTAGCCGAGTTTTGTATTAGCTTAGTGAGGAATTTGATAACTCTTGAAAATAGAGTTATTTTACACTCTTTTACTCATATTAATTTAGCTATGTTCTAGAGTTTTAGTTAGTTTTTGCTTAATTTTAGTTGAATTCCTAATTGAGTCCGTATTATATTAGGATGTTGATTCATAGTTGTTTTAGGATTAAATTTAGGTGTTCTATAAGAGTTTTAACTTGTATTAACTTAGTGTTTGTGTTTTAAAGGTCTAATACAAGAAAGAGTCCTATTAGAAGTCAAATTTAGGCTCTAAACACTCAAAAATTGCAAGACAAAGGAAGTTGCCTAGGAGTCCAACGCCCTAGCATCAGCAAGTTATAGCCCCAGTGCCAGGATTTCCCAAGTGAGTGCTGCGGCACTAGAACGCTGAGGCTGTGGCACCTAAGCCCCTACCAGAGTCCCTTATTTCATTGATTTTGGAGGCAACGACTCTAGGAAGCTTAGGCTATGGTGCCGGTGAGATTCCTAGTCCCAATTAAAGTGAAATTGAGGGTTTCTAAGCTTATAAAAGAGGGACTACCTAGAAAACTTAAACACACAATTAAAGACATAAGTTAGCAGCATTTTTTCTGGAGTATGAATGCAAGGAAGCAAAAAAGCAACGACTGTAGGAGCTTGAAGATCAACAACCTTCATAGTTTTTCTCTATTTATACTCCTTCTTTACTTTTATTGTATTCCTTTGATGTTTATTATTATTGAAACCATGTTTACACTAAGTAGCATGGAGTAGTTTCCTTTCTAGAATTGCAACTAGAACTCAACATGTAGGTTAATGTTATTTTTATCTATGGATTACTTAGGTTTTGGTATATGATTTATCTAATTCATTTTTTGTTTAATACTTCTAATTGATTGGCCATCTTTTAGATTGAATTAGGAAACCTATGGAACTTGGGAAAGGGAATTTAGGTTAAGCCTTGAATGAATTAGCACTTGTTTGAATTCAACACATGTTGTTAAGTTTGATTTGTGTATAGGATAGGAATATACCTATATGCCTTGTGTAACCAAATTAGGTCCAATCTCAAGGACTTGTTTAATTTAATTCACATAGAAATATAATGAATTAATTAAGTAAGATATATTTATAAGACATAGAAATATGCTTATAATTGATTAAGAACCAGAAGTTAATAATTTTTTGACATAACTAAGCAAGACAAGATAATAATAATTGAAGTGAAGTGTTGAGAGAACTTGTAGTTCTAGGTTTATCTCCAATTTATTCTTGTGTTAATTTGCTTTTAGTTTATCATTAGTTCATAATCTACTAAAATCTCTGTTTATTCTTGTGTTAATTTGCTTATAGGATTTTCCACTGTATTTCAAACTACTGGTATTTAGTTTTACTCAATGGTAGTAAATATGGATTTTAAAAATCTTTCAGAGGCCTTCATAAGGGTGATCCTCTATCCCCGACTTTGTTCATTCTGGCTCAGGATGTCGTTTCTCAAAACTTTAATAAGACTTTTGAAGAGGGTGTTGCTAAGAGATTTCATGTCTCAGGTTTGGCCACATGTGTCACTCATTTATTATATGCATATAACATGCTTCTTTTTCTAAATGGTTGTAAATTTTCAGTTCAAGCATGTATGATTCTCTTGCATAGATATGAGTATACATCTGGGTAGCTAATTAACCTAAATAAGAGCTCTTTTATAGTAGCTTTTAATTTCTCTACTAATCATCGTAATCTTCTTCATTCCTGAACAGGCTTTCATAATAAAGCCCTTCTTTTTATCTATCTTGGAGTTCCCCTCTTTGTAGAGTAACTCATTCCCTCTTTTCTCATGTGGGAGAACTGATTTGGACTCATTTACAAGGTTAGGCATGAAATCTTTTATCTACTAGTGGTAAGATTACCCTTTTCCACAATGTTCTTTCTTCTATCCCGATTCACACAATAGCTTGTATTAAAAACCCTAAACACTTTGGAAAGGCTTTTCAGCTTGTTTATTTCAAGTCATTCAGGGGATAAGTGAAGACATAGGATAGTGTGGAAAGATATTTGTAAATCTTTTGTGGAAAGAGGCTTAAGGATTAGGTCACTAAATGAAACTATAGGTGCTATGCACGCTAAATTGACTTGGAATATTTTGTAGGGCAATTCGCTTTGGTAAAACTTATGAGGAACAAGTATAGTAGCCTTTTTGTTTCCCAAGAACATATCTTGAGCTTTTCTTCTTATATGTGAAAAAGTATTGTTCCTTTATTTTCTGTTTTGCAGAGGAATGCTTAATGGATTTTTGTGAATGGATCCTCACACACTAAGGACTGTCATGTCATATATGAATTGACTGGGTAATATGTCTAGTTATGATCTAGTTAATTCTCTTTATATTTTGGATAGTCTGGCTTAGTCTCATCTGGGAGAGGCCCAGGTCCTTTCAACTATTCACTTAGATTCTTCTAGTAATGCATGCCTTGTTTGGATTACTCATCATTTTGGTCAATTTATAGTCACTTCTTTTTGGCACATTCATTGTGCTAAAGGTGCTGAGTTTAGATGGTCTAAGAGATTATGGCATAAATTGATCCTATTTAGAATCTCTTGTTTCATTTGGAAGCTTATTCATAATGTAGTTCCTACTGATGATCTCTCATGGAGATTGGGTATCCATATTATTTCTTGATGTTCCTACTGCATTGCCCCTTAGGTTGAAACATCTGTTAGGAAATTTTGGGGTCATGCATCATATGCATAAGCAGTAGAATTAAAAATTTTCCTAACCAAGAACCTGGATTTTCAATTAAATATATATAATTATTTATTTATTTAGCAGGGATGCCTGAAACTAACCTCTTGAAGATTTCCTCATGCAACTAGTTTGTTTGTTTGGCAGGGATACTTGGAATTCCTCCATAAATTGTCAAAACAATTCTCCCAATCAAACACAAAGTATGACGAATGATTAGTAAGCTATTCAAATGAATAAGCCTTTAATGAAATAGTTCACACAATCTATGGTTAAAAATCTTTACCTTTATCGAAAAGGATTCATTTCACCTTTAGGACATGTGCTAGCTTCCACTTAGTTGAATTGATAATGGAGGACTGGTCTTGAAGCAAAAACTGTTTTGCCTTAACAAAGGGGGTACATAGTTAAGGGAGGAGATTTTCAAGAACTCTTCTTACTCACTATCTCTCACAAGGCCGTATGTCACTTGTAATCGCTTTTTGCCCTCATTCTCCCTTAGATTCTACATATATAGGGGGCAGCTAGTGTAACTCCTTCTTTCCTTAATACTTCACTTAATCTACTAATAAACTCTTATGCCAATTTAATCGGTAATGCTTTTGTTACTTGTATTTTCTAGCATCTTTATTTTCTTCCTACAGTGATACTTGTATAATTTTCCTTATATATTCTTCTTATTTCACTTTGCACCATATGGCCATCATAAGTGATCTTGTATTCCTCCTTCTAAATTTTATCTTTTCTTCCAATTAACTTTAAGTCCATGCTACTTTATCAATTAAATCTTCAATTAACCAAGATTTACTTAAGAGGACAACCCCGTACTACGTTAAGACTTTATTTATACAAGAGCCAATTACTAAAATTTCTAAGTAAACTTGTTAAGAACACGACTATAACTTTATACAAATCAACCCTGTACTACATAATCACACTTCAACACAAATACTTCTATGTTTTCCAAACAAGATCTACTTGTCATCTTTTCTCGTTACATAGACCATGCTTTTCTCCAAGAAAAATAGTACACATCCATGGTACTAATTAATCTGCACATCAAGATGAAGAAAAGTGAGTCGAACCTCAACAAACATTCATATATAACAATGAAGGATTCTTGATGGCAATTTTAGAAATATAGGAATATGCAAAGCAAATTAGTCTTTTTTCTCATTTCCTTTAAATTTCCTGAAAGCGATTCATTTTCCTCATTTTCTATTTCATATGCATGAAAGATACAAGAGTAACATGAAGAATATAACAGTAACAAAGTAGTAGCTTCTTCTTCCTTTTTCCCTTTTCCTTCTCGGTTTCTCCTTCTCCTCCTTGTCCTCGGTTTCCTTTTCCTTCTCCTAGTCTTACGGTTTCTCTCCTTTTTCTTCTTGCTCACGATTTTGCTTATTGTCTCCTTTAATTTCTCACTATTTCTCTCACTTTTTCTCTCACTTTCTCTCACTTTTAGTGCACACTTACCTTGCTTATGCATTTTTGGTCACCACCCCTTCCTATTTTATAATGTATGGCCAAGGCTTAGGATTTAGGAGAAAGTTTCGTTTCCTATTTTACCCTTTTAGTTCTCTAAAATTACAACCTTCTACTTGTCATTCTCTAAATTAACATGTGTATTTTCTTCCTAAAACTTGTCTTCCTCCTATTTCCTAGTTTAGATTCTTTCATTATTAGTAAGCCACCTATTCACCTTAAATCTATGCACTTGTCTTGTTAATCATTCCATGCATCCTTAAATCTCTATGCATATCCACCATAATCATTTCATGGACACCTTGTCACCTTAATTCTCTACACATGTCCTACTTAATTATTTTATGGACATCTTGTTTCTGTAATTCTCTGCATGTAGTCTTACTTAATTGATTGATAGACACTTGTCTAGCCATCTTTCTATATTAATTATTACTTGCCACCTTATGACCTAACTTTCTTCCACATGCCCCTTAATTATTACAACTTTTTCACATTTATTCTCATTCTTACACCTAAGTCCTTTCATTATTACAAGAAACTTTTTTCATGCAAGGACTTTTTCCATTGTTGACCTTTCTTGCCAATATGCAAATCGAGACATCGTCTCTAGACTAATAGCACATTATTATACCATCTCATGAGACATCGCCTTTCAAGACTTATGGCACATCTCAATGCCATCATATAAGACATCACCCTATGAGACTTTCGGCACATCATTGTACTACCTCTTCTAGATATGGATCCATCCCAAGAGACATCGTCTCTAGACTTATGTCACATTATTGTACTATCTCATGAGACATCTCAGTGCCATCTCATGAGACATCCCCTTGCAAGAATTTCAGCACTTTATTGTACCATCTCTAGATAGGATCTATTCTATAGGTTGCGCAACATAATGTCAAGATAAACTACAAGTGCTAAAACCATGCAAATTTCAAACCTTTCATTTTCTTTGGTTACACATAACTCATTTTCTCATAAAACATGCCATTTTCAAATTCAATAAAACTAATTGAATAAGGAAATAATAGAGGAAACACATGATACATGCCTTTACTTTTCCTCTTGTAACCGAATCCTCCTTTAATTTCTCACTTTCTCTTCCTTTTCTTACCTCCTAGTTCACAGTTTTGCCTTTCCTTTGATTTTTCACTATTTCTCTCACTTTCTTTGTTTTCTCCCTTTTTCTCTCACATTCTTTCACTTTAGTGCACACTTTCCTTGCCTATGCATTTTTGGTCACCACCCCCATCCTATTTATAGTGCATGGCCGAGGCTTGGATTTTAGGATAAAGTTTTGTTTCCTATTATACCCTTTTAGTTCTATAAAATTACAACTTCCTACTTGTCATTCTCTAAATTAACATGTGCATTTTCTTCCTAACACTTGTCTTCTTCCTATTTCCTAGTTTAGATTCTTTCATTATTAGTAAGCCATCTAGTTATCTTAAAACTCTGCACATGTCTTGTTAATCATTTCATGTACACCTTGTTTTCTTAAATCACTACACATATCCACCATAATCATTTCATGGACACCTTGTCACCTTAATTCCTTACACATGCCCTACTTAATCATGTCATTGACACCTTGTTTCCTTAATTCTCTACACATGTCCTACTTAATCATTTCATGGACACCTAGTGTTTTCCTTGCCCTCCACTTGTCTAGCCATCTCTCTATGTTAATTATTACTTGTTATAACTTTCTTCCACATGCCCTCTTAATTGTTATAACTTTTTCACCATTTTCCTCCTTCTTACAACTAAGCCCCTTCATTAATTGCAAGTTGCCACACTTAATCTTCTTCTTACACCTAAATCATCACATTTCCTTTTCTAGCAAGTAATCTATATTTTATTATTTGCTCTTCTTCTTCCAACATCACCATGTAGCATTTTTCCATCTTTGTTCCAACGCTTACACTTGTCTATGTGTATATACATGTATGTATACGTATATACGTACATGTATTTATACATATTTTTATATGTATATACTATTCTTATAGTAATACGTATCCAATGTTTATTAGTATAAGAATTAAATTTTAATCCTATTTAACTTATAATAAAATCACTTATCCTACAATTCATTTTGGTATTAATTTTGGAGGTGTTATAATACTCCACCCCTTTAAAAGAATTTTGTCGTCAAAATTCAAGCACTAATTTTAAAAAAATTTCTTTAATCTAGACATTCTTCCTCTTAGGGTATTTGCTTTATTTATATTAGTATGCCACAAGGAGCTACCATGAACATAGTATGTCATTCGATATATATACTTACTAAAATAACGTTGTCAGCCTCTTGCACCTTCTTCTAGTTCAAGAAAATACTCTGCCTGGTGCCACTGGCTTCTTAGGAGGTTTATGATTATTAAATTCAGAGCAGTATCTAGCTATGTGCCCTTATTTCCCACAATTGAAACATTTGTTATCCATTTGGCAATGCCTCCTAAAGTGAAGTTTCCCGCATTTATTACACCGTACCTTAACCCCAAGTTAACCTCCTACTTCCTTTCCTTTATCTTGCCACTGATTCTGCCTTATTTCATTGACACCCACAACCCTTTTGTTACTATTATACCTTTCCATCCCTCTAAACCTTTTCGAGGTTTCATGCTTCCTTTTCCTTTCGGCTTCATCCTCTATACATACCTTCTCAGCTATTTTACTTTTTCCTACTAATTGAGCAAAGTTTCCTATCTCCAAAGTAGCTATCTTACCCTTACATTAGGATTTAGATCCCTTTGGAATTTATCGGCTTTCCACCTATCATCATAATAAGTTTGCAAGTAGGTAGAGAACTTAGATAGTTCTTTAAATTTATGTTTGTACTTGGCTACACTCATGTTTCCTTGTCTAAGTTGATTAAACTCAGCTTCAAGGTCCTACTTTCGGGAAAATATTTTTTTGTGGAAGGTTCTCTTAAAACTGTCCCAATTTGGTTCTTTCCCTCTTGCTATAAGTAACCTTTTGGTACTTTGCCACTAGTACTCCATTTCTCCTTCTAGTATATAAAGTTACTAGAACTAACTTATCATTATCTATACACTCTATAACTCTAAAAATTTTCTCTGATTGTCTTAACCAACTTTCAGCTATCTAGTAGTCATAATTTCCTATAAACCTAGGTGGATTCACCTTCCTAAAGTAATCCATCAAGGATCTTGTTTCACTATGCCTAGGTTCATTCCTTCCAAATCCTTCCACACCTACGGCACCGTTGGCTTGAGTGGCACCATTAACAGCAATAGTGGCCGCTATTGTAGCTTCTACAACAGCATTTTGAGCTCCTATTTGGTTTCTCATTACCCCTGACACATCTTCTAGTGCATTGAGTATGCCCTCCAAGAGCTCATTTTGAGATCCTCATTTGGGAGCCATCTTTTAAATGCACATGCAACACACTTTTAGATTTGTTCCTAAAATGAACATCATAACATAGTATGTCATGTTCCTTTTCGTTTTGCTATGCGTGCATTTAACATTTCCTTTCCTTTCCTTTCCTTTATACATACAATATTTAGCATGTCCTTTCCTTTCCTTTTCTTTTCATGTCACATTGATTACTTCCTTTCCTTATAACATTTCCAACAATCTTCATGTAACATATATATAGAACACATGAACACATATCTTTATGCAATACATGTAACATGTGGCACCTTTTTGTCATATCAACAATACTGCATATAATAGGCCAACAATATTTTATGTAATAGGCATAACATCAAACAAAAAATACACAACCAAACCATTGTATGAAACCATGGCCAGTTGTTCTAGGCCTTCTTTGCCAACCTTTGCCTAAACTGTTGCTCTGATACCATAATTGTAACACCCGACTTTCCTTAATCCTTTTCTTAATTCAATTAGTGCCTTATTTGAGTTATAATCACCTTGTTATTGCTTAACTAATTTAATGAACTCTTAATGCAATATTATCTAATTTTCTTGTCCACATTTAAAATTTCTTGTACGTAAGCTTTATACAGCCTTGATTGTTGAATTCTTATACCTTTTTCTTAAATTCTATAATTTTTCTAGGTTCAAGAACTACTCGTATTTATGTCGCATTTATTTATCAAAATCAATTATTCAAGAAATAAACCTTTTTTATAATGAATTAAGAGCTTGGAGGCTTGGTTTCCCCCAACTAATATTCATTAATCTAGCTTACACACGTAGCAACAAAAGGAGCCTTTACAGTTTTACCAACGCTCTTCTTCTCATTATGCTTATTTTTTACATCTCATAACTATTCCACATACACTTGTCTACACATAATTGTATTTCAAGACAACTGCTCTCAAGATCCACTTAGCTATAAATCTGCACATCAACATAAAAAAAACAAGAGATAGAAATCTCAACATGCATTATCAAACAGAGGGTTGATGTGTAGTTTGATAATACGGGAATACAAGAAACTTTTCTCATACAAACACTTTTTTCATTATAGACCTTTCTTGCCAATATGCAAACCGAGGCATCGTCTCTAGACTTACGGCATATTATTGTATCATCTCATGAGACATCGCCTTTCAAGACTTACGGCACATCTCAGTGTCATCTCATGAGACATCGCCCTACCAGACTTTTAGCACATCATTGTACCACCTCCTTTAGATATGGATCCATCCCAAGAGACATTATCTCTAGACTTATGGCACATTATTGTACCATCTCATAAGACATCACCTTTCAAGACTTTTGGCACTTTATTGTACCATCTCTAAATAGGATCCATTCTATAGTTTGCGCAACATAATGTCAAGATAAACTACAAGTACTAAAACCATGCAAATTCCACACCTTTCATTTTCCTTGATTACACAGAACTCATTTTCTCATAAAACATGCCATTTTCAAATTCAATAAAACTAATAGAATAAGGAAATAATAGAGTAAGGAAACACATGATACATGCCTTTGCTTTTTCTCTTGTGACTGAATCCTCCATCTTTAATTTCTCACTATTTTTCTCACTTTCTTTCTCTTTTTCCTACTTTCTCGTCCTTTTCTTACCTCCTAGTTCATGGTTTTGCCTTTCCTTTGATTTTTCACTATTTCTCTCACTTTCTTTGTTTTCTTACTTTTTCTCTCACATTCTCTCACTTTAGTGCACACTTTCCTTGCCTGTGCATTTTCAGTCACACCCCCTTCTATTTATAGTGCATGGCCAAGGCTTGAATTTTAGGAGAAAGTTTCGTTTATCATTTTACCCTTTTAGCTCTCTAAAATTACAACCTGCTACTTGTTATTCTCTAAATTAATATGTGCATTTTCTTCCTAACACTTGTCTTCCTCCTATTTCCTAGTTACCTTAAATCTCTACACATGTCTTGTTAATCATTCCATGTACACCTTGCTTCCTTAAATCTTTATACATAATGACCATAATCATTTCATGGACACCTTGTCATCTTAATTCCTTACACATGCCCTACTTAATCATTTCATGGACACCTTATTTCCTTAATTCTCTACACTTGTCCTACTTAATCATTCCATGGACACCTAGTGTTTTCATTGCCCTCCACTTGTCTAGCCATCTTTCTATGTTAATTATTACTTGCCACCTTATGTCCTAACTTTCTTCCACATGCCCCCTTAATTATTACAACTTTTCCTCCTTCTTACAACTAAGCCCCTTCATTAATTGCAAGTTTCCACACTTAATCTTCTTCTTATATCTAATTAATCACATTTTCTTTTCTAGCAAGAAACTTATATTTATTATTTTCTCTTCTTCTTCCAACACCACTATGTAGCATTTTTCCATCTTTGTTCCAACACTTGCACTTGTCCTTATGTATATACATGTATCTATATGTATATATGTACATGTATTTATATGTATTTTTATACGTATATACTATTCTTATACTAATACATATCCAATACATATTTTTATAAGTATTTTATACATATATGTACTATTCATATGTAATTAAATTTTAATTCTATTAAACTCATAAGATAATCACTTATCCTACAATTAATTTAGGTATTAATTTTGAGGGTGTTACAGCCAAGGTACTCAAGCCTCTGCCAACTTGCCCACTTTCATCAAATTTTGAGGCCGTGGTACTAAGAAGCTGCAGCCGCAACATTGATGTGATTCCTAGTATGAATTGAAGTGAAGTTGAGGTTTTAAGCATATAAAAGTGGGACTTCCTTTAGGACCCTAAAACACAAGTTAGCAACCTTTTTCTAGAGTATTAGAGCCTATCAAAGGTATAGGGAAGCAAGAAGAGCAAGGATCATTGAAGATTGAAGATTAATAACCTTCATAGCTTTCTCTATTTCTACTTCTTCTTTACTTTTAATGAATTCCTGTGATGTTTATTATTGTTGAAACCATGTTTACGCTAAGTAGCATGAAGTAGTTCTTTTATAGAATTGCAACTAAAGCTCAACATGTAGCTTGATATTTTGTTATGTATGGATTGCTTAAGTTGTGGCATATGATTTATTGAGTTCATTCTATGCATAATACTTCTAATTAACTGGCCATTTTTAGATTGAATTAGGAAACTTACTTGGAAAAGTAAGTTAGTGTAACCTTTAATGAATTGGCATTTGATTGAATTCAACACATGTTAAGTTTGATTTGCGTATAGGATAAGGATATACTTAATGTCTTGTGTATCCAAATTAGGTCCAATCTTAATGACTTGTTTAATTTAATTCACATAGGAATATAGTGAATTGATTAAGTGAGATATATTTATAAGACATAGGAATATTCTTGTAATTGATTAAGAACCCTAAGTTAATAATTCTTTGCCATAACTAAAAAAGACAAGATAATAATAATTCAGGTGAAGTGTTGAGGGAAGTTGAAGTTCTAGGTTTTTCTTCAGTTTTATCCTTGTGTTAATTTACTTTTAGCTTATAATTAGTTCATAATCTACCAAAATTTCAGTTGTTTGAATAAAATTTGAATTGTTAATATTTAAAAACTTCTTGTGGGAATGATCTTTACTTATCATTGTATTACTCGAGGAAGATATATGTGGTTGCATTTGTAAAATATTTATCCAGTTTTTGATGCCGTTGCCCGGGAGTTATTCTTATATTTGTTTATATTAATACCAACTAGTTCTAATTTTAATTCAAACTTTTTATTTTTAGGTACACTTGATTGTGTGTCAAAGAACTAAAAGCTTGGAGCTTGTGCCTTTGAATCCCGAGATTGATAGTACATATAGAAACTTCGAAAGGAGAACCAACAAGCATCAAACCAAAACTTCAAGCAATGGCTAATGATCAAGAACCTAAGTTCTTGTGGAACTATGCAACACCTCTTATGCAAGAACTTCACATAGGCATACTAAGGCCGACAATCCAAGCCAATGATTTTCAAATCAAGCCCAGCCAAATCCAAATGATTCAGCAGATGGTGCAATTTGCTGGATTTCCTAACAATGATCCAAACTCCCTCCTTATAAGCTTCTTAGAGCTTTGTGACACTTTCAAGATCAACAAAGTTTCGGATGAAGCATTAAAGTTGCGTCTCTTTCATTTCTCACTCCGAGAAAAGGCAAAGAGCTAGCTGCTTGCACTCCCTTACAACTCTATTACAATGTGGGAAGAATTGGCCTAAAATTTTTTAGCCAAATTCTTTTCGCTAGCCAAAATAGCCAAGTTGTTGAATGAAATTACTTCATTCGCGCAACTTGATTTAGTGTCTCTTTATGAAGCATGGAAAAGATTTAAGGAGCTTCTTAGAAGATGTCCTTGTCATGCTCTACCAAAGTGGCTACAAGTCCATACATTCTATAACGGCTTAGTGAGTCAAACAAGGACAATAATATATGCAACTGCAGGTGGAGCTTTAATGGAAAAATCCATTGATGAGTCATTTGAATTATTAGAGGAGATGGTTGCCAATAATAATTAATGGCCTTTTGAAAGGTTGTCAACTCGGAAAGTGGTTGGAATTCATGAGTTGGATGCCATTAGTGCATTAACTGCACAAATGGCTGTCTTATCAAAAAATAAATAAATTTGGCACCCTTAGAGCACAACAAAATAGTACCTAAGCTATGGCTTGTGAGATTTATGGGGATGTACATGCAAGAAATTTGTGCCCAAACAACCATGAAGCTGTAAATTACTTGGGTAATTACAATAGGCAGCAAGTTAACACATACTCCAACACCTATAATCCGGGAGGAAGAAACCACATAAATTTCTCTTGGAGTAATGAAGGGCAACCAAATGAAGCGAAACCAACTTATCCACATGGAGCTGTCCTCAAAGTTCTCTACCAAGTGATACCAAACCAAATCCAAGAAGGGGAGAATCCTAACTTGGAGCATTGCAAAGCCATCACTTTAAGGGGTGGTAAAAAAGTAGAAGAACCTCCTAAGCAAACTGAAATTCCATCTAAGCAAGATAAGGAGGTAATTGTGAGTAGTAAAGAGAAGGCTCAAGCTCTCAAAAAAAACACTTCTACATACCCACCTCTACCTTTCCTCAACACCTTCAAAAGGCAAAGCTTGATGAGAAAATTTAAATTTTTTTTGGAGGTATTCAAGAAGCTTCACATCAATATTCCTTTTATCGAAGCTCTTGAACAAATGCCTACGTATGTCAAGTTTATAAAAGACATCTTGTCTAAGAAGCACAAAATAGAGGACCATAAACCTATTGCTTGAATTGAAGAGTGTAGTGCTATCCTCCAAAAAAAAGCTACCACTAAAGTTCAATGATCTGGGTAGTTTCAACATACCAATTTCTATTAGCACGTCCTTTAGTGGTAGAGCTTTATGTGATTTAGGAGCAAGCAGTAACTTGTTGTTGTTCACAATATTTCAAAAGCATTGGACTTAAAACACAAATTGGATAAGGAATTATGTTCTATATACTTTGCTTAAATGCTAGGGAGTATTTCTAACCTTATTCATTTTGAATATCTTTAACATTGAGGAGAATGTTTTTCTTAAGTTTGAGAGTTTTTGGTTTTTAGTTGTTTTGTTTTAATGTTAGGTGCTTGTAGTTTTTAGGTTGTTTAGTTAGCCATGATGTTATTATTCTTTAATGATGAAATCCCTCATCCTATGATAACAAGTTATTTTTCACGTGTTCTTGACATTCATGTTAAATTTTTGAGTTAGTAGCATTGTAGGATGTGATTTCCAACACATATGATGCACTTGATCTTTTTTTTAGGGTTTGTTTTGCTTATTTAGATACTTTTACATTTAGGAAGTTCATATTCAGTTATGAACCTTCTAAATGTGTTTGATTCTCTCTTGAGGTGAAATCTTAGATAAAGCTAAGTTAGGGACATAATTTAGGCCATTTTTGGACCATTTGAGCCTTTCAAGCTTACCTTGTTTTATTATATATCCTTAGTTATCCCATTGAACCTAACATTGCCTTTTCTTTGACACCCACAAATTTTTTTGCCTAACCATTCTTTTAAATTCCAGTTTTGAACTTTTACTTTTAAGTATGTTGATCATTCCAGTACTGTGGCACCGGATCAATTCCTAGTCTAAGTTGAACTCTTTTTTAGGGTTTTAAAGAGATTTATATAGGGAAATCAAAACACATACTTGATCTAAGAAGTTCTGGTGATTAAGAGGAAATCAAGAGTGCAAGGAGCAAGGACAGTTAGGTTTACATTAGATTAGTTTTTCAACCCTAATTTATTTGTTTAGATAAAGTTAGGATTGTGTTAATTTTAGTACATAGCTAGATATCAGTTGCAATTCCTCGTAGGTTTGACACTATACTTTTTTACTATATTACTAGTTAATGATACGTGCACTTATATGATTAATATCGATAACAAAAAGTTGCTTTTAAATTGAATCATGAATTTGAGTGATACTTATGGTTGACATTTAGTTAAGTTCATGTGAAACTTTTGAGAGCATGTTGGGATTTCGTTATATTAATATGATGCATATTAGTTTTTGTTTGTGTTTTTAGTTTTCTTTTCCTCGAGGACTAGCAAAACCTTAAGTTTGGGGGTGTGATAACTCTTAGAAAAATAGTTATTTTACATTTTTTTACTAATAATAATTTAGCTATGTTCTAGAGTTTTAGTTGCTTTTTCCTTAGTTTTAGTAGAATTCCTAGTGAAGTCCATATTATATTAGGATGTTGATTCCTAGTTGTTTTAGGATTAGGATTTAGGTATTTTATAGGAGTTCTAACTTGTATTAACTTAGTCTTAGTATTTAGAAGGTATAATATAAGAAAGAGTCCCATTAGAGATCAAATTAGAAGCTAAAACACTCAAAATGCACAAGACAAGAGGATCTGCCTAAGGCACTAGGATGAAACCAGGTGAGCACCTAGGTGTTAAAACAAGGGTGCCAGTGTAACATGTTACTTCCTTGCACCTAGGTGTTAAAACAAGGGTGCCAGTGTAACATGTTACTTCCTTAAACCTAGACTTAATTTAGTTCATGTCTTAATGTCTTACTTAAATAGTGATTACTTATTAATAATCAAAGAGACTAAGATTTCCTTTATTCTTCCAATTCAAAATTTTTCTTTTTCTTTTATTCTACTAGAAACCGAATTACTTAATTAAATTACTAACATTTCGTTCATTTCCTTCTTAGGCCGAATTTACCTAGAGTTAGTGAAATGATAATTTATTCTTTACTAAGATAACATATTAAACCAACTTCTTTAATCTTTCTTAAAATAGTTACCTTGTATATTATTTTCACTTGCTACAAGAAATTTCTTTAATTAATTTCCTTAGCTAATTTATTTCCTTCATGACTCAACTTATACTAACTTGAATTTCTAATTAAGTTACCAATTCCTTAAACTTAATTAATTCATAGCCTTATATTTCTTTGATTCTTAACTTATTATCTTAATTTAATTCATATTTACTATTTAAATTAAGTCATGTTCCTAATTCTTTATTAATTCCCATCCTTACATTTGTAATCCTTTATTAATTCACTAGATTAAAATTGGTTAGAAGCTTATTAAGCTAGAATTAATTCACAACCTCTATGTTCTTAATTCACTAAGTTCTTTTTCATTACCAACTTGTTAAAATTACATGTCAAATTACCCATTGAAGCTGCTATTTATATTCCTTACTTAATTTTAGTCCTTGGCCAAATAGTACTATGTTCTTTAATCAATCCATTCTATTCCATATTTTATCATTTGTTTCATTTTTCCTTATTTAATTTTCCTCCTTACTACTTGCCTTAGTCGAATTCAACACTCTCTTGCCTAAAGACATACTTGGCCAATTTCTACATCTATTTCCCATAAGAGTTTCTTCTTGGCCAAATGGAATTCATGGACATTCAAGGTTTTACAAAAGAGGCTTGGCCTTCGAGTTCATTACACAATTTACATTATTTACATGGATTACTTACTATGTTTGGACCAAAAAGGAGCTTTTACATATATTTTACAAGACTCCCTTTAGACATCTAGCATGAGTCCAAACTAATTACATATTTACATACTATGGCCATCACTAAATTTTTCCTTGATCCTCCTAAGACCCAACGGCCACTACTTCAAAATTGCCTGGCCATTTTCCATCTAGGATGGTGGAGTCAAATAAATAGCCCTAAGAGGGCTATCCTTATCACCCTCCACATACCACCAATAAACTATTTGCCATTTCTCTATCACATACACTACACCCTCCTCCAAGGATAAGCAAAGCACAAAAGTACTTTGAATAATGTACACTTCCATTGATGCTTAATTATCCTGCACATCAAGATTGAAGAAAAGTTAATCAAACCTCAATAAGTATTCACATATAAACAACGAATGATTGTTGATGGTAGTTTTAAAATAAGAATATGCAAAATTCATCCTTTTCCTCTTTTCCACTCCTTAGTAACCTTCTTGAATTGTTTCTGCAAACCCGAGGATGCATTACAAGGACTTTGATGTACTATGGATACCAACCTCTCATATACATGTCACCACCTCTCAATATTAGGATCTATACTATGGTTTGAGCATCTTTATGGATGCCTGGGAACTTCGGCCAACATGAACTTAAGACAAGTTACTAGAATCATTTATCCCTTTCCTCATTTCCTTTAAATTTCCTAAAAGGGAATCATTTCCTAATTTTCCATTTCATATGCATGAAGGATATAAGAGTAGCACGAGAATATAAGAGTAACAAGAAATAAACTTGCAAAGCAAAGAAGTAGGCAAAGGAATGCATGAATACTTGTGTAGTACCCTTAGTTTTTTTTGTTTTTTCTTTCCTTCTTTCTTTCTTATGCCTCCTCCTTCCTCTTTTCATTATTTGGTTTTCCCCTCCTTCTTTCTTGCTCTCGGTTTTGTTCCTTCCTCCCTTAAGCTTATGTATTCCTCTTTTTCTTCCTTGGTCTATGGTTTCCTTTTCCTTCTTCCTCTTGTCTATGGTTTTGCTCTCTTTCCTCTAGGTTATGGTTTTGGTCTTAGGGTGTGTGTTTGAGTTTTTGGTTTGTCCTTTAGCTTGGATGTGTTTATGGTTTGCAAAGGAGTGTGTGTGTGTGTATTGGTGCATGATCAGTTTTGTTAAATAAAATTAACCATTTGGCTTCTACTTCATTAATGACCTTAATCATTCTTACTTTACATTCTTCATTCATTTTACTACAAGTGTGCATGACTCTTTACACATGGCTAGTTTCTCTTAGTTTTCTCCTAGTTCTCTTACACATGTATGGCCACCTATACACTTATTTCTCACATATCCATTACACCTTACCTCTTTCATTAAATACTAACTTTCCACCTATATAAGTCCATTTAATGCATTCACAACCTCATTTCCTTCCTCCCTAATGTTTTGGCTATGATTTTCTCCTAGTTTGGTTTTTTCCTTGTTCTATTCTAACAATTCCCTAACCAATTAGTTCCATATTTACATGTTTCTATAATTGGTAATGATGATGTCATATGATGATGTCATTTGATGATGAATCCATCTTTCAATCCTAACTAAACAAACTAAATGATGATGTCACACTTTTCATATTTAGAAATTTACCTTAAAATTCTCTAAATTAATTGCATAAAACAGATGCATGAAATATTCTACCGAATTCATAAATTAAACTAAACCTTTAGAACTTACATGTTTAGTCGTAAGTAACACATGCTTAGTCTAATTAAACCAGATGAAATTTCTAGGGGTGTTATAGCCAGGGTGCCCAAGCCACTACCAACTTGCCCAGTTCCATCTATTTTTGATGTCGTGGTGTGACACCCTACTTTCCTAATCCTATACTGAAGTTACTTAATATCTTAAAGTTTAAATTAATTTGTAATTAACCCTTAATTATCTAAGATACTAAAATCTTCCTTTTATACTTCAAATTCTTAAACCACCCTAGACCATTGCTTCACTTAAATTTTTCTTTTTCCTTTTTCAATTTTTCATGGCTGAATGCATTAAATCCCGTTTACCAAGTTTCTTTCCATTTTCTTCCTTGACCGAATTTAAGCTACTCTTATTAAGTGATATTTAATTTTTCATATTACATCAATTACCTTATTCAAGACTTAGATTCCTAATTTCTTAGTAACTCCTAGCCTTTCATCTTTATTTTTTCTATCTCCTTTCTCGACTACACCTAAGACTTAGATTTCCTTTACATCCTAATTTAATTACAACCTTGTTGATACTTTCTTATCAAGACTACATACCAAATTACCTATTAAGGTTACTATTGATTTTATTTATCCAATTTTAGACTCTTACGGCCAGTTAGTACTAGACATTTTAGCCAATTCTTCCTATCATGGATTCTACCATTAGTTTTATTTATCCTATAGTTAATTGACCCTTTCTTTCTCTTAAGAAATTGCCTAGCCGAATTGAACACAAAGGTTACAAAGTCATGGTACATCCATTTACTACTTATTTATATACATGTATGGTTTTGACCAAAAAAGACATACTAATAAGCTTCCTCCTAAGACACTAACTCTAAGTCAAAACTCTAGTTACCAAATTATACAATAAGGGCTTTTATATGACCATTCCTCTCTCAATAATCAACCACTTACCATCTTTTCCCATTATATAGACCATGCTTTTCTCCAAGGAAAACAATACACATCTATGGTACTAATTAATTTGCACATTAACATGAAAGAAAGTGAGTCAAACCTCAACAAACATTCATACATGACAACGAAGGCTTCTTAATGGCAATTTTAGAAATATAAGAATATGCAATGCAAGTTAGCCTTTTTCCTTATTTCCTTTAAGTTTCCCAAAAGCATTCATCTTCCTCATTTTCTATTGTAGACCTTTCTTGCCAATATGCAAATCGAGACATCATCTCTAGACTTATGGCATATTATCGTACCATCTCATGAGACATTGCCCTTCAAGACTTATAGCACATCTCAGTGCCATCTTATGAGACATCACCCTGCAAGACTTTCAGCACATCATTGTACCACCTCTTCTAGATATGGATCCATCCAAGAGACATCATCTCTAGACTTATGGCACCTTATGATACCATCTCATAAGGCATTGCCTTTCAAGACTTACAGCACATCTCAGTGCCATCTCATGAGACATCGCCCTGCAAGACTTCTAGCACTTTATTGTACCATCTCTAGATAAGATCCATTATATAGTTTGTGCAACATAATTCAAGACAAACTACACATGCTAAAACCATGCAAATTCCACACCTTTTATTTTCTTTGGTTACACATATCTCATTTTCTCATTAATCATGTCATAGTTTGTGCAACATAATCATGACACTTTTCTCCACCTTTTCCTATGCCTTTTCAATCACTACCCCCCCCCCCCCCTCCCTCCTATTTATAGTGCACGGCCAAGTATTAGGATTTAGGAGAAAGTTTCATTTCCTATTTTACCCTTTTAGTTCTCTAAAATTACAACCACTTACTTATCATTCTCTCAATTGACAAGTGCATTTTCTTCCTAACATTTGTCTTCCTCCTATTTCCTAGTTTAGATTCTTTAATTATTACTTGCCACCTAATGTCCTAACTTTCTTCCATATGCCCCCTAATTATTACAACTTTTCCACCTTTCTCCTTCTTCTTACAACAAGCCCCTTCATTAATTACAAATTGCCACACTTAATTTCCTTCTTACACCTAATTCATCACATTTCCTTTTCTAGCAAGAAACCTATATTTTATTATTTATCTTCTTCTTTCAACATGGTTCTTACACCTAATCCATCACATTTCATTTTCTAGCAAGATATATTTTATTATTTTCTCTTCTTCTTTTAGCACCACCATATAGCATTTTCCATCTCTGTTCCAATGCCTACACGTGTCCATATTTTTATATACGTGTGTATACATATTTTTATATATAGTTTATACGTACATGAAATAGTATGTAATTAAATTTTAATCCTATTTAACTCATAAGATAATTACTTATCTAATAATTAATCTAGGTATAAATTTTGGGGGTGCTACACGTGGTGCTGGTGCGATTCCTAGTCCTAATTGAAGTGAAATTGAGGGTTTTTAAGCCTATAAAGGGAGACTACCTTGAGGACTCAAAATACACAAATTAGCAAAATTTTTCTAGAGTATTAGAGTTTGTCAAAGGTGCAAGAAAGCAAGAGGGGTAAGGATCATTAAAGCTTAAAGATCGACAACCTCCATAGCTTTCTCTATTTCTACTCCTTCTTTACTTTTATTGCATTCCTTTGATTTGTGTATAGGATAGAAATATACCTCTATGCCTTGTATAGCCAAATTAGGTCCAATCTTAATAACTTATTTAATTTAATTCACATAGGAATATAATGAATCGATTAAGTGAGATATATTTATAAGACATTGGAATATTCTTATAATTGATTAAGTACCACAGGCATAATTAAGCAAGACAAGATAATAATAATTCAAGTGAAGTGTTTAGGGAAGTTGTAGTTCTAGGTTTATCTCCAATTTATCATTGTGTTAATTTGCTTTTAGTTTATAATTAGTTCATAATCGACCTAAATTTCAGTTGTTTGAATACAATTGGAATATTTAATTTTAATACTTATCATAATATTTGAAAACTCCTCATAGGAATGATCTCTATTATCATTATATTACTTGAGGACGATACGTGCGTTTGCGTTTTGTAAAATATTTATCACATTTACACATCACGTCTTTATATCTCTCCCATGCCTTGTAGAGAGATTCTTGGTCTTGTTTAAAGAATGATTGAGTTGATTCCTTAGCTTAGCGTTCATGGCAGAAGGAAATAATTTGGCTAGAAATTTTTGTTTCATGTCTGACCAAGTTGTGATGGAGTTTTGAAGCAATGAATATAGCCAACTTTTTGCCTTATCTCAAAGTGTGAAAGGAAAAATCTTAAGGAAAACTGCGTCACTAGAGATGTCATTATATTTAAATGTGTTGCACAGCTCCAAGAATGTGACTGTCGAGCATGGGGGTTGTCACTAGATAGACCACCAAACTGTGCAAATTGTTGTATACTCTGGATCGTGTTAAGTTTTATTTCAAAATTATTGGCAGCAATAGTTGGTCTTTGTATGCTAGAGTGAAAGCCTTACATAAATGGGATAGAATAATCCCTCAAAGCCTTGTTTTCGGGTGCTTATGGTTTGTCAGCCATCGTACTAGTGTTTCTCAAAACTTGGTTTTTCCTTAGCTTGCGAATACTTCTTTCGATCTCAAGATTGTACAATACTAGTTCCAAGTTTCAAATATATTGCATGCAATGTCAATAGCACCTACAAATAAAAATAAGAACTTGAGTTGGAATCAAGTACACTTACATTGATATTAATAAGTAAAGTAAATATATTCCTAGTAACGGTGCCAAAAACTTGACATGGATTTTACTTACGCAAGCGCACGTATCGTCAACAAATAATATAGATAGAAGTAGAGATTTTTCCTACGAGGAAAAGTTTTACTTTCTAAGCTCATTATCAATATTATGCAACCAAATCTTAATCAAGCCAATGCAAATTTCAGAGATTGTTAAGCAAATTAGGTGAAGATTTTAAACTAACACCTAGGATCACAACATCCCTTACACTTGACCTAAGTTTACCTTAACTTAATTCAATTCATGTAATAGTCCAAATACTAACCCTTATTTCTTAAGCAATTACTAACATATTCCTATGTCTAGCAATTGTATATTTCCTTTAATCTAATTCCCTATATTCCTATGAGAATTATCCTAAGATAAACATATTAAGAGTCAATTAGTTATTTATGGCTAAAGAGTATTCTTATGTTTTTAACAAATTAGATTATCCAAATTAGAACAAAAATCCAAACATAAGCTATATTGCCTAAGGCTATTCTCAAAATTGACTCTTCCAAGTCAATCCTAGAAATCATAATCAATCTAACTGGTGATCAATTAATTAAAAGCATTAATAGTATTAAGGCTACACAAATATTTGAAATCAAAAGCATGCATTAAATCTAAACTAAGGTCCATCAGCTACAAATGAGTTTAATTACAACCCTAGAATACGACTACTCCATACTAACTATAGAAAAAAAATAAAATCAAAAACATAGCCATAATAAGAAAATAACAAGAAAAGAGTAAAATACTAGAAGTCATCACGTTTACGAGTCTTCACTAGCTCTTTAGGATTTTCTATCACGAGCTCTCATATATCCTAGACTTTAGCCATCACCTCATTATACATACCTTTTAATCCTAGTTTAACTAAACTAGGAATTCTGTAAAGTACGTAATGGCGTACGGCGTGCCCTTCCTTGGCACTGTGACACCTCAGCCTCTGTGTAGTTCTTTTTGGATTCTAATTGTTCACACTGCAACTTCATGATGTTGGGCGCTGTGGCGCCATCTTCTCTGCTTCTTTACGAAGTCGTCTTATCCTCTAGCACTTTAGCGCATCGGTCTTTGCCTAGATTATGGACAGCATTCATAAGGGATGTCGTGGCATGAAGTGATGTAGTGTTGCGGCACTGAGCTCTCTAACTTATTATGCAAATTTTGGTTTTACGACACCACGGGCAATATTGTCACACCACATGCGCAGAGCTCTCTGCCTGTTTTGTCAAAATATCCTTCATGCGACGCGGTGCTATATTCCTTTGCGCTGCAACTTCAATGCTTTTTTCCTTTTCTTCTTTGATTAGGACACTGCAATGACACTTAAAACAAATTAGACAACAAAAACCATAAAAATTATTCCTAATTATATTAAAACTCTATAGACTCCTAAACAACCTAGAATAGCTAAAACAATTAATTTAACTAACATTCTAGAATGAAATAGGAATTAAAAGTGTAGTGAATTGACTATTTTAGAGAGTTACCAACTCTCCCTATCTAATTATGTTTCTTTTATTTTGTGAGGGGAGGGAGTCTCTCCTATTTATTTTTGTTTATTTCTTTTCCAATGCCAATTCTTTTGTTCAATAGTTTTGGCTTTATGTCCCTTCCTATTTTATTTTTATTTTAAGAAAATTTTCAGGGCTGACTTAGGTCCTAATAAAGTTTAGGTTTGAAAAAAAAAAAAAAAACAACTTATGCCAAATATATAGGTTGCTTCACCTATATCTTTCATGAAGAAATTTTTGGATAGTAAAAGTTTTAACTGATTGTAACATAGGTACATCGCTACCTATTAGGAGTATGTCATCTACATACAATATCAAGAATGTTACTGCAGTCCAACTAACCTTCTTATACACACATTGTTCATCTTACTTTTAATGAAATCATAAGTTGTTATGGTTTCATCAAACGAATGGTCCAGCTTCTTCAAGCTTACTTAAGTCTATAAATGAACTTTTGTAGCTTGCACACTTTATCATGATGGCCTTTGAATTCAAAACTCTTAGGTTGTATCACATACACATCTTCCCTTAAATAACCATTAAGAAAAGCAATTTTGACATCCATTTACCATAACTCATTATCGTGATACGCACCTATTGCAAGTAAAATTTGAATTAACTTGATTGATCATGGCAACTGGTCAAAAGGTTTCATCAAAATCTTTCCTTGTTGATGCCTATAACCTATTTCCACAAACCTTTCTTTGAATGTTTGTACGTTGCCATCCTCATCGGTGTTTTTCTTAAAGACCCATGTACACTCAATATGACTAACCCCTCCAAGTGGATCAACTAAAGTCTATACTTTGTTGTCATACATGGAGCCTATTTCAGATTTCATGTCATCTTGCATCTTCAAGGAATCAATATATATGATTGCTTTCTCATAACTAGTAGGCTCTTCATTCTCAATAAGTAGAATGTCTTTCTGATCAATAATCAGAAATCCATAACTTATTGGAGGTCAACTTATCCTACTAGCTAGTCCTACGAAGTGGTTGTGTTTGTCGAACCTTTTCTTATACTTCCAACCTTGTGGTACAGGTTCAGGTTCCATTGAGTAATCGGTCTCATTTTGGGTTTCTTGAATTTCTTCAAGTTCAAGTTTACTCCTACTGCTTTTTCAAGAATAAACTATATTTCAAGAAATACAGTGTTTCTCGAAACAAACACATTTTGTTCCTGTGGCTGATAAAAGTAGTATCCTCTTGTTTCTTAAGGATAACCCATAAACAAGCACTTATAACTCTTAGGTTCAAGCTTATCAGTCAAAGTTCTTTTGACACAAGCATGACAACTTCAAATTCTCAGGTGTGAGATATTTAATTTTCTATTGTTCCATATCTCATATGGAGTTCCTTCAACAGATTTTTTATGTAACCGCATTTAGAAGGTAAGTTGAAGTAATCAAAGCATATCCCCAAAAAAAAATTAGCAAGTAAGCATAAAACATCATGGAATGCACCATGTCTGGCAAAGTATGATTCTCTATTTTGGATGCACCATTGAGTTGTGGTGTACCAGGAGGAGTCCAATGAGATAGAATCCTATTGTCCTTTAAATAGTCTAGGAACTCTTTGCTAAGGTATTTTATCTCAATCAAATCTATGCACCATAATACTTTTACCATTTTGATTCTCTACTTCATTCCAAAATTCTTTGAACTTTTAAGAGGATTCAGACTTGTACCTTATAAGATACACACATACCCATACCTTGACATATATAAAGTAAAGGTTATGAAGTAGGAATATCCACCTCTTGCATATATAGACATTTGTCCAAAAACATTGAAGTGTATAAGTTATAGTAACTCAGTAGCATGTGACCCTTTAACTGTGAAAGGTTTCTTGATTATCTTTTCGAATAGATAGGATTCACATGTTCCTTATAATTCATAATTGAATGGATTTAGATATCCACCTTGGTGTAATTTAGTAATCCTAGTCTCATTTATGTGACCTAATCTACAATGTCACAAGTAGTAAGGTTTTAGACTACTTAGTTTAGGTTTCTTAGTGTTTATGTTAAGTATAATATTAGTTAATTCTAGAGCATAATCCATTGTTCAAAACACCACACTTACAAACTTCATTTAAAGAGAAGGAATTCCTTTATTAAAATGTAAAACCTATCATGTTCTTAGAAATAACTTGAACAAAATAGCAATTATCTAGTTCAACTATCATATCAGATGGCAATTGCAAAATGTAAGACCCTATAGGTAATGCAATAACTTTTGCTCCATTTCCCACTCTTAGATCCACTTCACCCTTGCTTAACATCCTTTTGATCTTTAATTCATGTACATTATTACAAATGTAAGAACCATAACCAATATGAAATACCTAGGAGCTAGGGTTTGCATAAGATAGATTAACCTTGATTACAAACATACCTGAAGAAGAAGTTTCACTAAGCTTCTTGTCTTTCACAGCATTCAAGTATACTTTTCAATTCCTTTTCCAATGCCTTCTTTGCCACAATGGAAACATATGACTTTTGGCTTTGTCCCTCTTGATGCCACCAGTGGCCTTAGTCGTACTCTTTGAATTTTTCTTCTTACCCTTTGAATTGGGTTTAAAAGAACCATTTATCAACATTACTTAGGGCTTATCTTTCTTGATATTGCCCTCTACAGTTTTCAACATGTTAAGTAACTCAGGTACGTGAACATTTGCTGAAGAACTTTATGCCATCTTACAGCAAAACAATTACTTAGCCATCTCTCAAACCTTTCAACTCTGCCTTGCTAATCACACAAATCTTGCAAGTGTATGATAATCGTGGGAGCATCCATGTTGCTTTCGAAGCTCTTATGCCATAGAACTCAGCATCACACATATTGCTTAGTCATTCTCAACTAAGTACTCCTAATGATTATTGAAATCAAATTCCTCATAATCAAGCACACCTTCAACCGGAACCTAAGGGATGTCTCCTTCTAGGACATAGGAAATCTTTTCTTGTCTCAAAATAATTTTGAGATTGCAGTATAGGTTTAAAGAGTTAGAGTTGGTTAACTTGTTGGATTCTAATATAGATCTAAGAGACAAATTATTTGTCATTCTGACAACCTAGATACAAAGATAGAGCACACTTGTTAATATTTATTTAATGCATATACTAAATTAAAATGTTTTTATTTAATTTGGTTCCAACCACTATTTTATCAATCTAATGACCCTCTCGATTAGATTTGTAATATCATCTTATGATATTCATTTTAGGCTAAGATATTATTTAATTATGTTTTAATTTTTGAGGGGGCTCAACAAACTAAAACAATCTTAAATAACTGAATCGCTATCATTTACATCTCATGTAAATTCCCACGTCCTTAGGTTGACTTTGCCTTGTCATTTAATCAATTTTAATTGATACCTAAGCATAGCTTTAAAAACATGATAGCCTCGATGAGGTCCAATGACTACGTTTTTAATTAAATACTAACCATTATTATAATATATCACATATATTTGATGGCATAACTGAGTTCAATGTACAACTATCTTGACAGGGGCCAAATAAATAGAAGTAAATAGAACTTTCATTATGCCACCATAATGGGAGGCAACATGTTCTTAGCATGTAACTTAATAATTTTGAGGGAACTTTAATTATGGATAGGTTTGAATTCTAAGTCACTATAACATGCATACATACATACATACATTCATATTACATCACATGCAATTATAACATACATATATATGCAAGCCATAAAGACAAAATAGGGAGATGATTATGCACCATATGATTTCTTCGCCACTTAAGAAACCATATCCTAAGACTTGATGTAGTCCTACCACATAAATGTCTTCACTTTGTCATGATGTCTTCATCTTCATATGCGTGATTTACAAGTAAATTCAAATATAACTAAATCCTATATCCTAATCTTTGCAACTATTACATAATTTGTAAGAAACTTCAAGTTACATTTGAGTGGAGTTAGATGTGAAGAGAATTTACATAGAGAATAAGAGAGAGGGCAAGGCATGCAAACCGTATTTTCCAAAAGTATCAAATCAAAGCAAACATTCAAAGTACGTATGTGATCCATAATCACTCTGATTCTAATTATTCCACCTGTCATACATTCATAATGCAAAACATAGAATATTTTGGTTGTTGATTACTTATGGATCAACATGCTATTTAAATTAAATTTCACTAACAACTTAGAAAATATAATTTAACCAATTCATTTAAAATCCCTTTTACTTTACTAATTTTCCTAAAATACTCTTATTTTGGAGAATGGGCATGGCCTGGGCCATGGGCCTAGGCCCTTGGCTATCTAACGCCCTAGTTTTCTTAGACATAAGCACACACCTTGATATAATTGCAAACACATCTTAGTTATTAACAAGGGATCTGAATAAGGAGTATATTATTAGTATTTGGTGAATACTAGCCGTACAAACATTCTAAGTAAGTGTAAGATTGAACTAAAAAAAAGATAGAACATATCATTAATAAATGCCTAAGTTTTTGTTTGTAATAAGAAGAATAAAGACATGAACTAAATATGATTGGATTTCCTTACTAAAATACTTGCATGATTATTTATTCATTGGCATTAGAATACTTGTAATTTGACTAAGGACAATTTTTTATTATAATAAATAGAAACTTGTGACTCATCATTTCCAAATAGAACCTGTTTAAGAAGGAATCAAGTTACAACTAAGACATAGGTGAACACAAAGGATTAGGAAACTTATGATGAATAATACTTAGGATTTCAGTAATTTTAATAAAGTAGAAAGACTAATAATTAAAGGGTGATGTTAATGGAAATAAAAGTAATAATAGAAGCCTTTCTCAAGGATACATGTATAAGTCTATTTGGAAAGAAATTAAAACATATATGAGTGTTAGAGTAGTAATTAGGAGGAATTTAAATTAATACATACATACATATATATATATATATATAGCCAGGTGACATAATAATACATGTACATATATATATATAGATATTAATTAACATGCATATACATATCACTTAGTGGAGGATTAGTATACTAAAATATAATACAAATATAGTTAGTGGAAGGGCTTTATGGACGAATTAACTTAGCATATATGTATATTCTCCTCATCATCTTCAAGCTCCATTTTCATTTATGCAAACTAAGAGTTGAGAGAGAGAGTTTCAATGAGAGAAACAAGAGGAAGTCTGGGATCCAATGGAAGAATGACTGAAGATGTCTTTGTTCTCTTTTGACTTAATAAACACATTAGTACACTTATACTAATTTCTATTACTCTTATATCAAGGAAGGTGTTCCTAGTTATTTATTATGTAGATAAGTGTTTAGGTGCTTAAGGAAACTAATGTACTTAAGTAGCTTTTGAAAGAAAAGTCTACAATAGTATGTAAAACTGCCTTTATTGCACCTTTTGGGCATTATGAATGGAATGTTATGCCATTTGGATTAAAAAATGCCCCTTCTAAATTTCAAAATATTATGAATGATATTTTTAATTCTTATCATGAATTTATAATTGTTTATATTGATGATGTTTTAGTTTTTTATCCTTCTATTGAGAAACATTTCAAACATCTCAATATATTTTTGAATGTTGTCTTGAAGGCAGGATTAGTAGTTTTTACAGAAAATGTAAAAGTGTTTTAAACTGCTATTCGTTTTTTAGGGCACAATATTCATAAAGGATCTATTATACCTATTGATAGAGCCATACAATTTGCTGATAAATTTCCTAATGAAATAAGGAAAAAAACAACAATTGCAGAGATTCTTAAGGAAGCCTAAATTATGTAGGTAAATTTTACAAAGACTTAGCCTTAGATTGCAAATTATTATTTGCACGAATAAAAAAGAATCCTCCAGAATAGAATAATGACTTTACAGAAGCAGTTAAGAGAATAAAACAAAAAGTTAAAGAACTCCCATGTCTCTGTATTCCTCATCCAGATGCATTTAAAATAGTTGAAATAGATGCTTCTAAGATAGGATATAGAGGAATACTTAAACAAAAAATTGCTAATAAAGAGCAATTGGTTAGATTTACCTCAGGAACTTGGAAGGGTGCACAACAAAATTATTCTACTATAAAAAATGAGATATTATCTATTGTCATGTGCATCGCTAAGTTTGAATATGATTTGTTAAATAAAAAATTCTTATTAAGAATAGATTGCAAGTCTGCTAAGGATATCCTTCTTAAATATGTTAAAAATATAGTATCTAAACAAATATTTGCTAGATAGCAGGGAATCCTTTCTATTTTTGAATTTGATATAGAATTTATTAAAAGAGGAATCTAATTCTTTGCCTGACTTTCTAACTAGAGAATTTTTGCAGGGATGCTAAAGAAAAAGGTGTCATGACCTCTCAATCTAATGCTCCTGCAAAAATAAACCTCTCCACTCCTAATATTGAGAAGAGTGATAAAGATTTCTTATGCGATCAGGCTTATGATTTAGCCCTTCCTTGTAATATCAAGGATTTCAAATATCCATATATTCCATTATCTTATAAAAAGATAGCACCAATTGAGAAAATGTATGCTAATTTAGCACCATATGAGATAGCCCCTTTCTATCTCAATAATTATCTTCCCCTTGAATTGGAACTCAAGAATATTTTATTCTATTTAAATATTCTTGTGGACACAGAATCAATTTCTCACAAACCCTAGATTCGAGCAGTGTCAGAATGGGCTTATTCAAAAATCATCATTTATAAAGTGATGAAACCAGAAGATTAGGATAGATTTATACCGTAAAAAACAAATCAGAGATAGAAGAATATTTCCTCAGCTATATACTTATTTTGATTATATGGCTGCATGGGAAAACTTGCTTTTATTTGAAAACAAAGCAAGAAAGCATAGCTGGTTTCTAAGGTTCACCCTTAATGAAGAACCTTCTCCCACTACTTTTTCTCAGTGGTTTAAAACATGGTACTTTCCTTAGGGATTATTTCCTATATCCCTACCAAAATATGTTCATCTTTACTGGTTAAGGTTCTGTGAGAATAATCATTCTATGGATCCTTCAAGACAAAATTATTATGTTTACAGCTTATTATCAGCTTCCATGGATTGTTAAATGGGAATATATTGTAAAAGAATGTTCCTCTTCTGCATTTGGGATTAATCAATCAGTCCCCTGGTTAATTTGTAGAACTCAAATTAAATGGTAGGATAACTTCATTAATTTTGAAGAGAACCTTAATAATTTTCAAAAGCTAGGGATCTTAAGATTAAAGCTTCTTCTCAAAAACCTTATATTAATGAAAATAAAAAGGTTCTTGATATGGTGAAAGGCTTATTAGCCTCCTCCACTAAAGATGATGTTCAGAAAGAGCTCCTAAAAATCCTTGAAGATAACAGTTCTGAGATAAGTCAAGATGACCCAGCCTATTTCTAGGACTCAAAAGACCCTTTGGACGAAGGAGCAGAAGATTTATTGGATGAAGAATCTCATCAATAATTTTCTTTTCATAAAGTTGAAGTTTACTTTTCTAAAAGTAAAGGAATTTAATTTCTTTTCAAAAAGCAAAAGTCATATTTTCCAAAAGAAAGACTTCTTTCGGTAACTTGAAGACAAAGTTCTTAAAAGAAGATGATTTACTTTATAAAAGTAAATATTCCCTTTCTAGTTGGCGGACTGACTCCAATCTATCCTAGGACACGTGCCCAGACAGAAGTATGAGTCTTATCTTCAAGAATCTACTTTTCTCAGTCTTATCTTTTAGACAATCATGTTAGAATTATTATTTAAGGGCCTTTGCCCTCCTTTGTTTAAGCAGTTTTGAAGTTTACTAGAAAATCAGAAGTTTGAAAATTCTAGAGTGTTGAGAGTGTTTTGTAAAATACGAGTGAAAGTCTCAAGTTTGTAATAGTGGGCTTGTACTTGTAGTACTTGTGGCTGTTATTGCTGTTGTCAAATAGTACCAATAACCGTGTGGTTTACCTGTGCCTTGTTCTTGTAATAAAGAATCTGTTTATGTTAATGTAAGTTTTCTTTTACTCTTCCTTTATATTTGGTTATAAATCTGGGCTACTGAATCTTATTGCAGCTGTTTGCATATGCTCTGTGTATTTTGTTTCTTGTCTATGTTTATGTACACTAGCTTCCCTTAATGCATTCGGGGTTGAGTAAGTCCATGTAGTCAATTCCCTTTTATATTTGGTTATAAATCTGGGCTTCTGAATCTTATTGCAGCTGTTTGCATATGCTCTGTGTATTTTGTTTCTTGTCTATGTTTATGTGTGCTAGCTTCCCCTAATGGTATCAGAGCCAGAAACCTTAAAGGTTGGTAGAGTGTGATAATAATCTTAAACTATATGTTCATTAATTTTCAAAGTCAAGGAGTTAAACCCAGAAAATGAAGTCGAGGCATCTGACTAACCCGTATAGTCCGTTGAGTGAAGGACGTTGAGGGTTGAGTAAGTCTGTAAAGAAGACTCTTTACTAGAAGATCCTGAAGTCTGAGGAATGAAAAAAATGGATGCTTCCAGTTCATAATCTTGTAGATTTTAGCCTTGTGAAAGTTTTAATTGAATTTCTATGAAGTACTTAAACTAACTATAAAGGAAAATACTAGTCAGTTGAAATAAATTTTTTTTTTTTTTTTTTTTTGCATAGTAAAGGCTACTACATCCCTTATGACATTTAAAGTATAAAATTTAAGTACAGATTGTTAATGATGTTGAGAGAGAGAGTTTCAGTGAGAGAAACAAGAGGAGGTATGGGATCCAATGGAAGAATGATTGAAGATGTCTTTGTTCTCTTTTGACTTAATAAACATAGTACACTTATACTAATTTCTATTACTCTTCTATCAAGGAAGGTGTTCCTAATTATTTATTATGTAGATAAGTGTTTAGGTGCTTAAGGAAACTAATGTACTTAAGTAGCTTTTGAAAGAAAAGTCCACAATAGTATGTAAAGGCTTTCCTGGAAAACGTTTTGTGAATATGGTTCATCATTGTACATACAGAATGAAAGTGAAATGAAAAAAATGGATGCTTCCAGTTCATAATCTTGTAGATTTTAGCCTTATGAAAGTTTTAATTAAATTTCTATGAACTACTTAAACTAACTATAAAGGCAAAATACCAGTCAGTTGAAATAATATTTTTTTTGGGCATAGTTTACTGCTACATCCCTTATGACATTTAAAGTATAAAATTTAAGTATAGATTGTTAATGACGTTAACATGATTTCAATAGTAAAATAAGTTAATTTGTAACCAGGTTAAGTAACCTTTGCTAAGTGTAGACATATTAGAACACATGAATATAATCAATAAACAAATATTTGTATTCTAAAGAACTTAACAGCAACAAGAAAGGTAAAAGTAAATTTTTGTTAACAATACATATATATATATATATGAAAGTTACAAGAATATAATTACAAAAGTGAGCATACACTCTGACTCGACTTAAACTAAATCCTTAAACTAGTTGAAGAGGTAAGGTGTGACATTTATGATATCAGAGCAATGTCTAAGACATTGCTGGGTAGAAAGGAATATATAGGAAGACATGCTAATATGCAGGGTGTATGTAATGCTTGACATTGTTTGTATATTTGTAAAAAGTGCTAATTGTGGTTGATGATGAAATATCTATATGTGTTAGAAAGGAGTAGTGTAAGCAGACATAGGTTATAGTGTCACATGTTAGACATGAACTAAAAGTGTCTTATGTATGCATTCCAGGGTGGCACCTGAAAAGAGAACCTAACGTGACATCTTTATGGCATACTCAATGCACTTGAGGATGTGTCATGGGTGATAAAAGAGTAGGTAGAGGCTCAAAATGCTACTACTAAGATTGTAGTGGCAGTCACTGCTACTGCAAATGTTATTGCCCAAGATAATGTTATAGCAGGTGTTGCAGGATAAGGAAGGCATGAGCCTAGGCCAAGAGAGGTAGAAGCAATAATGGACTATGTTAGGAGGGACAATCCATTTAATTTTTATGGGGAATTGTGATTATATCTTAGCTAAGAGGTTGTTAAATCAGTTGGAGAAAATCTTCAGGGTCATGGGATGTGAGGATGATGCTAAGATAATTCTAGCTACTTATATTCTTTAGTGAGAGGTAGAGTATTGGTGGAGAAGTACTGAGAGACTCATGATGGTTAAGGGGATCAATTTAACTGGGGAGAATTTAAGGAGGCTTTCAATGGGAAGTACTTTATTGAAAGTATTTTAAACAAGACCTTGATGTTGAATTTAACCAATTGAAGCAAGGGAGGATGAGTGTAGCTGAATATGAGAATAAGTTTGAAGAACTATCTAAGTTCTTAACCTATCTTCAGTCTACACATGATGATAAGTGGAATCTAGACAAGTTCTAAAGTGGATTGAATTTTGAAGTGAGAGGCAAAGTAGTAACTCTAGAAGTGAACAACTTTGCTCAACTAGTTGGTAGAGTGTGAGAGTAGTCTTAAACTATTTGTTCATTAATCTTCAAAGTCAAGGAGTTAAACCCAGGAAACGAAGTCGAGGCATTGAATAACCCGTGTAGTCCGTTGAGTGAAGGATGTTGAGGGTTGAGTAAGTCCTTTGACAGTTTGCCCTTTTGACTCGAAGATAAAATGGCTGATATTTTAAGAAGATTTTCAAACTCTGTTAATTCTTCTTGTTCTAGCTCTGATAACTTGTCTATGAATAATAAAAAAGTTATTCTACTAGAAAATATAGAAAAAGAACTTCAAAACTGGAATCTTCCTCAAACTTCTGATAGACAAATCTATAGAAAATATAATTTTAGTTTAAAACAAGACTATATAATTAAAACTATGGAATAGTCTATTCCTCTAAAAGAAGGACAAGATACATTCAAACTCTTCTCTTCTAAATTAATATAAGAACATAAAAATAAATTTAAATATCTCCATATCGAAATGGTTCAAGTGGCGTTAAAACCTTTAACCAGATTTGGATTAAATACTTCTGCTCTTCTTTAGTTGCTATCCTAATTTTTCAATATCCTTAACTGATCAAAACATAATGAATGCATTAACACTAAATATTCAGTCTCATGGTTTTGACATGTTACCAGGATCTGAAAATGTAGTCCTAATATACAGGATTTATTACAAGGTAATGAACACTATGGCTCCAAATGCTAAGATTGAGTCTAAAAGAGGTGAAATCACACTTTTTATAGCTAATCCAGCTAAGACAAAAATGGTGGTACCTAAGATAATTACATGGGATCAAGTAAATCTTCCAGAAACTTGGAAAATTGACCAAGGAATTCCTCCTAAGAAGATATAGTCTAGAGATCTAGAATCAGTAATTGAATATACTGATGGGATGTAGAGATAAAATTCTCTTCAAACAGAAAGATTAGATTTAATTTAGGAGAGTCTTACAAAAGGAGGTCTACGTCTTCAATTCCTACCACAAAAGCAGAAAGGAGACAGGTAATTCTGGGAATTATAAAATTCAAAGATCAGGTAAGTCACCCACAATACCAGGTAGAAACACCTTCTGAATTAGGGTTAAAATCACCCTTAAAAGATAATTCACCAACACCCTCTGAAATGGGATACAGCGTATGCATGTTATCCTCCACAAAGTCGTTACACCCGTTTACCATTAAACATAAATGGTTTTATACAACTTTTAGTGAAAAAGAAAGAGATTACTGGATCTTTATGTATAAGCAGTATATAGAAAAATATCATAAGAATCCAACATTTTTTAAGTGGCTTGAACGAGCCTTTAGGTTCCATAAAAGAGATTGGCCTAAATTTGAAGATCCTAAGTTCGTTAATGTTTTAGAAACTGCTTATCAAAACTTTTTCACCAGGTAGGGAAAGAATATAGCAGCATTTCATCCCCGAGTCAACACTTTCAGTCAAAAAATCTAAAGGTGAAATAATAGCTAATCCTTACTCAGCTATACCAAAAGAAGCATCCGTGTCAAATGCCTTGGTTGAAATATCCAACCAAAATAATTACACAAACTTATTTCTTCAATCCTTAGGAAAACAGTCCTCAAGGATAGAAAATTTTCTAATTCAAGAAAAGTCGTTCCAACAAATAATTTCTCAGACTTCAGGATCTTCTAGTAAAGAGCCTAATAAGATAGATCCAATCATGATGAAACCTCTGCCTCCTTGAGAACATTCAAGATACAAATTAGGCAACTAACTAATGCTTTGACTAATAGGCCTTATAGTGTCCTTCTTAGTGATACCAAGGCAAACCCAAGAAAGGAAGGTAAAGAACATTGCCTACTAAAGAAGAATTGCCTACTGAAATTATGGAAAAAAAAAGAAGGAAACGAAGGTAATTGCTAAACCTCAATGAATAAATTCTCCTCTTCCATTGCCACAAAGGTTCTATAAGCAGAACAGTGATAAGCAATTCTAGAAATTTCTAGATGTGTTCAAGAAGCTCCATATAAACATTCCTTTTACATAAGCTCCTAAACAAATGCCAAGCTATACAAAATTCATGAAGGATATTCTCTCCTTGGTGATTAAGAAATTGTTGTACTTACTGAAAGAAGCTACCACTAAATTGAATGATTCGAATAGTTTTAGTATTCCTTGTACTAGGCACATAACACTTTGGTAGGGCGCTTTATGACTTAAAAGCTAGTATAAATTTAATTCCCTTATCAATTTACCAAAATTTGGGAATAGGTGAAGTAAAAACCAACTTTAGTAACTTTACAATTAGCTAATAGATCACTTACATACCCCAGGGGAATTGTAGCGGATGTTATAGTTAAGGTGGACACTAATTAATATCCAAAAAGGTGAGCTTACCATGAGGGTAAGCGATCAAGAGATTAAATTTAATGTCTTCAATCCATGAAATTTCCTCAAGATCATGATGAATGTTTTGTAATTGGCATGATGAGCAACCTTGGGCTCAAGAGGTGTTTTTGGAATACTATCCAAGAGACCTTCTTGAAGCCTCAATAATTTCACACTACAAGAGAAGATGATGATTATATAGAGTGTATGAAATTATTGGATGCATTACCATATATACTGAAACCGAATCCAAGATTTGAAAATATGGATTTACCACCATCCACTCCATTCAGATCAAGGCCATCAATTGAAGAGCCTCCTATCTTGGAGGTGAAACCATTACCAAATCATCTAAGGTATGCTTTTCTTAATCCTTCATCTACTTTGCCTATTATTATTTTTTGCTTCTTTTACTAACATCCAGGAAGACAAACTTCTTTGTGTCTTGAGAGAACATAAATCCATCAATTCATTATGAAAACCATTTAAAGCAGACTCATTACCAAATCAAAAAAATAAATTTAAAAAACAATATAGATATGATCTTTTATCATCTAAATCTATTAATTATACCGATAAGAAAGCCTCATATATTTATGGATATAGATCGCTATTACAAGCAAATAATAACAAAGTGATTTCTTATAATTACAACACACATAAAATGGATACGTTGGCAGATATCCTTATCAATAATTATCTAGTAGAAGATGATATTCTAGATATGGAAAAAAATACGGATAGAAAATATTTTGATTGGAGAATTCTTAATTTTTGTCTTAGAAATAAGATCGATTTTGAGACCTGGATCAATACCGGCACTGACAGTAATAAAAATATTAAGCCTAGAGCTAATAATTATCAAATAATTGATAAAAGAGATAAGAAGGTTTTTTTTTTTATTATCTTACGAATCATTAAAAAAGAAACCCATCCAGTCAAAAAAAAAACCTTTTTTGATTGGATGGGAATGAATGTAGAAATACCTAGTCGTCCCATATCGAATTTGGAACTTTGGTTCTTCTCAAAATTTAAAAGAGTATTGGGATGGACAATTGCTGGCATTAAGGGTATAAGCCTTTCCTTTTGCATGCACAAGATCCTTATGGAGGATAATCATAAAGCTACAATAGAGCATAAAAGGAGGCTTAATCCAATATTGAAAGAGGTGGTAAAAAAGGAAATCATCTAGTGGCTGGATATTGGAATTATCTATCCAATCTTGGATAGTAATTAGGTAAGTCCTATCTAATCTGTACTAAAGAAATGAGGAATAACAGTTGTTACAAATACAAACAATGAACTCATTTTTACAAGGAATGACTACTTTCCCCTTCCATTCATTGACCAAATGCTAGGCTAGTTGGTAGGTAAGGAATATTACTGTGTTCTAAATAGTTATTCAAGGTATAATCAAATATCTATTGCCCAGGAAAACTAAGAAAAATCACATTTACTTGCCCCTATAACTCCTTTTCCTTTAGAATGATGCCTTTTGGTCTATGCAATGCCCCATGCACCTACCTTTCAAAGGTGCATAATGGCCATCTTTATCAATATAGCAGAGTAAAGGCTTGAAGTTTGGATGACTTTTCTATTTTAGGCGATTCATATAATGAATACCTCCGTAATTTGACTAGTGTGCATAAAAGATGTGAAGAGACTAACTTGGCTTTAAATTGGGAGAAGTGTCACTTCATGGTACAAGAGGGTATAGTTATAGGCCAGAGTGTCTAACAAGGGAATTGAGGTATATATAGCTAAGATAGAAACTATAGAAAGCTACCTCCCTTAGTTTAATAAAAGGACATTTGGTAAATTCTAGACTTTCTTAGCTAAACTAGTGTGTTTTTATTCCCCAACATACACCTATTTAAATAGGCTTCAAAAAGCCTAAAAAGAAAAGTCAATTCAAACTAAGAATCTAGCTAGCGTCCCAGCACAGAAGTTCTAGCACCTCGGCATTGAAAATTGGAGAGGGAAGTCACGTTAGGCGGTAGGCCACCCTTTTCTACCGCCTAGGCACTAGCTGCCTTCTTGCTTGGTGCCCTAATGTTAGCTTTCTGTAGGCTCAACACCCTAGCCTCTGCCTAGATGAATTGTTGCACGATTTTGGGGCTGGGGCGCCTTTTTTCTATGGCCGGTAGAAAATCCTTATTTGATTCTACTTTGACTTCAAAGGAGTTTCCTTTAGCAAAAGCATAATTCCTTATACAAGTTGTATTTGAAGTGTCCAAGCTTGAAAGGGAATGGAAAGGGGTTAAAAGAACAAACATGTAACATCCAACCTAAATGGCATAAAAAGCACACAATATAAATTTAAATTATTTAACTTCATTAGATGATTTAAAGGTGTTAATTGGTTATATATGATATGTTTTACATTTAACTGATATAAGTTAGATTGAATGGGACTCGCCAAGGCTTGCACTATTACATAATAGATAATAGAAGGATAAAATCCGAATAGAAACTTGTGAGCCATAAAAAGGGAAAGAATTAGGAGCTAATTAAAGGTAAGGAGATTATTCAAGTTCTTATATTAAATAAAGATTGGATGGAATGCATGAATTATATTAAATTAATAGTAATGTAAAGTTAGAAATTTCATCCAATTAGATTGTAAATTATAAAAAATAATAACAATAATAATAATGATATATAAAAGACATAATTTGTGTGGTGTATTATTACTAAGTATATGTATAATGATTACATATTAGCATCACTTTCTTCTTCAAGCTCCCATTCTGTAAATTAGAACCGAGAGTGAGAAAGAGACAGGTAAGGGAAACCAGCTCTTGCATGTTGGGTTCCAAGCCTTGAATTAAAAATCTGAACACGGAACTAAGATTAGGACATTTGGAAAGGTAAGAATTGCTTGGTTTCCAAGTCATTTTGGGCAAATTTTGTTAATGGGTTTCTTAGTTTCTAACCTTGAAACTTTAGATTGAAAGGGGATTGTACTCAAAGGAAATTCAAGTGAGCTTAAGGAGGAGAAAAGGAGGAATTAGTAGAAACCTTGGTTGGAATTGGTAAGCAAATTCAACAGTTCCTAACTCTATATTTTATTGGAAAATTATAGAATTAGGTTCTTTTAATTCTATGGAAAAATTCTACCATCCCAACTTTTTAGGATTTATGTTTCATGCTTGGAAAATTATTTGTTGAAATTAAATAGGAAAAACATATTTTTGGTTGGATGTTGCTTGGCTTAAGTTGGATTTGACCTAGAAGTGTCAATGGCCTAAAAGAGCCATGAACTGCCTATGCTTGACCTAAGTATAGAGGAATAATTCCTGGAGTATACTTACAGAAAAACCGTGGTAAATGGTTAGGGAATATTCTGTTTTGGTCTATGAAAAGTCTTGCATATGTACCATACATAATTGTATCTATATTATGATTTTATGAAAATTGTACACCATGTTCATTGCTTTTGAAAATGTGTTGGTTGGTTATTGATATTTTTGTCTCATTTTATCTTAATTATGATTGTACAGATTGACCCTCACTAGGTTTAAACTTGATACAAGCACTATGTATGTGGAGTTGTGTTTTTGTTTTTGTATGGACTATGTGGAGCATTACCCAGATTATGACAATGTCTATGAGTATTGGTACCAGTGGAGTGGTTGGTGTAATGCAAGGGATCCGGAGGAGTTTATGAGAAGTGGACTACCGTTTCTTATATATAATGTTTAGTTAAGTAGCAAAGATGTAAAATAGAATGCATATGGTAATGGTTTCGGTTGTAAAGAAAATTTTGTTTTGTAGTATTTTGAACAAATTCCTCCATATATCTAGAAGGCCAATGTCTTATCTTTTGAAACTTATTGTTAATATTCTTCATCATGTACATAAATCAAGATGAAACAGGACAATAACCTCTTTGGAAGAATTGATCTTCCATTTTTGGTTAAGCCGATTACAAGTAATACTTTCAATTGATTTTTGTGGGCAATGCTAATGAATTTTTATTAAAAGCAAAGTTGGAATATAATTAATCAAAGTAGAAGGAATGATTTATATGAAGTTATCTTATTTTAATACTTCAAAAACTAGTAATACTATTCTAATATATATATATATATATAAATGTACAAACATGATAGAATTCTTCTTTTGGTAACATTTTTTTTTTTTTTGGTAACAAGAATTCTTCATGGTCATTATAATAGAGGTTTTCCTACTTTAAATCTCAATTCTTCAATTACAAGTTTTATGTTTAAGACTTTGAAATGGACAATAAAGAAACCAACAATTTCTTCCAAAAACTATAATAGTGATCATCAAGTACTATACTAGTTCCCTTTACCAAAATGAAAAAGAAAAAAAGGAAGTCTAGATAGTCAAGGTATTATAAAACAAGCCATTGGGATGCTAGGCACCCTAGCCACGGGTTCAAATTACTATTGCCAGCCTCTATGCTTGTATGTAATTTTCAGTGCTGCGATGCTGATTTCTTAGCACCAGGGTGCTTGACATACTAATTTCGCCCAACATTAGGGTATAACCAAATTGTTATTGCCTCAGAAGACCAAGAAAACCCCCCTTTTACTTGCCTTTTATGGCACCTTTGCTTTAGAAAGATGCCTTTTGGTCTTTGCAATGCCCTGACCACCTTTCAAAGGTGCATGATAGCTATCTACACTGATATGGTGGAGCAAGGGCTTAAAGTTTTTATAGATGACTTTCAATTTTAGGCGATTAATATGATGAATGTTTTCATAACTTGTGTGCTTAAAAGATGTGAAGTGACCAACTTGGTCTTAAAGAAATAAGAAGGTGTAGCAGGCAATAGAGTGTCTACTAAGGGAATTGAGGTAGATAGAGCAAAGGTAGAAACTATAGAGAAATTACTTCCCCCTAACTCAATAAAGAAATAAGAAGCTTTCTAGGCAATGCAAGCTTGTATAGAAGATTCATTAAAGATTTTTCAATAATTTCCAAACCACTTTGTAATCTCTTAGAAAAAGACACCCCATTTTATATTTGATGATCATATCTTACTACATTTTAAGAACTGAAAAATAAATTAATATCTTTCCCCATAATTATAACCTACCCTTGGAATTAATGTGTGATTCAAGTGATTTTATGGTAGGAGCAGTGTTAGGGCATCAAAAAAAAAGATATTTCATTCTATATACTATACTAGCAAGTCTTTGACTAGTGCAGAATTGAACTATACCACAACTAGAAAATAAATTTTAACAATAGTGTTTTCTTTTGATAAGTTTTGCTCTTATTTAATTATAACTTCTGCTATTTTGTTTACTGAACACTTTTCCATTAAGTATTTAATTGATAAAAAGGATGCAAAGCCTAGATTGATAAGGTGGAACTTGTTATTTCAAGAATTTGACTTGTTGATTTAAGACCGAAAAGGCTCTAAAAATCAAGTAGTTGATCACTTATCAAGGCTAGAAGGGGAAGATAAAGTGGTTGAGCCCATTATCATCAATGAAACTTTCTTGGATGAACAACCCTTCCATGTTGTTAACAAAAGGTTGCCCTAGTATGTTGACTTTGTCTATTATCTAGTTGGTAAAGTTTTTCCTCCTTAAATAACTTCTTAACTAAAGAAAAAGTTTGCACATAATATAAGATTTTTTTTATGTGGGATGATCCCTTCTTATTTAAGCATTGTGTTGATAAGATATTAAGAAGGTGTGTTCTAGAGGAAGCAGTCAAAAGCATACTCCATCACTACAATTCTTCGAAGTATGGAAGTCACTTTGGAAAAAGCCGAACAACAGCAAAAGTGCTCCAAATAGGTTTTTATTGGCCTACATTGTTTAAGGACACTAATAACTTTGTTTCCAAATTTGACAGGTGCTAAAGGATGGGCAACATCTCTAGGAAGAATAAGATGCCACTCAACAACATTCTTGAAGTTGAATTGTTTGATGTATGGGAGATGAACTTTATGGGTCCATTCATCTCTTCATACACTAATCAATTCATCCTTGTTGCTGTTATGTCTCTAAGTGGGTTGAAGCTATTATTGTGCCAACCAATGATTCCAAAATTGTGACTAAATTCCTTAAATGAACATCTTCCATGCTTTGGCATACTCCGAGCAATTATTAGTGATGGAGGGTCTCACTTTTGCAACAAACAAGAGGTCTCTACTCAATGTGGGGTGACACATAAGGTTGCTACTAGAATATTTTCAATAAGTAAGTGGACAAACTAAGGTCTCTAATCGAGAAATCAAAAGAATCTTAGAGAAGATTGTGTGTCCTTTGAGAAAGGATTGGTCCAAGTGATTGCACTGATACACTGTGTGGGCATACCATATAGCTTACAAGACCCTTTAGGCATGTCCCCCTTTTGGCTGGTTTTTGGCAAGGCTTGCCACTTACCCATTGAGTTGGAACATAATGGTTATTAGGCAATTAAGAAGCTAAAATTTGACTATATGGCTACTGGTGAGAAGAGACTCCTCTAACTAAATGAGATGGATAAGTTTAGGCTCAATGCTTAAGAGAATGCCAAACTCTACAAGAAAAATACCAAGAGGCTGCATGATTAAAGGATTGTTAAACAGTGCTTTGAGTCGAGTCTATAAGTCCTTCTCTATGATTCCCGGTTAAAGATTTTTTCCAAGAAAGCTCATGTCAAGATGGTCTGCTCCATTCACCATTGCCAAAGTATTTCCATACGGTGCTGTGAAGTTAATTGCCAATAATTTGAATAGGACATTCAAAGTGAATGGACAACAGTTGAGACATTATTAGGGAGGAAAAATTTATGACAATCATACCTCTATCAATTGGCAATGCCACTTGAACAACATTAAGTCAAGCCGAGGACTTTAAACCAAGAGCTTCTTGGGAGGCAACCCAAGTTTCTAAACCCTCTCCTTTATTTTAGTTTTATTGATTTTTATCTTTTACTCAACCTTTATCTCATCTCTATCAGGCCAATAATGCATCACCAATCATAGCCAGAAGCAACACTACCGCAACACCATGATACAAGTATGTTGCAGTGTCCTCACTCCAGGAATCTGATAATTCAACTTAAGAGCATCATGCAATGGCACAGCATCGGCATACCGTAGCACCCAAATTTCAAAATAATACCATTTTAAATAGAGAGCATGGCACTGCAGTAGTACAACACTTGTGAGTGGAGCCCAAAAACCCTAAAAATGTATTTTTTTACAAAGAGAGAAAAAAGCCACGACACCTTTTTAGATATGTTGCAGCATCCTATTTTCTAAAGTTCTAGGTTTCAACTTGAGAGCAAAGTGCCATAGTGGTATATGCTTCATATCGCAGTGTCAAGCTTAGTGGTTTTCAAAATTTAAAATTTTTGGGCATGGCACCATGTAGTATTTTACTCCACACCGCAACATCATATTAGGATTTTAGTTTTAAAAATGAGAAATCAGAACCCCTAACTCATAAACTCTCAAACCCAACCCATCTCTCTCAAAGTTTAAACTCTTACCTTTCTATCTTTACAAAAAAACTCACACACCCACTTGGATTGGATTACGAATCACTCACACTCACGGTTCATTGTCACTTTGCTTGTGATTTTCAGACTACCAAGTAAGTTTTCTATATCTCTCTTCTGAATTTTGTTGATAAAGAATGGTGGTGTGAGTTTGTTGAACATACATGTGTAGTTCCTTAGGTTAGAATAATTATTTATGGGTTTTTCACAATTTCTTATATTTTGGGTTGGGTATAAGTCACATAGGGATTACGTTTTAAGTTGGGTCCATATGCTCATATGATTTTGTCTGTATTTTATTGATGGAATGAGTATATATAATGTCCCAGTATCATTCCCATTCCTCTTCTTTATCTATGTCCATTGACATGTTAGTAATTGAGTTAGGGGGGTTGATACCATTGTGGAATATCATGATAAAATGCTTGGGTAGCTCTTAATTGCATTATACTATGCTTGAGTACTACTTGATTTATTACGGGTCAAAGACCCTTTGTTAATGAAGGGATGTGATGGACTTGTGTTGATGGGACTTGTGTTAGACTGGGTTATGCTTATTTCTTTTTTTAGGACAATGGCTCCTAAACATGCTCAAACGACTAGTCAGTAATCTGCTCGTCATGATATGTCAAAGTTTTCTTCTCCCGCGGTTGAGAAGCAGTACTTCTTTGAGATGATGTATAAGAGCACCGTTTAGCAGCAAGAATTTACATGTACCAAGCAGCATTTTCCATTTATGTATACATTCACGGGAAATCATAGTCAGTTGAGGTTGGGAGTGGAACCACGAGCTGCTATATTATCAGTGGTTTGGGAATTCTATGCTAATATCCTGAAACAAGTTAATGGCAAAGTCTTTGTGCCAGGAAAGATGGTCCTATTTGACAGCATAACCATCAACAACTTCTATGGAGCTTCGTGCTATGATGAGAATGAATATGTGAGCTTTATTCCAGGGGAAGTGGACTTCACTGCTATATCGATGAATTATGTGACGCCGGGTCACTTTGGAAGATGACCAATAGAGCGCCAATGAGTTTCAAGGCTAGTCAGCTTGAGGTGCACTCCCAGACATGGTACTACTTCTTGCTGGCAAATATCTTGCCCACTGGTCATGCCAGTGATATGATGAAAGATAAAGCACTGCTTCACTATGTCATTATGAAAGGTATGACTATTCATGTGGATAAAGTTATTCATAGTGCTATTCTACAAAGTATGAATGGAAAGCATTTAGGACTCTATTTTCCATCTTTAATCATGGAGCTTTGCTTTATTGCTGGAGTTTAGTGGGATGATGGTAGGCAAATTGAGCACGTCAATAATCTCATTGATGATAATGTGATGAGGAAGTTTTACAAAAGGAACTTCCAATCTGGTGAAGGTAGTAATGCTCCCCTTGACACAACCTACTAGTTTTAAGTGACTCTATGGCCCAATACATTTCTCGCTTAGAGGTGCAGTGTGCAGAGAATTGGCTATATAACCATGTCGTCAACCATTAGAAAAATGAGCTACTGCGGATGATGTTGCAGAGATGGAGGATAGGATCCCAGCACTTAACCCACCTTGCCCTTAGCCACTAGCTCCCTTCCCTCTTCTTGAGGATGACATTGACATTGACTTTAATGAATGAGGAAAGTTTTTTTTATCCTTTTTTTTCCTTCTATTTTTCTTTTCTTTCTTTGTTTTTTGTTAAATATTAGGATACTATTTAGTTTAAGTTTAGGGGATAACTTTTAGTTATGTATTGCTTATTTCATATGTAAATTGGTATCCCTTATTTATGTGCAATTTTAATTTGTAAATGATGTTCAAATGTTCCCTTATTCCCATGATAGTATCTTATTTATGCATTAATTTTTTTATTTTTGATAATGATGTAAGAATTTCTTTGAATTTATTATAGTTAGGGAAAATATCTCATGCATCTATATATATGCAAGGCTATTTTCACTTAGGGTTAATGTCTTTAAATGACTTTTCTTTATAACTCTTAGAACCTTTTTGACCCTTTAAATTAGTGTGAATCATTCTTGAGGCGAAATCCTAAGTAAGAAATAGTTGAGAACATGATTTAGGTCATATTTGGACTGACATAGCCTTTGTTATCTACCTTTGTTTTTATATATCCTTAGCAACCTACTTTTGAGCTAGAAGCCTATTCTTTCTAGCACATGTATATGTTAACCAATTCTTTTTTTTGTCAAACCCATTTGCACCATAATATGCAGTACCATTGAGCTATAAAAAGGGATGAGTTTGAAGTAAGTCCATGAGGGTAAATGCAAAGCAAGGAAGATTAGAAATTATTATCTTCCCCATTTTATAAAAAATAAGTTTGGGGGAAGTAGGTGGAATTCACTTGATGAGTTTTCTACAAACCAAAGGTTTGGTAGAGAAGAAAAAAAAATGGTGAAAAGAAAGATAAAGGAGAACAAATAGAAGTATCTATGCCTGCACAAGAAAATTTCAAGTGATATTAAAAAAAAAATGATAAAATATTTTAAGCCTGAGTGAGTAAGAGTTGCCATTAAGACAAAATGGTGAAAAAGAAGGGTGAGCTCTTGCAAAAAACTGTGTTTAGGGCAATTAAACTTAAAAATTCTATTTTATTGAACCTTTATCCCTAGTCCTTACATTACAAGCTGAATGAAATATCTTTGTTTTTCGACTAAGTGTTAGCCTACATTAGTAGAGAGAGGAAGGAAAGATGAAGTTCTAGGGATTAAGTCTAGTCTTTGACTTATTTTAGAAATATCTTTAGAGTCATTTGATTTTGGTGAAGATGTCTTACACACACACACACACACACACACATATGAAGTTTTCCCAAATATGATAAATTTGAAGCTATACTTGTCTGTTATCTTGAGTCAAGTTTTTGTTATAAAAGTTGAGGACTTTAAGGGAATAATTAGTTCATCATTGACAAGTTAATTGTTATTTTTGTTTATTTGTTTTCTTTCTTTTGCTCTGGAGTAGCAAAATGCTAAGTTTAGGGTTATAATAACTATGTAAAATAGACTTATTTAATTCCTATTTCATGCTAAATCTTAGGGTTTAGAGTTATAATGTTAGTTAAATTAAGTGTTTTAGCTATTCTAGATTGTTTAAGAGTTTTTAAGGTTTTTAATATAAATAGGAATAGTTTTATGGTTTTTTGTTGTCTGATCTATTTTAGGTGTCTATTACAGTGTCGTAGTTATATACAAAAAAGAGAAGAGAAGTATTAAAGGTTAGCATCGTAGCGCCAAGGAAGATAGTGACGCGGCACGTGAAAGAAAAGTTGGCAAATCAGGCAGAAAGACTTGCGCCATAGGTGTGACCATGATTGAGCCACTGTGCTAGTAAAACCAGAAATTGCATTACGTACTTTAGAGGATTCCTAGTTTAGTTGAGACAATAAGGTTAAGGCTGAGGATATACCAAAGCTCGTGATAGAGAGTACCTAAGGAGCTAAGGAAGACCAGGAGCTGTAACAACTTCTAGCCTTCTACTCCTTTCTTGTTATTTTATTATTACTTGTAATGGCTATGTCTTTTATATTTGTATTTATGTAGTTAGTATGGAGTAGTCGTATTATAGGGTTGCGATTGAACTCACATGTAGCCGATATGGCTTTAGTTTTAATTTAACGAATGTTTTAGCTTCAGACATTTGTGTTGCTTTGATCTTAAAGCTTCTAATTGATTGATCACCAGTTAGATTGATTAGGAATTTTAGGATTGACTTACAAGAGTCAATTTTGGGATCAGCATTTGGCAATATAGCTTGTGTTTTGATTATCAATCTAAATTAAATAATATAGGGAATTATACTAAAAAGGCGTTTGTTTCGAGTCATAAGAAATACTCATGTAGCATATATTTGCCGGGTAATGTAATTCCAAGCAAACATTTCCCAAATAAAAACATTATCTGTATTTGGTTTGCCCATTCATTATCCAAGAGATAAATATAGATTCCAATGCCCTTGTTTGGTTACAAGACCTTATTCCTAGAAAAATGTACATCTTGACTAAAATAACTATGTACAAAATTAAAAGCTGCATATAGTCAACAATTCAATTTCTCTAGACAGGGATTTTTAATACCTAAATGCTTCGTTATCTAACCAAAAGAAAAGAAAACTAATAATGTAAAAATTAACAAATGACATTAATTAAACAAAAAAATTAACTAATAAAAAGATTATAACTTCATTGATTAATAATGGCATGAAACACTTCAGTCTTCAAGTCACTCATTTAACTTACCTAAAAATATTGAATATAATGAGAAAAGTGAAAAACTTTGTTAGAGAAATATACTCAAAGTAGGAAAGAAGATTTGAAGATCTTAAATGCAATGATTGTTAAAATCCAAACTTTAATAGATGAGGAATATGAAGCATGACAACCAATAGGATGATGATCTAAGAGATTAAGAAAATAATTATAATATGGCCAAGGAGAAACACCTCCAACCTACTACTTTCATCCTTATGTATTTCCAAACTAATATGCAGTTTTCAATTCCTGAGTGTCTGAGATCACAAAGCCAAAAGATAAAGAAGGGCCCCTCATATATCCTGCATCTTATTATTCTCAATGTGATAAAAGTAGAGCTTTGCTGACACCTTCAACAATAAAATCCTTTCACATGATAAAACATAAATGATTCAATAGAAAGTAGTCAACATGCATTACCTCTAACTACTATACATGCAAGAGTTCAAAATAAAATACTCAACAGAAACCTACCAATAAAAATGATTCAACACCTATAAATATGGGATTTTGAGCTATCATATGCAACATATGCTACCAACAAAAAATCACTAATCACACCACTGCCTAGTTTTAAACAACATGCACATGTTAATGAACTAGCTACATTATCTCCACAAGTTTAACAATCAAATATAATTACAACTACAAATCAAAGCATGCTTAGCGAAACGTAAATTGATCTCATTAAAAACAGTAATTCTTATCATTTAAACTAATCATAAAAAATAATTATGCATCAATATTCATCCAACTGAAACATAAAGGCTTAAACAAATGGGAAAGTAGTTTACAAAATTATGATCTTGATAAAAGATCAAGTACATACAATTTCTTCATATCATATGGAAGTGGAAGAAAATAAGTTGCCTTTTCACCAACTAGCAATTCATCAAGCTTGAACCTATCCTTAACTTAGCTAAGAAAGTCTAGAGATTAAGAGGCAAACAAGAGTGCAAGGAGCAAGACGAGCAACGATAGCTAAAGCTCGAAGATTGATAACCTCTATAGTTTCTTTATTCTACGTCTTCTTTACTTTCTTGTATTTGCTTGATGTTTTCTTTGTTTCTATCCATGTTTACACTAAGTAGCATGAAGCAGTTATTTCTTTAGGATTGCAATGGAACTCAACATGTAGCTTGGTTTTATGTTACTATTTGATTGCTTAAGGCTTGATATAAAATTATTTATCTTATTCTATGCTTTGTGCTTCTAATTGATTAGCTACCAGTTAGATTGATTTGGTAACTTAGAGGAATCTTGACGAAGGAATTCTAGGTTTAGCCTTGAATAAGATAGCACTTGTTTGAATTCATTCATATACTTGTTTGAATTTGATTTGTATGTAGGATAGAAATATACCTTCATACCTTGTGTAGTCATGTTAGCTCTATTGTTAAAGAGTCTAGGGTAATGCTATGATAAAAGAAAATTTTAAGGCTCAAGTTACCTTAAGCATATGATCATTCTATACCTTTGAAGAGCTTTTTTTACCACCCAAGTAATACCCACTTGGCATACTCTTTTCTCTTCAACCACTCATGTCTTTTTCTATTTTGATTAACTTTTTCTTTTCCCTTTGTCAACTCTTGTCTCACCGCCAAACTCATTTCTTTTTATTATGAATATAAAAGTGATCAAGAGGTATACCTTTTTTTTTCCTTTTCTATAACTCCAGCCTTTCCTCATTTTCTTTTCATGGCTCAATATATTCAAATAATGATCAATATGCCTAAAAGTAAGGGCTCAAAACTAGAATTTAAAAGAATGGTTAGGTAAAAATTCTGTGGACATTTGAGAAAAGGCAATATAGGCTCAAAAGCAGTAACTAAGGATATAATATAAAACATGATAAGCTTAAAAAGGCTCAAATAGTCTAAAGATGACCTAAATCATGTCCTTAACTTAGTCTTGTCTAGGGTTTTGCCTCAAGAGAGAATCAAAAAATTATAAGGTTCCTAACTAAATATGAACTTCCTAAACATAAACGGTCTTCAAAAAAACAAAACAATCCTAAGTAAAAGATCAAGTGCATAATATGTATTGGAAATCACATCCTATACTAACTCAAGAATTTAACATGAATGTCAAAGATCACATAAAAACTAAAATATTATCATAGGATATGAGGATTTCATCATGAAAGCATAATGCATCATGATTTCTTCTATACTTAATTGAAGTTCACTAATTTGGCCATCTTGGATTACGTCATGAATTTCCTTTTCCATGACCAAATTAGGCTCAATAGGTTGAGCACCATGGACTTCCTTATGTGATTCTTCTTCTATGAAGTGAATACATGTGAGAATGGAATTTTGTACCATTTCTTGAGACATCTTTATTTACTCCTCTCTTGGTGTAGGTTCATACTCACTTGATATAGACTCACTTATCAATATGCTAGGATGATCCAACAACTTATAAGCTTTGTCTATACTTAGATATATGAAGTCTCCACCAGTTAGAATATTCATTGCTTTTTGTGACCTCTCAAGCAAACCATTATTAAATGTATGGAGTTGAAGCCAATTTGGTAAAGCATGAGTTAGACACATTCTTAACAGACAGTTGAACCTCTCCTAAGCATCTTAGAATAATTCCAAGTCATTTTGAGTGAAACATGTGAGGTTGAAATATTTAGTATACATCTCCATTGTACCTCACAAAACAAAACTAGAATTGGTTGGTATTAAAATTAACAAAAGTTAGACTAATACCCTAGCAACAGTGCCAAAAAACTTGTTGTCGAATTTACCATACAAGTGCACGTAATGTTAACAAGTAATATAGATAGAGTAGAGTGTTCAAACCCACAAGGAATTAGATTTAACAATTGCTAAGTACTAAAATTTATCAATCTTAACTTTATCCAAACGAATAAACATTGAGAGATTTATAATTAAATTAATCTAAAATAAAAAAAAGTAAATGTAAGAATGTAAAGGAGAAACCTAGAACTACAACTTCCCTCAACACTCACTTGGATTATTATTATCTTATCATGCTCAGTTTTGATACCAAATTATTAACCTAAGGTTCTTATTCAATTATAAGTATCTTTTGAATTGCTTATGATAATATCTAACTTAACCAATTCACTATATTTCTATGAGAATTGAATTAAGCTAGGCTCATTAAGAATAGACCTAACAATGGCTACACAAGGTATGGAGGTATATTTTTATCCTACATACTAATCAAATTCAAGTAAGCATGCGAATGAAATCAAACAAGTGCTATTTTATTAAAGGCTAAACTTAGATTTTCTTCATCAAGGTTTCTCTAAGTTACCAAATTAATCTAATTGGTAGCTAATCAGTTAGAAGCATCAAGTATGGAATAATATAAATAAATCATGTATCAAACCCTAAGTAATCAAATTATAAGCATAAAACCAAGCTACATGTTGAATTCCATTGCAATCCTATAGTAGTAACTACTCCATGCTACTTAGTGTAAACATGGATATTAACAAAGAAAACATCAAGCAAATACAAGAAAGTAAAGAAGGAGTAGAATAAAGAAAACTATAAAGGTTTTTGGCCCTGCTGCCAGGGAATTAGTCTAACTTTTGTTAATATTAAATTCATGATACATACACTTGCATATTCTTGAGTGAGTCTACAATAAGTGAGGATGAGCTTACACCAAAAGAGGAGAAATTAGATATGTCTTACGAATAGGTACAAAATTTTATTCCCACATGTATTCACTTCGTAAAAGAAGAATCATATAAGGAAATCTATGGTGCCCAACCTATTGAGTCCAATTTGGTCATAGAATGAGAGTTCCATGATAACATCTAAGCTGATCAAATTATTAGGTCTCAATTAGTTATTAAAGAAGACTATCATAGTGAGGAAGCAACTCAAGAGTTGATCCTAAAAGAAAAACCATAATCTCTTGAGTCTAAATTAGCCATTAAAGAGAACAACTATGAAGATCCTATGTTGCTAACTCTTCCTCCACCTAAATTGGCCACTGAATTTTATGTTTATAAAGATCCCATGTGGCTAACTCCTCCATCACCTTGCTTAGCATTGTACCTCTACACATACTAAGCAAGATTTCCAAAGCCAAGTGATGTTGAGTGCACGTGCCAATTACTACCATATATTGCCAAGCTTGAGGGCATCTTGAATCAAGACCCATATATAGTGTTATACGACACTTACTATGGATGAAAGCTGCATGTTTAGAAGCACTATTCCAATAGTCAAGCTGAATATATCAAGCACTTCTTGGGAGGCAAACCAAGTTTTTTTTTTTTTTTAGTTCTTGTTAAGTGTTGTTTATTTTGCAGGTATATCATTTTTTTACCTCCTACTAACTTAGAGACTTTTAACAAGGCCAAAGATTAGTGAGCTTTCCATCATGCTTCAATGCCAAGGAGTCTTTCTATCCTTATCCTTTATTTATTTTACATATTAGGGACAATGTCAGTCTTAAGTTTAAGGGAGAGTTTTATTGGTATGCTTCTGTTTTTAGGTTGTTAGTTAATCATGATGTATTATGCTTTTATAATGAAATCCTCTTATCCTATGATATTATTTTAGTTTTCATATGATCTTAACATTCATGTTAAATTCTTAAGTTAGTAGCATTGTACGATGTGATCTCCAACACATATTATGCACTTGATCTTTTTCTTGGGATTGTTTTGCTTATTTAGAGACTGTTTATACTTAGACTGTTCATATTTAGTTAAGAGCCTTATAATTTGTTTGATTCTCTCTTGAGGCGAATTCTAGACAAAACTAAGTTAGGGACATGATTTAGGCTATCTTTAAACCATTTGAGTCTTTTAAGCTTATCACCATGTTTTATATTTTATCCTTAGTTATCCCATTAAGCCTATATTGCCTTTTATTTTACACCCACAAAAATTTGCCTAATCAATTTTTTTTTTAAATTCCAGTTTTGAACCCTTACTCTTAAGCATATTGATCATTCTTTGAATATATTGAGTCATGTTAAGAAAAAGATGAAAGGTTGGAGTTATAGAAAAGAAAAAAAAAGAGTTTATCCTTGTAACTCTTGATCACCCATATATGCCAAGTAGTTATTACTTAGGTTATGGAAAAGAGCTCTTCAAAGGTCTAGAGTGATCTATATGTTTAGGGTAACTTGTGCCTAAAATATATTTTTATCATGCCATTACCCTAGCCTACATTATAAGCTTATCCATATTGCATGCATTCCTTTGTTAAAAGATCTTATGCACACACACACACAGTGGAAATCCATTTGAATGTGTTGCTTGCTTTTGAATTGAAGCAGGAATTTGAATGATGCCTATGGTTAACATTTAGTTAAAGGTCATGTGAAACTTTTGAGAGCATGTTGGGGATATTATTTGTGGCTATACATTTTTATTTGTGTCTTAATTTTTCTTTCGCTCCATGACTAGCAAAACCTTAAGTTTTGGGCTGTGATGAGTCTATGAAATAGCCTTTTTACATGTTCTTTTTATTCATATTATTTGCTATGTTATTGTGTTTTAGTTTTATTATTGCTTAGTTGAGTCATTTGTTTTAAAGTGTTGAATCCTAGTTCAGTTTGCTTAGGATTTAGCCTTTAATTAGGAATTTCATTTATTCTTAACTTAGTTTGTGTGTTTTGAAGGTTTAATGCTTAAAGGAAATCCTTTTGAAGTCAAAGAATAGTCAAACAAGAATTTCCTACACATCAGGCACCACGACCACTGAAAGAGGCACCACAGCCTCTATAATCATGCAAGAATTCAACCAGGCAGAGGCTAAGTCACAGGAGCTGCATAAAGTTGGCTCTAGGACACCAGATTGGAAGGAACCAAAGCCTAAGCGCAAGAAAATAGGCACCCCAACTCCCAACAGTGATTCCTTTTTCTATTTTTAGTGTTAGGGCATTGGATGTATTCCTAATCCGAAATTAACTTCTTTTTTAGGGTTTTGAAGCCTATTTAAATAGCTAATAAACTAGAAGCATTAAGCATAGAATGAAATAAACAATCAAAATACCAAAACCCTAAGCAATCAATAAATAATAAAATCCATCAAGCTACATGTTTAGTTCAATTGCAATCCTAAAGAATAAATTACTTTATGCTACCTAGTGTAAGCATAAACTCAAATAAAATCACAATCAAGAAAAGTATAAGAAAGATTAAAAGAAAGGTATAGGAAAGGAGAAAACTATAAAGATTATCGGTCTTAAATCTTCAATCATCCCAAGCTCTTTTTGTTTCCTTGCACCCTTGATGGCTTTCTTTTCTCTGAAAATTCTCAGCTTAATTGTGCGTCTTTTAAACCCCAACCTTCACCTCTTTTTATAATTCTTTTTCTCCTAGTTCAAACCCAATTAGGATTCTAATTCTAATGGAAGTATGTCACGGTGGCTCATTCTTTAACGTTATGGTGCCAAAACTATTCCAATATGAAGTCGTCATCATTAATGGCATTGCAGCTTCCTCTTTCTAGCACTGCTAACACCTTCCTTTCTGACTTCATGCTAGAATTCTCGGGACTTCACCCCCGTGGCGCCACCTCATGTACCTCATAGCGCTACGATCTCTGTATGAACTTTATTTCCAACTTCTTCAACACTACGGTGCCCAAGTGTTCAGAGCCTCGTCATATCCTACAAAATTCATCCTTTTTTAATTAGACTAGGACACTGCTCAAATAAGGCTTGGTCTGTTCTACTGGCTTGCATGAATTTTCCTTTAATTTGAATTCTAAAGGGACTCTTTCATGCATTAAACCTTCAAAACACACGACTAAGTTAAATATGAATAAAACACTTATAAAACACCTAAATCTAGCCAAAATCAACTAGGAGTCAAAATCCTAATACGATGTGAACTTTAACTAAAAATTAACTAAAAACTAAGCAAAGAGCAACTAAAACTCTAAAATATAGCTAACATAAATGAGTAAAAGAATATGAAATAACTTTATTTTATAGAGTTATCACACTACATGTCCATTAATAACCCATGTATGATCCTTATAGGATAAATGGACTGATATAAAAAAATATAGATTCACATATAAGGTAATAAAATGATCTCAAGTCAAAGGAACACTTACACCACCGACACCTTAAGAATTTTCATTTCCAAAGAGCAAAGACTCTACATGGTTTCTCATGTTGGGTTAATTCAGTGTACCTGTTCAACTAACAAGCACCCATATGTTTGTTATAGCTTTACCATACTTGTAGTTTGTGAGATCACTACTCTCTTTATAAGAGAATGATATAACATATGCTAGTCTTTAAGAATAATTAACATCCATTTTCTTGATGATTCATTGATTAGGAATACTTTTAGAATAATACTTTATGTATGTCATATCTCATAATTATGATCAATATCAAAATTATGCTTACACAATATTTATTATAGGGACTTTATATATCATTGTACTAAATCTCATTTAAGCAATATAATAAAGAATGTCAAATTAATATTATTATATACATAAATACAAATAAAGTGTCATTACAACTAATCATTGATTGATTCTTCGACACAAATACTAATAATCTCTCACTTAGCCTAGAGCCAATCATTATGATTATCTAAGTTCAACCATATCAAAGTAACGATCATACTTCCGTTGTGGCAAGGTCTTCATGAGTGGATTTACCACATTCTCATCCAATAGGAATGTGTTCTATCTTTATATCCTTATATCAATGATTTCCCTAATCAGGTGATACTGCCTTAGTATGTGTATGTTTAGATTTCTGGTGAGACCTTAGTTCCTTTGCTTATAGAACAACCCCATTATTATCACAATATAACTCTATTTGATTAACAATGTCAAGATCCACCATAAGTTAAGTTATGAACTTCTTTATCCAAACTGTCTCCTTAGCTACTTCAGAGGCAGTTATGTACTTAGATTCAGTTGTAGAATCTGTACTCAGATTCGATTGTAGGATCTGCAGTTGTTTCCTACTTGGAACTCTTCTAACTAATGACCCATCCACTAGAGTAAATAAGAATCCAGACTATGATTTACAATCATCCTTATTGGTTTGAAAGATTGCATCTGCATATCTTAGAGTTTTCAAATCTTCAGTTCCTTCATATATTAATAATGTGTTCTTAGTCCTTCTCAAATAATTATGTTCTTAACTATCTTCCAATGCCCTTAGCCCTTTCAAGTGGATCAACCCAAGTCCATACTATGTTTTCATACATGTAGTTAATTTCAGATTTCATGGCATCTTTCCACTTCGAGGAATCAATGTCTTTAGTTTCTTCCTCATAACAAGTAGGCTCATCATCCTCTATAAGTAGAATGTTTTTCTGATCAGTTATCAAAAACTCCATACCTTCTTGGGGTCGACTTATTCTACAAGTTGTATGAAATGGTTATGTGTGTTGAACCTTTTCTTGTACCTCTAACTCCTTTAACTATTATGGTACATGTTAAGGTTCCATTGTGTAATCGGTCTTATTTAGGGTTTGTTGAATTCCTTCAAGTGCTACTTTACTCCCACTACTTCTTTCAAGAATAAACTTGTTTTCAAAAAGACAGCATATCTCAAAACAAACACCTTTTGTTCCTGTGGGTTATAAAAGTAGTAACCTTTTGTTTCTTTAGGATAACCTATAAACAAGCACTTATCACTCTTGGCTTCAAGCTTATCAGTCAAAATTCTTTTGACATAAGCACGATAGCCCCAAATTCTCAAGCGTGAGATATTTGGTTTTCTGTTATTCCATATCTCATATGGAGTACTTTCAACAGATTTTGATGGAATCCTATTTAGAAGATAAGTTGTTGTAATCAAAGCATATCCCCAAAAAGAAATTGGTAAGCCATCATAACTCATCATGGAATGCACCAAGTCTAACAAAGTGTGTTTCCACCTTTCATAGACACCACTAAGTTGTGGTTTACCAGAAGAAGTCCCTTGAGATAGAATCCCATTGTCTTTTTAAGTAGTCTAAGAGTTCCTGTCTAAGTTATTCTCTACCTCGATCAGATCTTAGTATCTCAATACTTTTACTAATTTGTTTCTCTACTTCATTCCTAAATTCTTTGAACTTTTCAAAGGATTCAAACCTATTTTCTCATAACATACTCATACCTTGGCTTATCATCAATAAAGGTTATGAAGTAGGAATATCCACCTTTAGCATATATAGCCATTGGTTCACAAACATCGAAATGTACTAAGTTCTAGTAACTTAGTAGCACGTGACCATTTACATGTGAAAGGTTTCTTGGTTATCTTTCAAAATATACATGATTCACATGTTCCATAAAATTCATAATCACATGAATCTAGATATCTGCCTTAGTGTAATCTAGTAATCCTAGTCTCATTTATGTGACCTAGTCTAAAATGCCATAAATAAGCTAGTTTTAGACTATGTAATTTGGGTTTCTTAGTGTTTATGTTGAGAATAATCATCAGTTTACCTCAATCACATACTTGAAGTAGAGGCTTCACCAAGTCTCTTATCCTTCAACGAACTCAAGTATGCTTTGCAATTCCTTTTCCAATGGCCTTTTTTACCACAATGGAAACATGTGACTTTGGCCTTGTTATTCCTGATGCTTGCTAGTGGCCTTATTCTTACTATTAGACTTTTTCTTCTTGCCCTTTGACTTGGTTTTAGAAAAACTACTTATTAGCTTCACTTAGGCTTTATCATTCTTGATATTGTCCTCCATAGTTTTCAACATGTTAAGTAACTCAAGTAGAGTTGTTTCCAACTTATTCAAGTTGTAGTTCATAACAAAATGTGAAAATGACTTGGGAAAATAATGTAAGACAACATCAATTGAAATTTCATGGTCCATGGAAAATCTTAATTTGGACAATATTTCGATGTATCCCAATCATCTTTAGTAAGTGAACATTTACTGAAGAACTTTCTACCATCTTACAGTGGAGCAATTCCTGTTTACCTCAAACCTTTGGCTTTACCTTACTTATCATACAACTCTTGCAAGTGCATATAATTGTGCAGGCATCCATGTTCTCATGCTGCCTTTGAAGCTTTGATGCATAGAACTTAGCATGACACATATTTCTTATTCATTGTCATCCAGTTATCAAAATCAAATTCCTTATAATTAGGCGCACCTTCAACTGGAGCTTGAGGGATGTCTCCCTCTAAGACATGGGAAATCTTTTCTTGTGTCAAAACAATTTAAAGATTGTTGTATTAGTCCAAACAGTCGATCAACTTATTTGATTCTAATATTAATCTAAGTGACAAATTATTCATCATTATAAGAACCCAGATATAAAGATAGAGTGCGCTTGTTAATATTTATTTAATGCATTTACTGAATTGAAAGTCTTTATTTAGTTTGGTTATTCCCACTACTTTATTAAATCTAATGACTCTATCAATTAGATTTACAATATCATCTCATGATATTCATAGTTGAGCATGGATATTATTTAATTTGTTTTTCATTTTTGAGGGGCTCAAAAACCAAAGCAAACTTAAATAACCGAAATGCTATCATTTACATCTCATGTAAATTCCTAGGTACTTAGGTTGACATTGACTTTTTATTTTATTAATTTTACTTGATACTAAAGCAAAGCCTTAAAAACTTGATAGCCTCAACGGGAGCCAACAACTATTATTTTTAATTAAGACCTCACCATTATTCTAATAAATCATATATATTATATGGCATAATTGAGTTCAATGTACGACTATCTTAACAGAGGCCAAACAAATAGAAGTAAATAGAACTTCCATTTTGCCACAATAATGGAGGCAATATGTTCTTAAAATGTGACTTAATAATTTAGAGGAAATTTTAATTATGGGTAGGTTTGAATCCTAAGGTCTCAATATGGCATGCATACATATATACATTCATAATACATCACATGCAATTATAACATATATTTAAGCAAGCAATAAAAATAAAATAGGCAAGGTGATTATGTACGATATGGTTTCCTCGACACTTAGGAAGAACATATCCACTTGATGTAGTCCCACCATATCCTTGTCTTCACTTTACCTTGATGTCTTCATCTCTATATGCTCGATTTTCAAGTAAATTCAAATCTAACTAAATCCTAAATCCTAACTTATCCAACTATTACATAATTTCTACAAAACCTAGAGTTACATTTGAGAAGAGTTAGATAAGAAGAAAATTTACATGGAAAATAGGAGATAAGGCAGGGCACATAGGCCCTATTTACATTTAAAATGTGCATGTGGTCCATAATCACCTCTATTCTAATTAATCCATCTGTCATATATTCATAGTTAAAAACATAGTATTTTGATTGTTGATTACTTATAAATCAACATGCTATTTCAATTAAATTTCACTAAAAACTTAGAAAATATAATTTAACCAATTCTTTTTTAATCCCTTTTATTTTACGAATTTCCTTAAAATACTCCCATTTCAGAGAATGGGCCTGGGCCATAGAATAAGCCTTAGTCAGTACCTTTGGCCTTGGCCTTAGCAACGTGTTCCACCTTGGCAACGTGTGCCTTGGCAACTTACCAAGAGTCTGGGCTTTCATTAGTTTTAGTCAATCCACTAAATTTTAAGGTTTGGAACAATTCCAAATCCTAAAACCCTGTAAACTAAAACTCTTAGGATTTGGAACAATTCCAAAACCTAGAACAATATAATATCCAATTTTACTAAATTTAGGTTTGGGACAATCCAAACACCCCAAGTTTTATATTTTAGGGTTTGGAACAATTACAAAATCCTAAAAACCCAAAAACTCTTTAGGGCTTTCCATAAAATGCAATTCTAAACAAATTCTATAACATGCTTCAATACTATGAACATCTATAAAGATTAAGAATCATATATAATTAATTAAAATAAGCCTAGAGGCTCTGATAACACTGTTAGGAAATATTGGGTCATGCATCACCTACACACGCAATGGAATTAAAATTTACCTTAACCAAGAATCGAGGTATATAATTAAATATATATTATAAAATAAAAATATTAAAACTACCCTCTAGAAGCTTTCCTCATGTAGCTAATTTGATTGTTTAGTTGGGATCTATGGAGTTCTTCCACAAATCGTCAAAATGATTCTCCCAATCAAACACAAAGTTTGACCAATGATAAGTAAGCTACTCAAACAAATAAGCCTCTAATAAAATAGTTCACACAATTGATGGTTAAAACCTCTTTACCTTTTTCAAAAAGGATTCGAAGGAATTGATTCACCCTTAGGATACGTGCTAGCTTCCACTTGATTGAATCGTTAATAAAGGATTGTCCTTGAAGCAAAAACTCTTTTGCTTCAACAAATGCATCATGGCTAAGGGATATGATTTTCAAGAACTCTTCTTATTCACAATCTCTCACAAAGCCGAATATCACTTGTGTCTAGCATTTTTCATTAGCCTTTTGGCCGAATTCCCATAGCTACATATATATAGGTGGGTGGCTAGGGCTTAAAGACTTGGAGTCCTACCTTGTTTAGCATTTCATGAAACCTAAAGCCCAAGGCCTAAGGCCTAAAGCTCATTTAGTAATTCCATAATCCCATTATGATTATTAATGGGCTTTTAGACTCCTAGTGGCCACTAGATTTTTCCTTAACATTCAAGAAACAAGTCTTTCCACATATATATAAATAACAATTACCTTTTTACCCTTATATGCTTGGAAGTTAACTATTAATCATTCTAGGTTCTTAACCTTAGTCAATTAAAGTGTGTAACACATTAGGTTCTCTCGTACGTTGGAAATACATATAATTTGATGCTTCCAAAAATAGAAGCCATGGGATATTATTCGTCCTCTTTATTTAGGATGATGAATTCTTTATATATCATTTGTTTACCTTTATATTCTTCACTACATGTCTAATAATCACCCATGTATTATCCTTATTACAGTAAAAAGGAAATTGCATCAAAACATATAGATTCACATATAAGGTAATAAAATGATCTCAAGTCAAAGGATTGCTTAAACCACAAACACTTTGAGAACTTCTAATGATATGTGAGTGAAGGCACCACATGCTTTCTTGTGTTGGGTTAAATTCAGTATCTTTCTCAACTAACAAACACTTATATGTTTGTCCCAGTATCACCATCTTTGTAGTTTGTGATAACACTATTCTCTTTATAAGAGAATGACATAATATATGCCAATCTCGAAGAATAATCAATATCCTTATCTTGATGATTCATTACAAGGAATACTTTTAGAATACTACTTTTGTATGTCATATTTCACAATTATGATTAACATCATAATTACACATACAAAATATTTATTATGGGGACTTTATATCTTTTTATTTAATCTCATTTAAAGAATATAATGAAGAATACTTAATTAATATTATTATATGCATTAAATACAAATGAAGTGTCTTACAACCAGCCATTTATTGACTCTTGGACACTGATACTAACAAGGTTTACTTGTAGTAAGGTAGAGTAATGTGCCAAACACACCTTGATATGTTTGTCGGTGGTTAGTTAATGCTCATCGTTGTTTGTCATTGATAGCCAATACTGAACTACGACCTTTACTTCTCAAGTTTGAAGAGTTGAAGCCGCACTTGCAATCTAGTTTCTTTCTTGGCTCCATTTTACACAATGATGTTTTAGTGCTAAAGATTGCTTTGATCTATTAATTTCAGGCCATCTTGTGGCTTTTTGAGAATTAAATGTGGATAGAAATGGTTTCAATTTATAGATTTAGGAATATCTTGATATTTTGTGGATTTTTTTTATGATGGGTTGTTTGCTTTCATGGTAAATTATGATATGCATCTTGTTTGCCGTCATTATAAATTGTGATATGCATCGTGTTTACTAATTAGGTTGGTTTAAGTTCTTTGTAACTGTTGATTCTCGTGCTAATGACTACAATCTCCTCCTTCTCTTTCCAACCCGATTTTTGGTTTCTGGGTTTTCAAATTTTTTTTTTTTTTGCTTTAAAACCACTACTTATAATGTTTTTTAATATGTTTACTAATAGAAAAGATAGTTCAAAATTGCATGGGTGCTTAATGCTTTCATGCACAATGGTACATAATGATGGTCAATTTTTATTTATAAGTTATAACAAATTTGGTTTCTAATATTTGTTTATTGGCTAAATCCTAATCAAATACTTATTTGTTTATGTGACAAATTTTGGTCATCATACTTTTTTGCCTATATGCCAATTTCCTTGTTCTTTTAATCATTGTATTATTTTTTTCATCAAGTAATTTGTACAAATTTAAAACATACAAGAAATTTTGTTCCTTTACTTTTTGGATGCTAATTTTAGTGATCAGAGGTATTTTCTTCTTTGTTTCTAATCATTTAATCATCTTATTGTCAAGGCCCTGTCTTGTAACTAGCTTTAATTTTGATGAAACTGGATTCCTAAGTTTTTTTGGTTTACTTTGATGACTACATACATAGAAGTAGCGAGAGAGACATAGCTAGGTTTGCCTTTTTTACAAGTTTTGACACGAGTGGTTAACATAATAACGTTCACACCTGTTTGGTTTAGAATTGAGTTTCACCATTTTTCATAAGCTATAAATTAATTTGAAAGATCAGAAAAAGTATTGGTGTTATTGACTGAAATCATGGAAGTTGTGTCCCAAACTTATCCAAAACACAAGTATTCTTAGTGGTGGGACATCTACATAAGCCCAAAGAACTTATAATGGCTCCAAGAAAATCTTATGGTAGTAATTTGATGTCATTTTATTCCTTAATTTGTTTCTCATAAGGTAGAAGGGAAGAACTTGTTTTTGGGAAACAAAACTAGTTCTTCATGTTTTCCTTAACTTGTTGTCATACTTTGTTAGAATCATGTTAAAAGTAGATGATCATAGAATTTAGTTAGAATCATATGAAAAGTAGATGATTGTAGAATTTAGAGTAGACGATGGATTTAGTAGGAAGCCATAAAATTTTGAACTTTACCAACAATCATAGAAGATATATCTGTGTTACTCCACTTTTCTTTGTATTTCTTTGAATAAAATATTTACAAGACATCCACTCTCAGGTTAAAAAATCTGCAATCAATGTTGATGAGGCAAGTAGGGAACTTCCATATGCCAATTTTGGTAAAGTCTCATTGATAATTCTTTTCCTCTGGAAAAGCTTCTTTTAGTGTAGTTTGTGAAATTGTTTTGTTTACCTAGAGAAACCAAAAGATTTATGGATTAATCATTTGAAGGTAGTATGCCCAAAACCTCATTGGAAGGATGAACCCTCATAGAAAGCTATTCAAGTGTACTATTTCTTTGTATATGTCTATATCTTTATAAATCTCGAGACCCCTTATGGTTCACATTTTTTAGGTGTCTTTTTTAAGTAAAATTTCATAAATTACAAAAATATTCAACCTCATTGATCTTGCTATCACACTTGGTTTAGAAGATTCTAGATAATAGAGAACATAAGGAGTTAAAATCACATAGATACATCATGCATAGGTGATGAACATATGAATTTGCAACATTAAACTACTTTGCATATTAATGTTTAGCATTTTAAGTTGCTCTATTCTTTTATTTTTATTTTTTACAATAAGAAATGCATTACAAAAAGTGTCAAAGGGGGCTAAGCCTTGTATATAAGAGATATACAAAGAGCTTGAAAGTCAAAATTTCTCTTCATGTAACCTGAATGAGCTAATGAGTACTTTGTAAAATGAGAATTGCATCTAGCAACTAGTTACTTGCTTGGTTGACTTCAATTGTAATCATTTTATAACTTGTTCACTTATTAATAAGTTTTATTACCTATGTAAAAAATAAGTATACAATAACTTGTTTAACTTTAAGATTTTCACAAGTAGATCTCTTAAATTGATATTTATGTGAATATAATATATTAGTGAACGACTTTCTTTCTAGTTTTCTACAAATTAAATTTTAGCACAAAATATGACAATCCTAGTGTTTGTTTTTCCCAAATATTTTGTTTATCCAAAAACTTTGTGTGATTGTAAAAACTTGGCATGAACTGTTTACTTATTGATAATGTTCATTTGGTGAAATTGTGTGGAACTAATCAATAATTCACCATGAAGGTCATGGATACAACATGAAGGTCATGGACAAGGGTGTTGTTATGCTTAACCGTGTTAGTATTAGTGTCCAAGAGTAAATCAATAGTTGGTTGCAATTACACTTTATTTTTATTTAATGCATGTAAGAATATTTTATTAGGCATTATTTATTATATTGTTTAAATGAGATTTAGTACAATGATATATAAAGTCCCTACAACAAATACTGTGTATCATAATTATGATGTTGATCGTAATTGTGAGATATGAATACATAAAGTATTATTCTAAAAGTATTCCTAGTCAATAAATCATCAAGAATAAAGATTTTTATGATTCCTCAAAACTAGCATATGTCATTTATTCTCTTAAAAATGGAGTAATGATCTCATAAACTACAACATGGTAATGTTGAGACAAATATACGGGTGTTTGTCAATGGAAGTTCTCAAACTGTTGGTGGTATTGATCCTTTGACTCAAGTTGAAATCATCTTATTACCTTTCATGTGAATCTATGTGTTTTGATGTCATTCATCTTATCTTGTAATAAAGATATTACATAGGTGAATATTGGACGTGTATTGAAGCATATGAAGGTAGATGAATAATAGATAAAGAATTCACCATCTTTAGTAAAGAAGAAGAATATCCCATGACCTCTTCTGATAAGTATGTCTTGTTCCATAAATCTTTACAAAGTGAAAGAGATTAAGAAAAGTGTTTTCTTGAATCTCTTTGAGGAACAAAACATAAAATTTATTTCAAGTACTAATTGATTTAGACAAAGATATGGTTGACACTAGAATACATGCCCTATTTTCATCTCAGGATATGTATGTGAAAGAATTGAATTACACGGCAACCAAACACTGAATGGTTTGATAAATGATCTTAACTTGGCTTGTACTTGGCTGGTCATGATACATTGCTAGATGTCAATCTTGATCTATAAATATAAGTTGGTTGGTTTATCAAAACCAATGTTTAATTAAAAGTGTTTTAGTTTATTAGTATTCCTTATGAAGTATTTAATTACAGTTATTGCCAATGTACAAGAGAACCTAATGGGTTACACACTTTGATTAACTTAGATTAAGAACCTAGAAGGATAATGGAGTCTTGGAATTAATAGTTAACTTCCAAGCACATAAGGGTAAAAAAGTAATTTTCATCTATACATATATAACAAGACATATTTTCTTGAAAGTCAAGAAAAACTCTAGTGGGAATACTAATTAGATTTAGGCCACTAGAAGTTTAATAGCCTATTAGTAATCTTAATAGGATTATAGAGTACTAAAGGAGCTTTCAGCCTTAGGCCTTGGGCTTTAGGTTTAATTCAAATCCTAAACAAGGAATAATTATAACTTATAAACCCTAGTCATCCCACCTATATATGCAACACAAAAGGATTTCAACCACCATGCATCTAAGACATTCGTGACATTCGGCCAAGCAAGGATTAAAAGCAAAAAGGAGTTCTTGTCAATTTATCCTCCCTTAGCCGTGACCCTTCTTGTTGAAGCAAACTAGTTTTTGCTTCAAGAACAATCCTCCATTAATGATTCAGTCAAGTGGAAGCTAGCACGTATCCTAAAAGTGAATTAATTAAGAACAATCCTCTATTGATGATTCAATCAAGTGGAAGCTAGCACGTATCCTAAAAGTGAATTGATTCTTTTGAATCTTTTACAAAAAAGATAAAAGGTTTTTAACCGATTAATTGCATGAACTATTTCATTAGATTCTTACTTTTGTTTGAATAGCTTACTAGTCTTAATCTTTAGCTTTCAATTTATATATAGTTAATTGCATACCTATGTTCATGGTTTGAATAAAATATTTATTCTACTACATATGCATGTGATGCTTAGATCTTTTCCCTATTCTTCTTCTACTTCTTCTCCTCCTGAGTCTTTTCCTCAATCTAACCAAATTCTCAAGGAAGAAATCAATTTTGAAGAAATTTCTCAATCAATTGATAATTGGAAATTTCCAAAAATCCCAAGCAATGAAATTTACAAACCCAATTCTATGTTCACCCTTAAAAGTGATCATACAATCAAAACTATAGCACAAATAATCCCAATTAATTCTGATTGTGAAGAAATTTGTTTACTGTTAAAAAAATCCCTCAAAATTCATAAACAAAAATACAATTATTTATACCCTGGATGCGTCCAGGTTGCTTCAAAACCTTTAACAAGAAAAAGACTTAACACCTCTATTTTTTTGAGTCTTCGTGATTGTTAAATGACCAATTTTCATGAATCACTTCTATGTACAGTTGAAACTAGCCTTTGCAGTGGTCCAATCCACTTCAATTGTTTTCCAAATATGACAATTTTTTTACAAGATAAAAATATTTTGGATTCTTTACTCTTAAATGTAAAACTTTCAAATTTTAACTTTAAACCAGGGTTTTTTCCAATAACTTTGCTGTATAGAATACAATATAAAGCAATGATTTTAGCTTTTACTTCAAAATCTCTTCAACAAAGAAGAAAAAGAGAAACAATCATGTTTCTCACAGATCTTTCAAATGCTAATGTAACAACACCATAATCAATTTCTTAAGAATATGTTCATCTCCCTGAAAAATGGATTCTTGATAAGGCCACGTCGATTCAAGATTAAAAACCATCTTCTATTTCTTAAATAACTCAATACCCTAGAAGCAAAGTAGAAATCTCTTTTAATAGAACAAATAGTCAAAGATTTTCAAATACTTCTTATCGAAATTCTAAAAGTTCAAGACTCTCTTGTTCATCAAGATATTTTTGTTCTTCAATTCCTTCAACAATTCATTTTCAAGGTTTAGAAAGCACTTCTATGATTCTTAGAGCATTATATATCAAAGATGATAGTGATAATCAATCTGAAAAACCTCATTCTCCAACTTTTTCATCTTTAAATGATAATTTAGAGATCAACACAATTTAAATGGTTTTCCAAATTGACAAGGAGTCCCTTAGAAAAGATTTTTATCATGAGAAAAATAAAATTGCCAAAACTTGGTTTTTTGAAAAGTTTACTAGTTCTAAGAAAAAAAAATCCAAAACCTTTATTATAAATTTATGGAAACACATAAATTCATATTCTAATTTTTGAATGGTTTGAAGTTTATAGCAAAAGAAACTGATCTCCAAGACCCTTTTTGTAGTTCGGTTAGTGTTAACAACAAACTTTCCAAACAATGATTAACTCAAAAGGATGAAGTTGTTAATTCTATACTTCCTCCTAGAAAATCTTTACAAATTCTTGAACAAAATGCAAAAGTAAAATAAACTCCTATCCTTGCAACTCCTTTTAAAACCAAAGATTTAAATTGAACAAGTTACTCCTAATGACATTCAATCTCTTTATGAACAAAATAATTATACAAATCTTTTCCTTCAAAACTCAGGAGACTACATCTCTGATTCTAGTCCTAGCCAATTCTCTTGCCAATCTTTACAGAGTGAGAACCCTATTTTTTGCGTTATCAAATCTCAACTAAATATCAGAAAGAATTAAAATCAAAATTTTGAATTCTTCTAAGCAAGAACTTATTAATATAATTTCACAACAACTTGCAAAAATTGATAAAAATATTGTCCAAGATACTCCAATTCAAAAACATCTTTCTATTAATAATCTCAGTGATGTTGAATCCACACATTCTGATAAAATTTCCCATAAAGAAATCAATCATATACAATCCACAAGTTGGTGTCAACCACAAAAATTATATTATCTTATGGCTTATGCTCCAAATCTGGTTGCTGAAGAAAAATCCCAGATAATTAATAATTCTTTTAGTGCAAATAATATCTATGAATGAAATATAGATGGTTAATTTGAATATAATATTCTTAATATTTTACAACAAAGAACTATAATTTGTACTGCTTACCAAATTGCACGTAATTGTTCAAACCACTCAATCGTTCATGCTTTAGTTGTTGGTTTTACTGGTCAATTAAAAAGCTTGTGGGATGAACATCTCACTGAAGAAGAAAAAAGCCTGATAAGCTTTGCAATCAAAGCTAACCCTAAAGGTAACTCAATTTTAACCAATGAAGGGGAAGAAATCCCTGACGCTGTCAATACCCTCATCTATGCCATCACAAAACATTTCATAGGAGACCCTTCCATTTGGAGAGATAAGTCTGCTGAACTTCTTTTCAATCTTATATGTTGTACCTTAGTTGACTTTAGGTGGTACAAGGATACGTTCTTTACCAAAATCTTCTCTAGGTCTGATAGCAATCAACCCTTATGAAAATAAAAATTTCTAACTAGTCTTCCTTGCTCTTTAGGAGATAAAGTTAGAGAAAAAATTCATAATAACAACAATGGGATTATTCCATATTAACAATTAACTTATGTCTAGAAAGTTGCGTTAAAAATCTGTCAAGATGATAAAATTTGAAGACAATTAGCAAAAGAAGGATCCCTAAACCATAAGGATTTATGAAGTTTTTGTGCTAAATATGGATTTGATTGTCCTCCCAATTCTTCTAAACCCTAAAAGAAAACTGTATTAGAATCTCCCAAAAATTACAAAAAAATAATACATAAACACAAATGTGCTCCTTAATATTTTCAAAATAAAAGCTTTAAATATTGATGAATGTCTAGTTACCCAACTTGATTGTCTTCTAATTGAAGATTCATCTGATAGCGAAGCTCTACCTTTCTCTGATAATGAAGAAGTGAATCAAATTCTAAATGATGAAGTTTTCTCCGAATCTTCTCACAAAACTCTTGAATGTAATGTCCTTACAAGGGAACAAGATCTTCTTTTTGAAGTCATTACAAGTCTTCCTGGTGATGAAGATAAGAAAAATTATTTACAAAAACAAAAAAAAAAAACTCTGGAAATCCCAGAAAAACATAGCAAACCTCCTCTCAATTTAACCATAACTACCAACTCCTTCAATCTAAAAGACGTTTTATCCAATTTTAATTCTGTAAAAATATAACCTGTTACTTTTCAAGATCTCCAACATGAAGTATCAAATTTGAAAACTAAAGTTGAAAATTTTAAACTTCAACAACAAGACAATGTTTTTATAATCAAGATTCTTCAAAAGGGAAAGACAAAAGAATTGTCAAAGAAATCTTCTCCATCCTCTTTGGATGATAATCCAAAAGACTTCTCTGAAGAAAATTTTCTCAATCTTATTACTCTTGTTTCTTATCAAAAATGGTATATCCATATCAAACTTATTATAAGAAAATCTTTTGTCCTTGAAACTGTAGTATTATTTGATACTGGAGTAGACTTTAATTGCATTTTCGAAGGTCAAATTCTCACAAAATATTATGAAAAAACCTCTGGAAGATTAACTTTTGCCAATGGTTCGGAATCATCATCCATTTTAAATGTTCCAATGTTATAATTGACAACTCTCCTTTACAAATTTCTACAACCTTTCTTCTTGCAAAAAATATTACGATTCTAGTTATTCTAGGTTCAGATTTTATTCATCAACTTGATTTGTTCTGGGTTAATGGAGGGCTATTTAAAGAAGTTATGAAACAAACAGTATCCTTCTCATTTCTTAAAAAGCATGTTTTTCGAAATCTCAATCTTCTTGAAAACAAACAAAAAAAATAAAATTTCTTTCTGATGAAATAGTTTTCAAAAGAATTGAAAATCAACTGAATGATTCTGTCATTAAAAAAAAAAAAAAATTTGGAAGAGAAAATACAAAAACAAATTTGTTCTAACTTCCCAAATGCTTTTTGGAAAAAAAAAAAAAAAAAAACATCATATGTTTGACCTGCCATATGAAAAAGATTTTTATGAAAAATAGATTCCTACAAAATCTTGTCCAATTCAAATGAATCAAAAAAATGCTTGAGTTATGTCAAAAAAAAAAAAAAAATCAATGATCTTTTTTTAAAAAGCATAATCTGTAAGAGCAAGAGTCTTTGGTCTTTTTATATAGATGAACATTTCAAACATCTCAATATTTTCTTTGATATAATAAAAAAAAAGTCTTAACTTTCTCCAGAACTAAGTTCATTATTTTTTAAATAACAATCAGGTTTCTTGATCACAATATTTACCACAGAGCCATTACTCCAATTGATCGAGCTATTCAGTTTACTGATAAGTTCCCTGGGTATATTATTGACAAAACACAATTACAAAGATTTCTTAGATATCTCAATTACATTTTCAATTTCATCCAAGGAGTCAGCAATCTTATCAAACCATTGCATGATCGACCAAAAACTAGTCCTCCTCCTTGGTCTGATGTTCATGCTAAAATTGTTCTACAAATTAAACTGAGGGTAAAAAATATTCTATGTTTGTATCTCCATGATCCTCAAGCTTTCAAAATTATTGAAACTGATGTTTCAGATATAGGATATGATGCCATTCTTAAACAATCTATTCATGGAAAACAGCATATCATTGCATATGCATCAAAGCATTAAAATTTTGCATAACAAAATTATTCTAATATCAAAAAAAATAAAAAAATTAGTAATTGTTTTGTGCATTTCAAAATTTCAAAGTGATTTACTTAATGAAATTTTTTTGATTAAAGTAGATTGCAAATCTGCAAAAGATGTTTTTACAAAAAAATGTTAAAAATGTTGTCTTAAAACAAATTTTTGATAGATGGCAAGCAATTTTATCTTCCTTTGATTTTGACATTGAGTATATCAAGGAAGCTCCAATTCCATCCTAGATTATCTTACTCGTCAATTTTTGTAGGGTAAGTAGAATGCCAAGAAAAAAGAAAGAGAAAGAAAATGATTCTTCAAATCACCAAAAACCTTCCCTAAAAGAGGAACCCTCCACCTCCTTAGCAAAGCTTACTCAAAAACAATCCAAAGAATCTTATGCATTCCCTATTGAGACCTTACTAGGAATCCAAACTCAGCTCCAAAGCCAAAAATCCCCCACTCTTCTAGGACTTCACAGTGCATTTATATACTTTATTGCATTCCCAACTATTTTTTTCACTTCCTTAGCAAAGTTTACTCAAAAACAATCCAAAGAATCCTATGCATTCCCTATTGAGACCTTACTAGGAATCCAAACTCAACTCCAAAGCCAAAAATCCCCCACTCTTCCAAGACTTCACAGTCCATATATATACTTTATTGCATTCCCAACTATTTTTATTTCTATCTCTTCATCCAACTCAACCATATGAACATCAGTGGATAAGATACCAACGTATATGAGAGGACGAATAAGACATGCAAGAAGAATCAGTTTTGTATTTGGATGAAGATGTGCATTTTTATTATTTATTAAATAGCGTTTTAACTTATAAATTTGAAAATTAGTCATTGGGAGGTCAAAATAGTCATTTGACATTCGATGGACGAGATAGAGATATCAGCATGTCCGTGAGGACGAACAAGACAAGAATTAATTGTGCATATGGATAAATGATATATATTCTTTATATTAAAGAGCATTCTACTTTGTAATCATATAAGTTTTAGACATAATTAATAACTCATTCATTTTCAACTAATTTTTTAGGGTGCTTCTTCATCAGCCTCCCCACAATCACCTCGATCCAATGGATGAAGAAGAGGAGTAGGATTCGACTCTTAGGGATGTATGAGAAAAATCTCACATATCAAGCTTCCACGCTGATACTATTTGCTTCCACTTTACAACTTCCACATTATGAAAAGAAAACGCTGATACTTTCAACATCCATGTATCAGCGTTTACTGACAGATGTTGATGAGTATCAGTGTCCACTTGTACATTATCAAGCGTTCAATTTTAGCGGATATAGATACTACTTTTTCTTTTAGTAATATTCGTACTCTGATTATATATTGATTTTGACATATGAGTTTCTATAGGTGCATAGGATTGTCCTTTGCAGGTCAGCCATATAGACAATATCTCAACCGGTCAAATTCAATTTTGAAAAAACTCAACAGCAAGAACATATTCAACTTATCACTTTGCTCTTGCATTGTAGTCTAAGTGTGTAACTACTACTAACACGTGAATTGGGAAAAATATGAAGTACTGCAGCTTCGGTGTTCGCAAATTAACTTCAACTTATTCCCTTGTTTTGTTTTTCAATTTTAGCATGCAGATAATTAACTGGAGAAGAGAGTGCCACAGTCGCATCTGTATTCCCTGGTGCCGCAAGTCTTTGAATGCGCCTTCCAATCGAATTGTACCATTTAATTCCGGTTCGGACTCCGTTTGATTCTGCTGCGCCTGTACTATCAACTAATTTTGAACTGCTCTTCTGCTGATGTTTTTATTTAATCTAAAATTATATTAAGAAAGAAAGATTAAAGGATGTCTAGCATGTCTTCTTTACCCTGCTTTCTTGTCCCAGAAAAAACCAATTAAGAAGATAAGTATCTAAATTTAAAGGAGACAGATACGTAAATCCTGATTTGAAAGAGAAGAAACATTCAGTCTGAAGACCTATCGTTGTTTTCCATCTTCTCACTTGCTGTTGTTTTCTTATGTATAAAATTTAGCTATAGTTTCTTCTTATCCTTCAATCATTTGATATATATCATACATAAATTATTTATGCACGCATACATGTTCACCCATACACATGACATGACATATATACCCATATCTCTCTCTCTCTGTCTGATACGATGTACTCCTACAAGTACAAACTCTTCAACTTGATTTTTTTTCACAAGTGTAAAGAAAACTATTAGTAGTACAGGCTAGTTCCTTTTTTTTTTCCTTCATTTTTTTTTTTTTTGCTAATAGTATAGGCTAGTTATTATATTAATATAGGTAAGAATTTATGAATGATTTTTACCCACACCTCAGAAGTTCAACGAGTTCGGTGTCATGAACAAAGGAGAACGATTAAACTCTTGACTTTTTTATTTATTTTAAGATAGCCTCCAATAACATGTAGGTTCAATGAGACATTGGAATTATTTAACATTAGGATAAATTATTTATATAGTAGTGGCCAAATATATTTACCATTCTTAAAATATCATATATATATATATTTATTAATTTCATTGTAAAATTATTTTTTTCCCTTAATTTCTTCTCAAAACTATTAAATAATTAGCTATGAGTGTCAATGTGGATTGTTGAATTGACTTACAATATAATAATTAATTTTCCCCATTCAAAAAAGGAAATTTTATTTCAGAACAAAAGATAAAGAAATTTAGGAGTTATTTATGGTGACATCAACCGGTTTATTGGCCTTACCATTGTTCCATCCCTCTCCTCCTCTTATTCCGCATCTTCTTTGCTAGAATGAAGACAAGCCCTCCCTTTCGTCATTCCCTGCAGCCCCCACCCAAGGCAATTAATCACCTATGTATAATTACTTGAATTGTTTATTCTCCCATTGTTAGTGCATTTTTCAATAAGAATTTAGTTTCTATCTAATTTTGAATAATAAAAAAATAAATAAAAGAGAGACATGAAATATGCCTAGACAGATTAATTTTAGATCATACAAATTAATTTTTTTTTTATGGTGGTTGATCTAAACATTCAATTTTGATCATAAATTATTTTTTAGTGGAAAAATTCAAATAAATCAGTTGTTATATAATACAAAATTGAGATATCTTGTTAGTCAAAAAATTTTCTTACATATAATATTAAGTTATTTTAAATAATGAATTATTCTTTTAATAAATTTAAAATATTTTGCATAAAAATATACTATGGATCATGTTTATTAATCAAAATATAGAATGAATCAAATATTTTTACTGAAAATAGAATGTCAAGTTCTAATAAATGAACAACCACTTGAGTTTAGATTGGGTACTAAGAATTGCTAAAACTTGGAAAGAGATGTTAAGCTTGATTACTGAAAAACAAGAACATATAAATCAGGAAATAAAAAACTTAAAAAATAAGAAATAAAAAATATAATACCCCCTTCTAACTTGTCAAAATAATTATAGATATTAAATAAGTATTTTATTATAAACTAACATGAGTTTATCTTCAATTTTTTGAATTTAATTATTTTTCTATTCGCTCACTCTTAGGTCATATAAATTAATATTTTTATATGGTGGTTGATCTAAACATTTAATTTTGATCATAAATTATTTTTTAGTAGGATCAGCAAACCACTGATCCTTTATAAGGAGACCAATGCCATTTGATCACTTAATTACAAGGAGATAAGTACACTCTATTTAATTCCATGGAGAACAGAGCTCTCTGGTCACTCTAATTTCTTACAGTGAAACCAGTGCCCTCTATTCAATTTCACAGAGCCCTCTGATAACTTACAAGGAGACTAATGACCTCTATTCAATTCCATGGAGAACAGACCCTTCTGATCACTTACGGGGAGACCATTGCCCTTTACATATAAGTTACACAACTCATCTTTTCCTCAAAATAAAGATATACATTCAATTTACTCAATCACAAAGTCACACGATTTTGGATGAATTTTACAATAGAGTAAAGAATATAAAAGTTTGTCTCGTGAATGATGATGTGAAAGTTGAACCTCAAAGAAGATGGTAATGATTTTTTAGTTTGTGTGCTTTAATCTGTTGTGGTGATCTCTTAGGCATATATTCATCAAAATTCTTCACTTTTATAATGTGCTCCAAGAAGGTAGCTGTTACCCTAAAAATTTACCCTTTGGTAAAAAATAAAACTAAGAATAGATATGTCAGAAAGAGTCCTTGCAGAAATTATTTTCCTTTGGGGTGCAATCTTGGACTGTTGTACAATTTCAGGCTCAGTCTTCTATTTGAAACAAACTTGATGTTAGACTTGACTTTTCCTTTTGTTGCAAGAGCTTGCACAGAGATCAAGTACAGTAGATTAATTTTAAATCAATTTAATGTAACAAAGAGTAATTTTCATTAAGAGGAAATCTAAATTAGTCATAATCTCTTTAAGCATTCAAACGAATGGTTTTAAAGACTTCCAGTTTTCTTTTTCAGTAAATGGTCGTTTGTATCAAAATGATGCGCTTGATTTCTACTCTATGACTTCAGTAAAACGCTTTTGATAAATGCCAATTAGTATGATGCTTTTCATATTTTCTCAATCTTCAAGCTCTTTGGATTGATCAAAGTGATGAGAGAGCTTTGATAACTTCTTCTTAAGGATATGCACATGCGACAATGCATTTCACTTCAATGTTGAGTCAGCATTGAATGATCTCCTCGGTTAAACTACTGATTCACTTTTGGTCCATGCTTCAGAGAATATTTAATTTGGCATTTAGATCACGCTTCAGCAGATAACCATTTATCAAAATTGGTGTGCTTTATCTCTTTAGTCTTCAGCTCTTTTTCAGCTTTTATGTATCAATAGCTGTTTGATTTCATAAAATGATGCTAACCATTTCTATAGTAAGTTAGCATTAGATAACTTAGCAATTAAATGCTTTAACTTGATTTCAGCAGTTAGTTCAAGCAAATAGTAATTCAGCTGATATAGCTTGTAAACGCTTAATGATGATTTCAGCTATTTGATCAGCTATCAATAGTTGTCCTTCTAGAGGTTTTCTCAGCTTATTTAGCTGAGACCTTTCTGCATATTATGATTATGCTGAAGAACTATTATTTTGTGTTTCAACACTTGATGGAATTGCTAATCTACTGATATGTACTGGCATTTCAGCACTTGACTATTCAATGGATGAATATAATTAATGAAATAAAGCATTTCATTCTGTTTGACTTTGTATCCAGCAGATTAGTTAAGAAAATCTTCTCAACACTGTTTTTTTCATTCTTCAAGTGGTTCTTCGGACTTGTGAGAGGTTCCTTCAGATGTCTTTAAAAAGTAGAGACTTCGAATGTAATCTTCATTTATAGCTTTTTAAGTTTCCTGTCTAGGACAAGAGTTAATAGACTGATCTGATTAACATGTAAGTTCAATTATTAGTTTTTTAGGCCAAACAGAATCAGAAAACCAATAGGAGAAAAAATTATTTTCAAGTAGTAAAATTAAAGCACAAGGTCATTCAACAATAAATTATTTTGAAACAGGTCCTTTAGAATTCAATTTTTTTCTATTTTGTTCTAACAAGTTTTAATTTATCTAATTTAATTTGTGATTAAGTCGAAATTATTAAATCAAATAAAATTCTAAAAAATTACTTTACATATTTGTAAGAGATAATAAATAAATGAATATTAATATAGAAAAAGAAAAGGTATGAATATTAACTCAATTATTAAATAAATTTATTCTCTCAATTTTAAATTTTAAACTCGATCTTTTTATTTTAAAATACAAATTATTTTAATTGAACATCAAATTCTTTTGTGTAATAATTTTAATTTTATAAACTAATTATGTGATGTTCCATCAAAGTTTAATATTTTTGACTTGATTATAAAATCAATTAAAAAAAATTTAACTCTTTCATGGACAAAATAGAAAAAATTAAATTTTGAATGACCTTATTAAGAAAAGAAAAAATTTAAGGACCAAAATAAAAAATAAGCCTATATATTGTTAATGATTTACAATCTATTTAGTTTGACCTATCCTTGAACAATTTTCATTTTTGGCTTGTTTTGAAAATCTTACTTAAATATTTTACAAAACATTGTAGTTTTAAATTTGATAATCTATTAAATTGAATTAAAAAAAATTTTAAGTTCATAATTTATAGATTAACATACTATAAAATGTAAGGCTGAGCATTCAATCAAGTCGATCAATTTTGGACCTTTCTCCAGCCGACCCGATTATACCAGTTCCTTAGAATTTCTCACCGATTGAACAACCAAAAATTTCAGTTTTCTAAATTTTCAAACTGCCAAAGATTTACTTTTTTACAGTTTGTATCAATTATTCATTCAATACCACAAAACCCCCAAATTTTAATTCCAAAATTTAAACAAAGAATAGAGAAGAGAACAACTGAATAAGATCGGGAAAGAAAACTAACTAAAATTTAATAATTGTTCATAAGTTGAGAGATACAATTTATATAAAATAATTTTCTTTGCAGATCTAAAAAATATCGATAATAGAGAGTTGGCCATTGCCTAACCTTGATTTTTTCATTCATCCAAGATAACAACCAATATGTGATGTAATTTTCATTCGAGGTTGGCTACTGAAATTTGATAGAAGAGGGAGGATTAGTGAGCTTAGGTATTTTTTAGTTTGATTTCACCAAGACAGAGAACCCAAAAATGCTACTTATAAAAGAAGAACATGGACAATGAGGTTTAAAATCAGTCAATTTCAGGGGAAAAAAAAAAAAAAAAAACTCCTACTAATTCATCTTTTTCTTCCTAGCATTAGAGTTACTGATACCAAATAAAGCCTAAGCCTAAATAAAAAACCAGGGCAACAAAACTACTGGAGCTAAACAGTTGGTAATTCTAACATGATCCAAAATTTCAATAACCAAACATCCAAATTAATGATAGTGGGCAAACTAAGCAACTTCATCAAAGGAATTAATACAGAAAAACCAAATTATGCAACTTATAAAAGAAGAACATGGACAATGAGGTTTAAAATCAATCAATTTCAGAAGAAAAAAAAAAAAAAAAACACTCCTACTAATTTATCTTTTTCTTCTTAGCATTAGAGTTAATGATTACTAACTAAGCCTAAAATCCCAAAATATATCATCTAAACAAAACTAAAAAAACAGTCCCAATTTCTAAAAATCCTATTATCCCAATTTCGTCAAACCCTAGAGTCCTAAGCTCAGAAAAACCTTAACCCAAATCTGTAAATTCAGTAGCACCTACACATTCATAAAACGGAAGAATTTGATCACTTGCTTGATTGAAGCTCCAAACTAACTGCAATGAAAAATTCCTCTTGCAGTTGTGAATACCAAAGACTAAGAAATAAGTTCGAACTTCTGTGCAGAAGAAGGAATAACCTTTGAGTAGAATTGGAGTATGACCTTCGAGCAGAAATAGAGGGTTATACAATTGGGTTGAGTACTAAGATGAAGCAAGGGTTGCGGAGAATGAGAATGTGAAGGATACATAAGAAGAACAAGAAAAAGAAAACTATCGGGATTTCAAGATGGAGTTATGGTACTATAGCATTAAGGGTAGACAAAATGGTCATTTTGCCTACCCATTTTCCCCTCCGATATGCAAATAAAATATAGGCACCTTTCATGGAGGTAATAAAATTTTCATGATCTTGGGAAAAAGTGGCCAAAGTTATGCCTATGAAAAACATTTTGTCCAGATAAAAATTTCAAATCTTGAAACAAACTTTAGCAAAACTTATTCTAGACCATGTTTTTTTGGATAAAAAAATTTATTACCCAAAACAAACACCCCCTAAGTAAACAATGTGATGGGACTTGGTTGAAAAAAATAAGGTGGCCTTATTTTAATTGGGCTTGGTGAAACTAAAAATACTAATTAAGAGTTGGAATTGGGCTCTATTTTGGTCGAGTCGGTTAACTAGCCCAACTTTTTAAAGTGACCTGAAAATTGACCAGAATCGATTTATATAGATAAATTCAACTCGACCTCAAAACCAATTGATTCGGTTGGGTCGATTTCAGTCCAATTCAATCGGTTTTGGGTCTAATTTTTGGTTGGGCAATTTTTATGCTCAGTCCTAGTAAAACATAAGAATAAATGTAGGTCAAGAATTTTTTATTTTATTTTTGAATTTTTAACTTCCAGTGACCAAAAAAAATCTATTTCAAGATCATATGTTGAAGAAATTAGATAATTTGTTTCAAATGATTTGGTTTAATCTTTTAAAATCTTTAAAAGTAAATTGAATTTTTTTTTACAAAATGATAATAGGTTCAACTGTTGTTCGGCACCAACAGTAAGGAAAAAGATGAAAAAGCTTATTTTTAAAATGAAAAAAAAAATTATTATTTTTTAAGAATGGGAGAAAAAAAGACAGAGAGAGTGAGAAGTAATTAAGTTTAAAGAGTTTCTGATAAGGTGGAATGTGAAGTGGGATGGGTTAGAAAAATAGAATTATTTATATTAATTAGAATCTCACCAATTAAAATAAGTTTTATAAAACTTAAATATTATAATAAAAATTTATTTAAAATAAAATAAAATGAATAATATAACATGTGCATCGCAAGGATTCCATGTCTGACTTCCCTCGCAACCTTATTATCTTCCTTCTTCTAATTATCATCATTTCTATTATTTTCCAACTTCCTATATAATACTCTTTCATTATGTAGATGTTTGGGGCTTCGCGTTCTACCTCTATGATTTCTTATAATGATCTAGAAATTACTTTTTGGATTAATTATATTTTATTTTCATAAATTATCATCCATTTTATAGTAATATTGTTTTCCCTTGAATTAGAGACACAACTCTTTTATTTGAGTCATAATTAACAAATAATCTCCAATCTTCTAAATTATTTATTAAATCTAATAAATTAAATTTAAAAAATAAAATAAAATTACTCTTTTTATATGTTTTATCTAATGTCTTTTCACTTTATATACATATATATATATTTGAGGAATTAAACTATCCAATGTACACATATATATTGATAATTGTAATATAATGATAAAAAATAAAATTTGGATTAAAATAATATCATTAAAACGTTAATTGAATCAATAACTTATGTAATTTTTGTAAATGGATAAGATAAAATTAGAAAATGCATTGATAATTTAACATTTATTATAAGAAAAGAAATACTTAAGATTCAAATATTATATATATATATGTTAAAATTAAATTAAGTTTCATTTAATAGAAAACGGAAAAGATGTGAAATGCATTAATACTTTAATTTTTATTTTAAAAATTATTCTGATAAATATATAATTTTGTCCTACCAAATCCAAAATTTTCATTTCTATAACCAAACCCTTAAATCACAGGCAAATATTTGAAACCTCCCCTATCATTTTCATACTGAATTAGATACATGTGAAATGAGCTGCCTGTTGGATGCATGTGAGTATCTGATGGTGACATTTGAAAGGATACAATGACATCGGTGGGGTTGGCTTTTGGATTTAAGCATAAATTGGAGACACATGTACGAATATGAATATATATATATTGTATTAAATAATGTGGCAGTAGTAATATTTGAATACAAGAAGATGCATGGAACATACGTAGTTACATAGTTTGTTTTAGCAAAATAACAATTGGCCTTTAATTTGCCTTTTAGTGTTGGCTTGTTTTACTAGTACTATAGTAAACTTCCAAAGATTCGCTTACGAGAAAAGACAGGGGTAGAGTACTAATGCACTATATTCTAAGCTGCACTCTGACTGTCACCCTGCTTATCACAAGAATGACATAACAACTTAACAACTATCTTGGCCGTCTTTCCACTTTTTTAGTTAGTTGTCCATTTCCATATTATAATGACAGAAAATTATTATTTTGGACTTAGAAAAAATTAAGAGTACTACTGATGGGGAATAAGAATGAAGAATTCATGTTTAATGTTTTAATTATTTAGTAATATAATTCAATAGTTTAATATATTTCGAATTTCACTTTTAAGTAGAGTTTTAATTCTATTAGGACTTTGTTATTAGGGTTTGGGTATTGTCTATATCAAAGCATCTTATGTTATTGTTTGAATACCTTCTGTTGAATTAAATTGATAATTATTAGTTTTGTTACATGCATTAATTTAGATTTTCAACCCCCTTTCTCTCCAAATCTCTCTCTTTTCCCCCAAACTAACCTGTCCTACATCAAATTAGCATCAAAGCCAAATTTCTGTCATCCCAAATCAAAAATCACACAGATCACCAAAAACATCAGTTTTTGTTGCAAAAAAAAAAAAAAAAAAGCCATATACAGCTGTCTTTCCACCATTCACCAACGGAAACAGCCATCTTCTCTCATTCGATTCCGTGACAGGCTCCATAAGAATAACTAGAAACCACAAATTTTCCAGAAGTAAAAATATTGACATGGTCAAATGCTAGATGTGCTGCCACGTGCGACGTGTAGTACCACGGACCACCTCAATGCTGCCACTCTTGTTCATGCACCACTACATGCCGATTACATCTTGTTATCAATGACATCGCCAAGTCACTTGTTATGACACCATCCTGCCTTTGTCACTAATAACATGTTAACAAAACTAACACGCCCTATCTGCCACGTCTTTCCCTTTAAATCTCCCTCTTTTCTCCTAAATCCCTTCCTTTTCCTAACATGTCCTACATCACATACTAATTTTATTTGTACATGTTTAGTTTTATCAATATAGTAAATATCACTACGAGAAATTTACAGTTTTATGACAAACAATTTTTGTCGCAAATCTATCTAAATTCATTCCCTTTCCTATATCGTTATATCGTGATCCCAAAGTCAATCTGTAACCTGTCACTAAACTGGATTTTAAAAAAAAAATTCACCTTAAATATATCTAGTTTTTTGACATAATTGCTCATTTTTATCCTGTTCACCCAAGTACAAGCATATTTTTGATATACAACATGAAACCCAAATATAATCAACAATATCATTCATTAACACAACACGACACATTAAATCAACAAAGACACATATTTATTGTCACACCCTTCATGGAGGTATGACTGGTCGGAGGATTGGATAATAAAATCTCCGTAATCCTAATTTTACCATAACTAAATATGTATGACTTTTGACTAAACCAATACATAAAAATAAATTTCATAAAACAAAAGTTAACTATAAAAGTTTGTTTACTGAAACAAGTAACAATTTACTGAAAATTTTGGTAGAGATATGGTACATGCCTCAAAATACAAACAAATACACATGCTTATATATACAATCAAATCACAATAACCATGGAATTATACAGAGGAGCTTCGCTCCAGTCATATTACAAATAATAAATAACTAGATTATTACATAACCTAAAATTTGACAACCCATAACTCTAATGTAACTGCAAACTTTCATCATTGATTTCAAGTATAAGATTCTGCATATACCTAGCTGCCAAACACTTGGCAAGTATTGATGAATATTGTCCCTTGAAATCATGTTACTAAAAAAATATCAATAAAGAGGGGTGAGTGTTGTTGGATAAATCACGCAAGTGTATGTATCGTTAACAAGTAATAAAGTGATGAGTAGAGTATCGTTCCCACGATGAATTATCTAACAATGTTAAGTACTAAAATTGTATCAACTCTAATTTTATCCAAACGATGAACTTTGAATTAATTAACTAAATTATCTAAACAAATAAACTGGAAATATTTATAATGAGATGGCATCTAGGATCACAATTTCCCTCATATTTCACTTAACTTACACTTATCCTATCTTGTTCATGTTCATGGTATCATGGTATTAACCAAGGATTCTAATTCAATTATAAATAACTTTTGAATTGCTTATAATCATACCTCATTTAACCAATTCACTATATATGTCTACGAGAATTGATTAAATAAAATTCATTAAGAGAAAACCTCATTTGGTTATACAAGGCCTATATGTATATGTCTATCCTAATCAACTCCAATCGTCAACGTGAATGAATTTAAACATGTATTATATCATTTAAGGCTAATTTAGATTTTCTTTGTCAAGGTTCCTCTAAGTTATCACATAAATCTAATTGGAGATCAAACAATTAGAAGCATTAAACTTGGAATAATACACATAATATAAATACCACAACTTATAGGAAAAACAAAATCAAGTTACATGTGAGTTCAATTGCAATCCTAGAACAAGAGAATCAGTTCATTCTACATAAATTAAGTGTGGCTGGAGCTAAACAAATCATCAATAAAACACAAAGAACAAAGAAATAAGAAGGAAATGGAGAAAACTCATGAAGGTTGCCACCAATCTTCAAGCTTCTTGCTCCTCTTTCTCCTCTTGCCTCCAAAGCCTCTCAACCTTCTCTCTAGCTAAAGAAGAACCCCTAAATCCCGAATGGTCTTTAACCCTAACCCATATCACACATATAAACCAGCCCAAATTAGTATTTTACAGCATTTCGAACAAAACAGGGGGATGGGAAATATCGCGCTAGAGCCTAGGCGCTAGAAAGTCTAGCGCCTAAGTGCCAAAGGTAAGAGGTCTGGCACCTAGGCGCCAAATAGGGGACTTAGCCAATTTTTGGTGCAAGCTGGAAATTTGTCCTTCGTGTTTTTAGTCTTCAAATTCGGCTCCTTGAAGCCTTAAACCTTCAAACATACCAAAACCCAATTAGGATTGAAGCTCTTATTATAAAGCTAAATCGTAACAAAAACAATTAAAACATGAAAACACAATACAAAACACAACACATTACAAACTAAGCTAAACCTAACCAAATTGCAATGTAAAACTCAAGAATATAACTAAAATGGACGCATAATGAAAGGTAATATAAGTGCTTTTAAGAACTTATCAGTGAGTCCTATGGACTCAGTGAGTGAAAAATCGTACCCAAAAGGTATTAGCATCACTCAAATCACATATGTCATTATTTAAACTCAAGTAACAATATTCATGCTTTAATTCAATAGTACAAGCACGCATGTGTAATTCTCATAAAGCCACGATTCATATGTTTTACAACATATATAATTCAATTCAAATATCCAAAGTTCACAATTCCAATCAAAACAATAAAAGTATACACAGCAAGTAAAAGGCCAACTGAGTAACTTAGCCTCGCACACCACTCCCATTGGGCAGTTTTGCTCTCACACACTAAATAGAATTATAAATAGAATCACTAAATCTCTTTCTCCAAATTGATCCACCCATTGGGACTAAGCACTCGATTCTAAGACACTTACCGGAATATCTCAAACCATTCTAGGTGCACTAGGATTTTATTTTAGAAGTAAAAATCATTTCAAAAAGAAAAACACTTTATTGGACCTTATCAACCATAAACAATTTCAAACATCAGCATAACTCAAATAATCAATCATAACAATATGATTCTTATTTTCCACTATATAACATATATGTACATAAATACATCAAATAATCAAGCACATTAATCCAGCAACCAAAGGGTAGTAATTAACGACTTACCAGTTTACAAATCTTGTTCGCCACTTCATCTTATGCTCTTGTGTGTCATCAGGCCCACATTAGGGTCCGGAACTAAAATTCATGTGTCCACATAATACTTAGTTCATAAACGTTATAATTATAATCTTTTAATTACTAAACTTTATATCAACTTATATGGGTTTCTTGAAACTAAGCATGTTTAGGTAGTTTAAGCAATTCCATGTAGGACATTTGATTCCATATCTTATATGTATGTATATTTTATATACCTATCAAGAAATTATTACTAACTTATACTTTCAATCATTTTCTAGCATTGAATCCAAATTGAGTTACTCTTTTTAAATTTATCCAAGAGGTTGAATCATGTCATTTCAATATTAAAACCATTAAATGCTAAAATTTATCTTTCCTTAACCACTTAACCACATTTTTTTTATTCTTGCTTTTAGACTATTTATTTAAGTTCACATACTACTTAACTTTCAAGATCTCAATTTACCAAGTTTTCCTTTTAAGGCATTTCACAACTACCTTGGAGATATACTTGCTTTTAAATTACATACTTAACCAAATTTAACAAAATCAAATTTAAACATTAACTTTAAGGAGTTAGCTATCTTTGCAAGAGGGAAATCCACTTAAAGCTTAAAGGAGGGAGTAGCCATGGATGTCATGCTTAAAATTTTGAAGAAGATGAACCTTAATTCACTTGATTTGGGAAATGGGCCTTGGATTTTTGAGTTGGGAAGATGATTTTAGGGAGGTAGGGAGTGTTTAGATATGAATTAGGTTGAGAATGAGTGAATTTCGGGCTATTTAAAACAGGCCCTACCAACGACACTAAGGCACTGGCCTTTAATCGCTATGGCACTAAGGCTACTAGGTTAGTTTTCGAGCTGGCACCATGACGCTGGCTTGTCTTTGACTTATGTGTGCATTTGGCATTGTGGCACCCAAAAATGGGTGCTTGTAGCCCCCAACAGTATGTTTTGAAGTGTTTATGTTGTTTCTACTAGGACAAAACAAAGAAATTCAATTAAATTACTCTAAATATAACTCAAAAAACTTGTTAACTAAAGCAAAAGTTTAGAAAGCTTAGGTTACCACCCAAGTAGCGCTTGATTTATAGTTATCAGCTTGACTTTGTTATGCTTATTCGGCATTAACTAGAATGATGGAGGTATTTTGACAATCAATAGAACCTCCCTAATAATGTTTGAGTCGTTGCCCATTAACCTTGAATTTGTTGTCCAGCTTCTTTTCTTCAGCTGTTTCCATAGCTCTATAAGTAAACACTGTAGTGACTATGAAAGGTCTGAACCACCTTGAATTGAGCTTTCCCAAAAATAGTTTCAAACTGGAATTAAAGAGTAAGACCTTCATACCAGGCTCAAAATGGTTGTCCATGATTTTCTTGTCATGCCATTTTTTTGTTCGTTCCTTATAAATTTTTTTGTTTGTTTAGCCATAACTCATCCATCTCATTGAATTGAAGTAGCCTCTTCTCACCAGCTGCATGGAGGTTAAGATTCAACTTCTTAATGGCTCAATATACATTGTGCTTTAACTCCACTAGGAGGTGGCATGCTTTCCCAAAAACCAATCTCAGGAGATGGCATGCTTTCCCAAAAACCAGTCTATATGGAGACATGCTTATAAGAGTTATATAGGCAATATGATATGCCTACAATACATCATCCAATCTCTTGGACTAATCTTTTCGTGAAGGGCATACTATTTTCTTCAAGATTTTCTTGATTTCCTGGTTAGAAATTTCAGCTTGGCTACTAGATTGTGAATGATAGGCCTAGGCAACCTTATGAGTAACTCTGTACTTAGCTAAAAGGACTTCTAAGTGCTCGTTGCAAAAATGGGAACCCCTATCACTAATAATAGCTCTAAGAGTGCCAAATCAAGTGAAGATTCTTATCTTGATGAAGTTCATCACAGCTTTTGAATCATTTGTTGGCAAGGCTATTGCTCCTATTTGGAACCATAGTCTACTACCACCAATATATATTGATTGTTGTATGAGGATGGGAAGGGAAGGGACCCATAAAGTCAACTTCTCATACATATTCATGGATGTTGTTGAGAGGCTATCTCATGTCTTTGGGAGATGTTGCCCATCCTTTGGCACTTGTCACAAGCAACAACAAAATTATTAGCATCATTAAATAAAGAGGGCCTATAAAAACCTGATTGGAGGACTTTTGCTACGGTTCGCTCTTTTCCAAAATGTTCACTATAGTGTAAGGAATGGCAATGCTGAAGTATACTTTGAATTTCTTCCTCCGGGACAACCTTCTAAGAATGTGATTAACACACTGGTTAAACAAGAAAGGGTCATCACATACATAATATTTGGTATCATGTAAAAAAAAATTCTTTATTGGAAAGTCAAATTAGGAAAACTTTACTCATAATATAATTAACAAAATTAGCATACCATGGTAAATTTGGATGATCAACTTGAAAGAGTTGTTCATCCAGGAAATTCTTATGGATCAAGGTTTGATCAACAATATTCTCACCACCTTCCAACCTTGATAGATGGTTTACCACTTGGTTTTCCATTCATTGATCTCTAAATCTCCAAGTTAAACTCTTAGAGCAAAAGTATCCATTTTATCAACCTGGGCTTCAGTATCCTTTTGTCAATCAAATACTTATAGCAGAGTAGTCAATATAAACAATAACTTCAGTTCCAATAAGATAAAAAAAATTTTTATCAAAAGCAAACACGACTGCTAACAATTCTTTTTCAGTGGTGATGTAATTGAACTGAACTCTAGTCAATGGCTTTCTAACATAATAAATAGAGTGAAAGATCTTATCCTTACTTTGTCCTAATACTATACCTACCACATAGTCACTAGCATCACACATAAGTTCAAAGGGTAGGTTCCAATTAGGAATAACAATTATAGGAGCAGTAATTAATCTCTGTTTCAACTCTAAAAATGCAGCTAAACATACTTCACTAAAATCAAAGGGAGTGTCTTTTTCTAAAAGGTTATATGGTAGTTTTGAAATTTTTGAAAAGTCCTTAATGAACTACTTATGAAAGCCTGCATGCCATAGAAAGCTTCTAATACCTTTTACTTGAACTAGGTGGTAGGAGTTTCTCTACTGCTTCAATCTTAGCCTTATCCACCTCTATGCCTTTGCTAGACACCTTATGTCCTAAAAAGACAATCTTTTTTGTACCATAAAATGGCACTTCTTCCAAATTACAAGACCAAATTGTTTTCTTCACATTGTTTAAGAACACATTTTAAGTTATGGAGACAACTATCAAAAGAGTCTCTAAAAATAGAAAAATCATCCATGAACACCTTAAGACTATGCTCTACCATGTCAGTAAAAATAGCCATCATGCATCTTTGAAAAGTAGCAGGTACATTACAAATACCAAAAGGCATCCTTCTAAAAGCGGAGGTGCTATATGGACAAGTAAAAGTGGTCTTTTCTTGGTTCTCCGGGGCTATAGCTATTTGGTTATACCCTGAATAATTGTCTAAAAAGCAGTAAAATTACTTACTTACCAACTGATCAAGCATTTGATCAATACAAGGAAAGAGGAAAGTGGTCTTTCCATGTGGCCTTATTGAGCTTGCGATAGTCCATGCATACAAGCTATCTGGTCATGGTCCTTATTGGGATGAGGTCATTCTTGGTGTTAGCCATAACTGTCATCTTTCCCTTCTTTGGTATGCATTGAATTAGACTTACGCATGAGCCATCTGAGATGGGGTATATGATGCCCGCATCTAGAAACTTTATCACTTCCTTCTTGACTACCTCTTTTATAATTGGATTGAGCCGCCTTCAATGTTCAAAGGTAGGTTTATGATTGTCCTCCATCAAAATTTTATGCATGCAAAATGAAGGACTTATGCCTTTGATGTCGGCTATGGTCCATCCTAGTGCCTTCTTATATTCTCTTAGTATACGAAGGAGTGTCTCTTCTTGCATATTAGTAAGAGAAGCAGAAATAATAATAGGCAAAGTAGATGATGGACTAATAAAATCATACCTTAAATGTGGTGGAAATGACTTTAGATCCAATGTAGGTAACTCTTCAATAAAGGGCTTGGAAGCCAAAGATGTAGAAGTTGGAATGTCAAGAGATTCAAACTTGAGGTTTGATCTTGCTATGAAAGGTGAAGTATCTAATAATTTCATGCACTCAACAAAATCGTCATATTTTCTATTAGTACTAGAAATTATAGATGCTTCAAGAGAGTTAATAGGATAGTTCTCTAAAAATATCTCTTGAGTTATTTCATTCACTATATCAAAAGCAAAACAGTCTTCATGGTCTAAAGGAAATTTTCTAGTATTAACCTCACCTTTTTTGTACATCAATTAAGGTTCTACTTGTAGCTAAGAAAGGTTCTCCAAGGATGATAGGGATTTCCCTATCTTCTTCCATGTCAAGCATAATAAAACCAGCAGGAAAAAAATCAATTTCTCTACTTTCACTAACACATCCTGTACTATTCCCCTTGGATTGGTTAAAGACTTATCAGCTAGTTTCAATGTAACTGATGTAGGCTTAACTCCCCAAACCCAATTTTCGATATATAGACAAAGGCATTAAATTAATACTACCTCCTAGATCACATAAAGCCTTACCAAAAAATTGAGTACCAATAGTACAAAGAATAGTAAAACTACCTATATCCTTTAACTTTAGTTGGAGTTTCTTTTGTAGTATAGCACTACATGTGAGAGCAACAGTTTCATACTTACTTAATCTCATATTCTTGGATCAGTCCTAGACATGTATTGCATGAACATGTCCTCCAAAGATGGCTTTTTCTCAGGTGCAGCCCCTGGTCTTGCTTGTGGTTGAAACCTTGGATGATAGCTAGGCTTTGCAATATTTGAAGTCCTTTGATTGTTCCAACTAAAATTAGGATGGCTTTTCCATCTCGGGTTATAAGTGTTGGAGAAAGGATTGTTTTGCCTGTTATAATTTCCCACATACTGCACTACTTTGGTGTTTAAGCATTGGTCACTAGCATGACCATATCCATATATTTTGCAAGCTATAACTTGATTCTTGATTGCTGGAACCATAAGTGTATCAAATCATTTAGTTAGACTAGCCACTTGTGCCGTTAAGGTAGTGAATGTGTCTAACTCATGTACCCCAACTCCTCTGTGAATTGTAAGTCACTCAGATGGCCATTGATAATTGTTTAAAGCCATTGCTTCCAATAGCTCATATGTTTCGTTAATGGACTTTCCCATTAATACACCGTTACTGCAGCATCGGTGGTGGTTCTTATTTAGCTAACAAACCATTGTAAAAGGTTTAGACTTATAGCCACTTCAAAATGCCATGGTGGGGGCACTGTCTTAAGCAAGTTTTTGTATCTTTCCCATGATTCATAGAAAGATTCTTGGTCTTATTGCATGAATGAGGTGATTTCATTCTACAACTTAGCTGTTTTGGCTGGTGGACAGAATTTTGCCAAGAACTTTTAAGCCAAGTAAGTCCATGTAATGATGGAGTGGGATGGCAAGGAGTATAACCAAATTCTCGCCTTATTTTGAAGTGAGAAAGGGAAAAGACTTAAACGAATGGCATTATCAGAAATGCCATTGCACTTGGAAGTATCGCACAACTCCAAGAACATCAACAAATGGGCATTCAGATCATCGTTTGGAAGGCCAGCAAATTACACCATTTATTGGATCATTTGAATCTGGCTGGGCTTAATTTCAAATTTATTAGATTAAATTGCTAGCTGTTGGATGCTTGAGTGAAGGCCTTCCAGTAAAAGGACAACATAGTCTTTTAAGGTCTTAGGCTCTTATTGGTTAGCCATTGCTGGATTCTACAAATTAGCTTGTTGGTTCTCCTTTCGAAGTCTTTGAATTATCTTTTCGACTCGGGATCAAAATGAGCAACTTCCAAGCTACGAGTTCTTCAGATAAACCTGAAACAAAAAAGAAAAATCTCAATTAAAACTAGAACTAGCTGGTATTAATACTAACTAGAATAAAATAATTCATTGGCAATGGCGCCAAAAACTTGTTGTGAAAAATACTACAAAAGAACATGTATCAATTCTATCAAGCCAAGTATTAAAATTTACCAACTCCAACTTTATCTAGACAATTGAAAATTTGAGATTGTTAACTACGATTAAACTAAAATAAGTAAATTAAATGACTGAACTTCTGATTATGCAGAGAAAACCTAGGGATTATAATTTCCCTCACGCTTCACTTGACTTGCTTTTATCCTATCATGCTTAGCTATGATATTATATTATTAACCTACGGTTCAAAGTTAATTATAAATATATTTTGAATTGCTTCTAATGATATCTAACTTAACTAATTCACTATATGTCTATGAGAATTGAATTAAGCAAGTTTCATTAAGAAAAAACTTAATTTGGCTACACAAGATATATAAGTATATGTCTATCTTATATGCAAATCAAATTCAACCAACTAAGTGAATGAATTCAAATATATGTTATATCATTCAAGGCTAACCTATATTCTCTTTGTCATGGTTCATCTAAATTACCGAATCTATCTAATTAGTGATCAAGCAATTAGAAGAAATGAATATAGAATGACATAAATAACAATAATATCAAACCTTAAGCAATTTATAGATAAAATTAAATCAAACTACATGTGAGTTCCATCATAATCCTAGAAAATGGATTTAATTCATGCTACTAGATGTAAACATGATTATAGTTAAGTAAAACATTAAGAACATACAAAGAAACTAAAAGGAAAGAAGGAATAAGAGAAAACTAGGAAGATGTCGGTCTCCAAGCTCTTCAAAATCCCTTACTCTTCTAGCTCTAAGTACTTTCAATCAACTTTATATCTCCAGTAATCCCTTGTTGAATTGTGTGTTTAGAATCCCCAAGCCCTTTCTCTTTATAGGCTTCAAAAGTCATGAGTTAAGAGTCCAATTCGAAGTAATTTTATTGAGCTAATGCCCTAGCCATGACTTTCCGACTCCCTAGCACTGATTTTCAGATGAAACAGGAGTCTTTGCATGACGTTGGGCACCCGAGTTATAGGATTTTACTGCCCCAGCACTAGGGTCAGCGCCTGGGCACCAAGGTCAATGCCCTAGGGCCTACTTCCTTAAGTCTAGCTGCCCTTGTTACACCCTACTTTCCTAATTCTTTACTTAAATTAATTAATATCTTAATGCTTAAATTAATTGGTAATTACTCTTTAATTATCAAAGGGACTAAAACCTTTCCTTTTTATACCTTAAATTCTTAAACTGCCTTGGACCATTTTTCCACCTAAATTTTTCTTTTTCCTTTTTATTTTCTCATGGCCAAATTCATTAACTTATCTACCAAATTCATTCCACCTTCTTCCTTGGCCGAATCCAACTATTCTTGATTAAGTGATATTTTATTCTTTATTAGTTAAGAGAGTTATTTTCCTAATTTATTAATCCTCTTAATGACTTTAACTACAAGACACCGTTTAGCTGATTTCTTATTTAATTTAGCCTCTTCAAGTCTTAGATTAATTCTTATTCCTAATTTCTTATTAATTCCTAGTCTTATCTCCTTTCTCGACCATACCTTAAAATTAGAATTTCCTTTACATCTTAATTTAATCACTACCTTGTTAATATTTTCCTATCAAGACTACATATCAAATTATCCATTGGGATTACTATAGCTTTTATTTACCTAATTTTATCTTCCATGACTGATTAGTACTAGACCTTTTAACCTATTCATCCTAATTCACATCCTACCATTTGTTTCATTTTTTCTTTAAATAATTGACTCTCTTTCTCTTAAGAAATTGACTAGCCGAATTGAACACAAAGGTTACAAAGTCATAGTACATCCATTTACTTACTTACTTATATACATTTATGGTTTTAAGCAAAGAGGACATATTAACAAGCTTCCTCCTAAGACACTAAGTCTAAGTCAAAACTCTAATTACCAAATTATACAACAATGGCCCTTACATAACCATTCATCTTTCAATAATCAACCACTTGCCATCTTTTCCCATTACATGGACCATGCCTTCTCCAAGGAAAACAATACACTTCCATGGTACTAATTAATCTGCATATCAAGATGAAGGAAAATGAGTCGAACCTCAACAAGCATTCATACATGACAACAAATGATTTTTTATGACAGTTTTAGAAATATAGGAATATGCAATGTAAATTAGCCTTTTTTCCTTATTTCCTTTAAATTTCCTAAAGGGGATTCATTTTCCTCATTTCTATTCATTTGTATGAAGGATATAAGACTAACAAGGAAGTAGTTTTCAAAGCAAGGATAAAATAAAACAAAGGAATGCATGAATACTTGCTTAATACCCTTAGTCTTATTTTCTTTCTTTTTTTCTTTCTATCTCCTACATCTCCTTACTTTTCCTCTCGGTTTTCCTCCTTCTCTTTCCTAGCTCACGGTTTGCCTTTGTCTTTAATTTCTCACTATTTCTCTCACTTTATTTGTTTTCTTACTTTTTCTCTTACTTTCTCTCACTTTAGTGCACACTTTCCTTACCTATCCCTTCTATTTATAATGCATGGCCAAGGTTTAGGATTTTAGGAGAAAGTTTCGTTTCCTATTTTACCCTTTTAGTTCTCTAAAATTATAACCACCTACTTGTCATTCTCTAAATTAATATGTGTTCTTTCTTCCTAAGACTTGTCTTCCTCTTATTCCTTATTTTAGATTCTTTAATTATTAGTAAGCCACCTAGTTATCTTCAATTTCTACACATGTCTTGTTAATCATTTCACGTACACCTTACTTCCTTAAATCTCTACACATATTTACCATAATCATTACATGGACACTTTGTCACCTTAATTCCTTACACATGTCTTACTTAATCATTTCATGGACACCTTGTTTCCTTACTTCTCTACACATATCTTATTTAATTATTTTATGGCCACCAAGTAACCTTAATTCTCTACACATGTCCTACATAATTATTTCATGGCCACCTAGTATTTTCCTTGCCTTCCACTTGTCTAGCCACCTTTCTATGTTAATTATTACTTGCCACCTTATGTCCTAGCTTTCTTCCACGTGTCCCTCCTAATTATTACAACTTTTCCACCTTTTTCCTTATTCTTACAACTAAGTCCCTTCATTAATTTCAAGTTGCCACACTCATTCTCTTCCTTACACATAGACCCCTTCATTAATTACAAATTGCCACACTTAATCTCCTTCTTACACCTAATTCATCACATTTCCTTTTCTAGCAAGAAACCTATATTTTATCATTTTATCTTCTTTTTCCAACATGGTTCTTACACTTAATTCATCAAATTTCCTTTTCTAGCAAGAAACTTATATTTTATTATTTTCTTTTGTTCTTTCAACATGGTTCTTAATCCATCACATTTCCTTTTCTAGCAAGAAGCCAATATTTTATCATTTTATCTTCTTCTTTCAATACCACCATATAGCCTTTTTTTCATCTTTGTTCCAATGTCTATACGTGTCCATTTTGTTATATACGTATATACATTTGTGTATTTATACGTATTCTTATACATATATACTATTTTTATACTAATACGTATCTTTATACCTATTTTTATATGTACATGTACTATTCCTATATATGAAATAATATGTAATTAAATTTTAATCCTATTTAACTCATAAGATAATTATTTATCCTACAATTAGTTTAGGTATTAATTTTGGGGGTGTTACAGCCCTAGCCTCTGACTTTGCAATTTTTTGGCCTAGAGTAAGGCGTCCAATGCCAGATGCCTTTAGTTGAGCTTTTTCAGTGCTGCAACCTTGGGTTTACAAGGCCTAGGCATTGATAAGTTAAAATCTTATCCTTTAAGCAATCGGTCTTCGAAAGGGACTCTTTGAAGCTTGTACCTTCAAAACACATAGCAAAAATATAATAGGAATGGAACTCTTATTTAAGAAAAAATAAATTCTAAGCAATAATAAATAAAAACATGACATTTTATATGAATTAATTGACAAATTAAGCTAAAACTAAACAATTTGTAATGCAAAACTTAAGAACCAAGCTAAAATGAATGCACAATGTGATGTAATATAAGTTATTTCATGAACTTATCATTACTCGAATTAATTGAATATCAAATAATCAAATTAAGTTATCCTAAGTGCATCCAAATTCTATTTCATATAAAAATCTATTTCATTGCCCTTATCAAACACAAATAAAGTCACACATCAAACACAATACAATTATTATGTGAATGTCAATAATATAGCATTTAATCAATTAATTCAATTTTTAGTACTAAACATTCACCTTTGAAAACTATATGAACATATTCACAAAATACACCAAAATAAATAATTAAAACACATTACCAACCAAAGAGTAACATGTCCCACTCACTTAGTTTATGGATCTTGCTCATTGCTCCCTCTTGAGTGCACGTGTGTTGTCGGGTCAACAATAGATTCCGGAGCACAAAATCATATTTCCACGTATTACTTAGTTTATAAATTTCATGGTTATAATCTTCAAATTACTATATATATATATATATATATATATATATATATATATATATATCAACTTCCATGCATTTCTTTGAAACTAATTCCTCTCGGTATTTTAACAAATACCTTTAAGGCATCTTTAATTTCATTTCATGTATGTATATATATTATATATACATACTAAGAAAATTAACACTAAATCCTTAATTCAACATTACTCGCATTCCAAGCATTAAATTCAAGTTAAGTTAATCGTTTAAAATTAATCAAGAGCTTGAATCATGAAATTCCAATATCCATTCAACCAAATTTCAAGATTCCCCTTTTTCTTAACCACTTAACTGACAATTCTTTAATTTTATTATTAGACTTTTATTCAAATTCAAATAATACCTAACCGTTAAGATTTAAATATTCCAGGTTTTATTCATTACATTATAATTAGTTTCTTTTAGCCAATTTGTCAAACATCTTAAGGGCATTTTTAATTTTATTTCATGTGTATGTGTATATATACATACATATGTTGTTGATTTTACCATGCAAGTGTAAGTGAACAAGGAATTATCTAACAATGTTGAGTACTAAAATTGTATCAATCCTAATTTTATCCAAACAACTAACCTTGGAACTGATATATTGAGATGAGCCTAGTAACATAATTTCCCTCACACTTGGCTTAATTTGCACTTATCCTATCATGCTTAGACTCGTGGCATTATGATATTAACCAAGGATTCTAATTCAATTATAATTATCATTCAAATTGCTTGTAATCGTTACCTTGCTTAACCAATCCACTATATGTCCATAAGAATTGAATTAAACAAGATTTATTAAGACAAAATCTCATTTGGTTATACATGGCATATAGGTATATGTCTATCCTATATGCAAATTAAATTCAACCATCCAAGTGAATGAATTCAAACATGTATTATATCATTCAAGGCTAAGTTAGATTTCCTTTGTCAAGGATCCTCTAGTTTACCACAACAATCTAATTGGAGATCAATCAATTAGAAACATTATACATGGAATGATATACATAGCATAAATATCACAATCTAAGTAATCCATAGATAGATTCATATCAAATTATATGTGAGTTTCATTATAACCCTAGAAAGGGAATTAGTTAATCCAAATAGACTTAGGCATGATTTCAAATAAACAATTCATCAAGAAAGTACAAGGAACTAAGAAGGAAGGAATAAGAGAATAAAACTTGTGAAGGTTGTGTCCAATCTTCAATCTTCAATCTTCAAGCTCTAGATCCCCTTTTCCTCTTGCTCCTTTTTTCCTTTCAATCCTCCTTCTATCTCAGAAAAATGTTCCCAATTCAAATCCTAGGTCATTTCCCTTAAATAGGCACCCTAAAATCAGAATTTTTCAGCAATTTCAGTGAAACAGGAACACAAATATTAGGCATGCACTAACTTTCTAGGCACTAAGGCTCCAAGGCAATCTACCTAAGTAAGTCCAACCAGAGAGCATTGACACTTAGGCTCCTTGCGAGTTGGAATTCCATCCCTTGTGCATTTGTTCTTCAAAATTGATTCCTTAAAGCCTTAAACCTTCAAAATACATAACCAAAATCAATTAAGATTAAACTCTTATTTGAAAGCTAAATCCTAAGCAAAAACAACTAAAACACGAAATCTTAATGCAAAACACAATAAACTACAAACTAAGTTAAAACTAACCAAATTGTAATGCAAAGCTTGAAAACATAGCTAAATTGAATGCATAATGAGATATATTATAAGTTCTTTTGAGAACTTATCGCACCCCCAAACTTTAGATTTTGCTAGTCCTCGAGCAAAAGAGAAAATCAGACACACAACAGACAACATGGCTAAAGATGCATTACACAACATGATGATGCCCCCAAGATATCCTTAAAAGTTTCACTGAATCTTAACTCAATGTCAACTACAAGGTATCATTAAAATTCATGTCAAACTTAAGAGTAGTTATCATTTTGAAATGGATTTCCAGTGTGTGTGTCGATGATCTCTTTACTTTGATTTGTATGCAATCTGGATAAGTTTATGTCTATCAAAACCAGTTTAACATTCAAACTCAATGAGTTTGCTTTTCAACTCTCTTTCTCCACTAATGTAGACTCAACTAAGTCAAGAATCAATAGGTTTTTATAAGCTTGTAATGTTGGCTTAGGGTAATGGTATGATAAAGAAATTTTAAAGCTCGATTACCCTAAGCATATATATCACTCTAAAGCTTTGATGAGCTCTTTTTACCACCCAAGTACCTCCATTTCAATTTGTTCTTTTCTTTTCACCACTTCATTTATTTTTCTATTTTGTTAGCTTTTTCTTTTTTCCCTTTTGTTTTCATCTCTTGTTACAACCCCAAACTTATTTATTTTCATTATGATTATAAGGGTAATCAAAAGGTACAAATATAAGTCCAACTTTTATAACTCCAACCTTTCTCCTTTTCTTACAACATAGCTCAATATGCTCATATAATGATCGATATGCCCAAGAGTAAGATTTAACATTGGAATTTAAAGTAATGGTTAGGCAAAAATTTTGTTGGTACTAAAGAAAAGGCAATTTAGGCCCAATGGGGTAACTAGGGATATAATATAAAACATGGTAAGCTTTAAAAGGCTCAAACGGTCCAAAGATGGCCTAAATCATGTTCCTAACTTAGTTTCGTCTAGGATTTCACCTCAAGGGAGAATCAAACAAATTCTAGGACTCTCAATTAAACATGGACATGCTAAACATAAACCTTCTCTAAATAAGCAAAACAATCCTAATAAAAAGAACAAGTGCTCAATGAATGTTGGAAATCACATCCTACAATACTACTAACTCAAGAATTAAACTAACAACAACTTCCAAGATTACATGATAACCAAATTCTTATCATATGATAGGGAAATCACATCAAAAATAGCATAAAAGCATCTCAACCAGTCCACACACTAAACTAACAACACACTTAAACATGAAGAACATAAAATAAAATAAAACAACTAAACAGCATAGAACTAACAACAAAAAGGACTAAAAAAACACAAAACACAACACCCCCAAAGTTAAACATGACATTGCCCCCAATGGAATAAACTAGTAATACAGAAAATAAAGTAAGAAAAAGAACTTCCCTGACAAGTGAAGTGAGGAGGCGAGCACCTAATCCTCTTCCTCTTCATCTTCCAAATTTGTCAAAGTAAAGGGGAGCCGGGTAGGTTAGGAAAGTAGACATGTCCACTCCCATATGCTCAACGTACACTACGCTGCATTTATGCCATAGTATTAAGGCAACTCTATTAGTACTCCTAGAGTCTCTCTACTCGTTCTATTCTTTGAGTCAAAGTCATTTAATTAGATGGCCTGGCGGGGAGACTGAGATAATGGTGGTGATGAAGATGAGATACCTCTCATTAACATATTCCCATGAACAAAGATGCGGCTAATAATTTTCATATCAATACTACCCTTTGGTTGCACTAGATCCTCATTCAGCTCATAGTGCACACCAACTCGGACACATAACAGGGTGATAAAACATGGAAATTGAAGTCCCTCTTTTGCCTGGCTACAAGAACACGTGATAATATTGGTAAAAATGAGGCTTCCAACATCAATTCTTTTACTGGTAAGGATGGTATACAAGAGAATCGCTATATCCTTAGTGACATCATTAGTATGCCTACAAGGCAACATATTTTGCAACACGAATAATAGCCTAGCATTTTCATACCTGCTCATTGCATTGGCTCGAAAAGTAATTGGCTCACCTTTTGACATTTTCAATGTCTTGCAACCTATATACAGCATTGATGGTGTGACTATGAAAAGGAACTTGGTGCCTACGAACAAACACTTTACCATTCTTGTGATCGGGCGCATTAGCATAAAATTCTCTTACCATAAAAACCATCGGCACTTTTGGTGGGTCACAGAATCGTCCCCAATGACGGGCATCAATGATATCATAGATTTCCTCATGAAAGTGAGGAATCAAATTAAAACCCTTTTTGGCAATTATACTCTGGTTGGCAAGTAAAGCTTCTTCGAAAACAAACTTTAAGTATCATAATTAGAACTAGACCCACCCCTTGATCTCTTTGGAGGCATAGCTACTTTCTCAAATCAACAACACATAGTGGCACAATATATATCCAACAATTCCAATCCATAACACAATAATATCACAACCTTCAAACTTGAATATCATTACCAATGTTAATGGTATCAATTCCACACATATAATCCTCCATCAATTACTAGAATTAAACACCCTTAATTTATATAGGATCAAAACCCTAAGTTTTTAACCTCCAAACCCAAATTCAGGGTAAAGCATGAATAGTGCAAAAAATCAATTACCCATGATTCAAAACAAGATCAAATCCTTAAATAACTTCAAGGCAAGGCATATCTCTATAGTAGATCAAGAATTTTCATTTTCGTTACTTCAAAATATGAAAACCCTTGGAGTTATAGGAAACTTACTTGCTATAGATAAATACATCTAAAACTTGAAGGAAGGAGTATCCATGGATGCTTTTCTTGAAATTTTGAAGAAGATGAACCTCCAATCACTTGATTTGGGCACTAGGCCTTAAATTTTTGAGTAGGGAAGACAATTTTAGGAAGGTAAGGAGTGTTTAGGAGATTGGGGTTTGGAAAGAATGAAATTTGGACTATTTAAAATAGCCTTGCTGACAGCATTTAGGCGCTAGTTTCTTAGCGCAGTGGTGCCAAGGTAGTGTGTTGGGCTCATAGGCTGGCATCGTGGCGCTAGCCTTCTAGTGCATAAACGCTTGAGGCCACTGCCTGGCGCGCTAAGGCACAGAGTTTATGGCATTGGTGAGCCTAGTTGCCTTTGGTTGGCAGTCCATTTCGGCGCTATTTGCGCTCAAAAGTTAGTGCTGAAGCACCAAACTGGCCTGATTATGATTTTTTTTTGATGCATTTTGGAATTTAATTGGTATCTACAAGCCAACACAAGAAAATTTAGTTAAATTACTCTAAAGAAGACTTTAAAAAGCTTGGGTTGCCTCCTAATAAGCACTTGATTTATAGTCATCAGCTTGACTTTGTTATGCTTGTTCGGTATCGGTTAAGATGATGGAGGTCTTTTCAGGATCAATAGTGCCTCCTCAATAATGTTTGAGTCTTTGCCCATTCACCTTAAGTTTATTTTCTGGTTTCAACTTCTTGACTATTTCCATAACTTCAAAAGGAAATACTTTAGTGATATGAACGGTCTAGACCACCTTAACTTGAGCTTTTGGGGAAATAACTTCAAGCGAGAATTATAAAGTAAGACTTTCATACTAGTCTCAAAGTGGCGGTCTATGATCTTCTTGTCATGCCATTTTTTTGTTCACTCATAAGCTTGAAGCCATAACTCATCCATCTCATTGAGTTGAAGAAGTCTTTTCTTACCAGCCGCTTGGAGGTTAAAGTTCAACTTCTTAATGGCCCAATAGGTGTTATGCTCTAGTTCAACTAGGAGGTGGCATGTTTTCCAAAAAATTAATTTATATGGTGGCATACCTATAGGAGTCTTAAAAGCTGTACAGTATGCCCACAATGCGTCGTCCAATCTCTTGGACCAATCTTTCGTGAAGGACATACCATTTTCTCCTCCAAGATTTTCTTAATTTCCCGGTTGGAAATTTTAGCTTGGCTACTGGATTGTGGATGGTAAGCCAAAGCCACCTTGTGAGTAACTCCGTATTTCGCAAAAAGGCCCTCCAAGTGCTTATTTAAAAAATGTGAACCCTTATCACTTATGAAGGCTAATAAAAACCTAATTGTAAGACTTTTGTTGCAATTCGCTATATTCCAAAATGTCCACCATACTGTGAGGAATAGCAATACTTTGAGTTTCTTCCTCCGGGACACACCTTCTAAGAATTTGATCAACACATTGCTTAAACAAGAAAAGGTCATCCCACACATAATGTTTAAGATCATACAAAAACTTTTTCCATTGTTGGGAATTTAAATCAAGAGGAAAAACCTTACTCACAATGTAATTAACAATGTCAGCATACCATGGTAAATTGTAATGCTCAACCTTAAAAAGTTGTTCATCCAGAAATTTCTCATTGATCACAGTTTAATCAACGGAATTTTTCACCACCTTCCAACCTTGATAGATGGTTTGCCACTTAGTTTTTCATGCCTTTTTCGATCTCTAATTTCCAAATCAAACTCTTGGAGCAAGAGTATCCATTTAATCAACTTGGGCTTTGCGGTCAATAAACACAATAACTTCAGTTCCAATAAGATAAACAAAATTTATCCAAAGCAAACACTACTGCTAATAATTCTTTTTCAGTGGTAGTGTAATTTCTTGGCTCCAATCAATGTCTTGCTTGCATAATAAATTTTACGTTGTCCTAATACTACACCTATCGCATAATCACTAGCATCGCACATGAGTTCAAAGGGTAGGTTAGGAATAACAATTATGGCAGCAATAATCAATCTCTATCTTAACTCTAAAAATAGCAACTAGATATGGATCATCAAATTCAAAAGGAATGTCTTTTTCTAAAAGATTACATAGCGATTTTGCAATTTTTGAAAAATCCTTAATGAACTGCTTGTAGAGGCTTACTTGCCCTATGAAGCTTCTAATCCCTTTTACTAGAGTTTCTCTATTGTTTCAATCTTAGCCTTGTCCACCTCAATGCCTTTGCTAGACACCCTATATCCTAAGACATTTTTCCCAATCCAAGACCAAGTTTGTCTCTTCTCATTGTTGAAGCACATAATTTAAATTATGGAGACAACTGTCAAAAGAGTCTCCAAATACAGAAAAGTCATCTATGAATACTTCAAGGCATTGCTTTACCATGCTAGTAAAGATAGCCATCATGCATCTTTGAAAAGTGGCAGAGGCATTACAAAGACCAAAAGACATTCTTCTAAAAGCAAAGATGTCGTAAGGGCAAGTGAAAGTGGTATTTTCTTGATCTTTCGGAGCAATGACAATTTTGTTATACCCTAAGTAACCATCTAGAAAACAATAATACTCCTTACTTGCCAACTGATCAAGCATTTAATTAATGAAAGGAAAAGGAAAGTAATCTTTCCATGTGGCCTTGTAGAGCTTATGGTAATCCATGTACACATGCCATCCGGTCACAATCCTTGTAGGGGTGGGTTCATTCTTGGTGTTGGCAACAATTGTCACCCCTCCCTTCTTAGATACAAATTGAATTAGACTTACCCAAGAGCTAGCTGAGATGGGATATATGATACCCTGCATCTAGCCACTTTATGACTTCCTTCTTGACTACCTCCTTCATGATTGGATTGAGTCACCTTTGATACTCAATGGTTGCTTCATGATTGTCGTCTATCAAAATTTTGTGCAAGCAGAATGAGGGCTTATGCCTTTGATGTCGGCTATTGTCCATCCTATTGCCTTCATGTGTTCTCTTAATATCTGAAGGAGCTTATCTTCCTTACATGTTATTAAGAGAAGAAGAAATGATAACATGCAAAGTAGATGATAGACCAATAAAAGCATACCTTAAATGCGATGGCAAAGGTTTTAGCTCTAATTTAGGTGGTTCTTCAGTAAAGGGCTTGGAAGCCAAGGGTGTGCAAGCTGGAATGTCTAGAGATTCAAACTTGAGGCTTGATCTATCTATGAATGGTGAAGTATCTAACAATTCCATGCACTCAACAAAGTCGTCATCTTCTCAATTCGCATTAGAATTTATAGCTGCTTTAAGAGGGTCAATAGGATAATTATCTAAAAATACCTCTTTAGTTAATCTATGTAACACATTAGTAGCTAAACATTTATCATGGTCTAAAGGAAATTTCATAGCTATAAACACATAAAATGTTACCTTTTAGTTTTGAACCTTGAATGGTAGGTTCAATTTTGGCACATCAATGAGGGTTTTACTTGTAGCTAAGAAAGGTCTTTCAAGAATGATAGGGATTTCCCTATCTCTTTCCATGTCAAGCATAATAAAATCAGCAGGAAAAATTAATTTATCAAACTTGATTAGCACATCCTTTACAATTCCCCTTGGATAGGTAAGAGACATATCCGCTAGTTGCAATATCTCAAGATCACATAATGCCTTACCAAAAAATTGAGTACCGATTGTGCAAAGGATAGTAAAACTACCTGGGTCCTTTAGCTTTGGTGGAAGTTTCTTTTATAGTATAGCACTACATTCTTTCGTTAGAGTAACGGTTTCATACTTATCTAGCCTCCTCTTCTTCGATAAGATGTCCTTCATGAACTTGACATAGCTTAGCATTTGTTCTAAAGCTTCAACAAATGGTATGTTGATGTGAAGCTTTTTGAATACCTCTAGGAACTTCTGAAATTACTTGTCAAGATTCTTCTTTTGGAACCTTTGAGGAAATGGTAGTGGAGGAGTGGGTAAAGTTGGTTCTTTTGCTTGAACTTTTTCCTCATTCTTTTCAATTAGAGTACCCACTTCAATTGGGTTGCTCATAATTTCAACTTGCTTTTTAGGCTCTTCCACCATTTTACCACTTCTTAAGGAAATGCCTTGCAATGCTTTTTGTTGTCATTCCTTGGATTAGGCTGAGTGTCACTAGGAAGAGCATCTTGAGGTCTACTTGTCAAAGTATTAGCTAGCTAGGCCAATTTGTGTCTCAAGTGTCCTTAATGATATTGCTTGGCTTTGGATCACAAAATTGGTCCTAGACATGTATTGTATGAACATGTCTTTCAAGGATGGTTTCTTTTCAAGTGCACCAACAAGTCTTCCTTGTGATTGGAAACCAGGGAGGATAATTAGGCTTCACAGCATTTGAAGGCCCTGGATTGTTCCAATCGAAACTAGGTTGATTTCTCCATCTTGAATTATGTCTTGGAGAAAAGGGTTATTTTGCTTGTTGTAATTGCTCATATATTGTACTACTTCCGTATTAAAGCATTGATTACTAGAATGATCTTCTCCATATATTTCACATGCCATGACTTGATTCTATATTACAGGAATCCCAAGATTATCAAATCTCTTAGTTAAACCAGCCACTTGTGCCTTAAAGGCAGTAATGGTATCTAGCTTATGGACACCAACTATTCTTCGAGTGGATAATCTCTCAGTTGGCCATTGATAATTGTTGGAAGCCATCTCTTCCTAATAAATCATAAACATCATCAATGGACTTACCCATTAGTGCACCACCAGCTTCAGCATCAATAGTAGTTCTTGTTTTGCTTACTAAACCATGGTAGAATGTTTAGACTTGCAGCCATTTTGGAATACTATGGTGTGGGCAATGTCTCATCAAGTCCTTGTACACCTTTCCATGCTTCATATAGAGATTCTTGGTCTTGTTGTAAGCATAAAGTGATTTCATTCCTCAACTTCACTATCTTTGCCAATGGAAAGAACTAAGCTAAGAACTTTTGAGCCAAATCATTCCATGTAGTTATGGAACTGGATGGCAAAGAATACAACTAGCTTCTTGCCTTATCTTGGAGTGAGAAAGGGAAAAGTCTTAGACGAATGGCATCATCAGTAATGCCATTCCACTTAAAGGTGTCGCATAACTCCAAAAAAATCACAAGATGGGCATTAGGATCATCGTTCGGAAAGCCAACTAATTGTTCCATTTGTTAAATCATTTAAATTTGGCTAGGCTTGATTTCAAAGTTGTTATCTTGAATTGCCAGCCGTTGGATGCTAAAATGAAGGCCTATCCGCTAGAAGGATAGCATAGTCACATAAAGCCTTAGGTTCTTGTTCATCATCCATTGATGAATTTTGCAAAGGCTGTTGACGGTTCTCCTTTCGAAGCCTTTGAATTGTCTTTTCAACTGAATCAAAAGGAGCTAGTTTCGAGCTGTGAGCTCTTCGCATACACGTCCACAAGTACCTAAACAAAAAGAAAATCTAAATTAAAACTAGGATAGATTGGTATTAATATCAACAAAGATTAGAAAACTTCCGAACAGCAGCACTAAAAACTTGTTGTTGGTTTTACCATGCAAGTGTACGTATCATGAACAAGTACTAAAGAGATGAAGACACGTATCATTCCCACAAGGAATTATCTAACAATGTTGAGTACTAAAATTGCATTAATCCTAATTTTATCCAAACAATTAACTTTGGAATTGATTAACTAATCTATCAAACAATGAACTTGAAATAAATATATTTAGATGAGCCCAAGATTATAATTTCCCTCACACTTTGCTTAATTTGCACTTATCCTATCATGCTTAGACTCATGGCATTATGATATTAACCAAGGATTCTAATTCAATTTTAAGTATCCTTCGAATTGCTTATAATTTTACCTTACTTAACTAATCCACTATATGTCTATGAGAATTGAATTAAACAAGATTCATTAAGACAAAACCTCATTTGGTTATATATGACATATAGTATATGTCTATCCTATATGCAAATCAAATGTAACCATCCAAGTGAATGAATTCAAACATGTATTATATCATTCAAGGTAAGTTAGATTTCCTTTGTCAAGGATCCTCTAATTTACTATAATAATCTAATTGGAGATCAATTAATTAGAAGCATTAAACATGGAATGATATACATAACAAAAATACCAAAATCTAAGCAATCCATAGATAGATTCAAATCAAATTACATGTAAGTTCCATTATAATCCTAGAAAGGGAATTAGTTCATTCAAATAGATTTGGGCATGATTTCAAATAAACAGTCCATCAAGACTGTACAAGGAACTAGGAAGGAAGGAAGAAGTGAATAAAAGTTGTGAAGGTTGTGTCAAATCTTCAATCTCCAAGCTCTAGATCCCCTTTTTCTCTTGTCCCTTTTTTGCTTCTCAAGCCTCCTTTTATCTTCCCAATTCATCCCTCTTTCAATCCTAGGGCATTGTTCACCCTGTCTAGCGCCTAGGCGCCAGCTTTTGAGAACTTATCAACATACCCCAAAAGAGTCAGCACAATTCCATCAATTCTCATATTACTTACATTCCAACATCAACCTAGAAATTTGTTTTGTTAATCAAAGTAATCAAAAGCTTGAATTACATATTTTTTCAACAACATTCTTATCCATTCCAAGCTTTCCTTTTTCCTTTAAATACAAACAATATTTATCATTTTTTTCAAGCTCAATTCATTCTTCTAAGTTTTTTAAATTCAATTCTCACAAAAACTCATTGATTTAATTGAAACAAGAAACTTGGAATTACCATAACTTGAATCATCCAACACAACAAGATAGTGGTTGCCTTTGCTAGTGTTACCGTGAAAGGAGGTGTGGCTACTAATTAAAGGTAGCTTAGACTCCCTTTTCCACCTGCAACTGAGAGCCAAAGACTAACCCCCATTCATTTGCTCTTGTTGGACGGCCATAAGAAGAGTGCAGCTTGCTGCTACATGGCTGAACCCACCAAAACAACTACCAAACAAAGTAGTTGCAGGAGAGTTGGAAGGTACTGCTACCCGATTACTCAAGACTCACAAACACATACACATAGCTAGAATAACAAAGGGGAAGAGAAAATAGTTAAGTTGCCACAAATAGGGGATCCTATGGTGAACTATGGCTAACGTTTTGGGAGGCTGTTTCACAACTAGGAAAGAAAAAGGAGGAAGGATAGGAGCTGCTTCAAAGAGTTGCCTGGCCAGTCATGGCAAGAAGTGTAAAATTTTGATGGTTTGAAAGAGGAAGGAGCTCAGCTATAGCAAGACTTCATGAACGTAGAGAAAAAAGAACTAAAACAGGGGAAAAAGGCAGAGGATAACAAGCCAAACAAAGAAAAAATATATGGAGCTAAATAAAAGGAGTACAGAAGAATTTTTATTTTTATTTTTTAAAAAAGACAAAAAAAAGTAATGTAATCTTGGTCAACAAAGTAAATAAGATATTTTTGGTTCTTTTGTATTTATGTATATATATTCCCATAAAGTTTATGTATTTTATGTGTATATATACTCATGTATTTATATAAGTTAAAATTACATAAAATGAGGTCAAAATCCAAGTCAATAAAGTATTATTTTAATTGTGTGTATATATTTTATGTATACATTTATATGTATAACTGTTTATTATTTCCTATATTTGCATTTATTTTTATGATCAAGAGTTACACCAAATTATTCTAGTATGTTTCAATAAAGAGTTATGATAGATATTCCTGTAAATTATTTGATAATCAGGGTATTATATGTTTATTTTATCTTATAGTGTACAAGGGGTGTTACAATTTAGTGCTTGGTTATCATGTAATTTAATCCATTCATTAATCATATTCTGAGTTAGACATAGGGCATGAATTCTAGTGTGAACCCTATCTTTGTCTAAATCTATTAGTGTCCAAGAGTTAATCAATAGTTGATTGTAATGATGTTTTATTTACATTTAATGCATGTAATAATATTAATTAGGCATTCTTTATCATATTATTTAAATGAGATTTAGAACAATAATATATAAAGTCCCTGGAATAAATATTGTGTATGCATAATTATGATGTTGATCATAATTATGAGATATGACATACATAAAGTATTATTCTAAAAGTACTCTTAGTCAATGAATCAAAAAAATTAGAATATAATGATTCTTCGAGACTAGCATATATTGTGTCATTCTCTTATCAAGAGATTAGTGATCTCAAAAACTACAAGTATAGGGATGCTAAGACAAATATATAGGTACTTGTTAGTTGAACAAGTACGCTGAATTAACCTACCACAAGAAACCATGTGGAGTCTTTACTTAGGTGCCAATGGAAGTTCTCATAGTGTGGTGTAATGATCCTTTGACTTGAGATCATCTTATTACCTTATATATGAATCTATGCTTTTTGATGTCATTCCCCTCTTTATGTAATATGGATAATACATAGGTGATTATTGGACATGTAATGAAGCACATGAAGGCATATGAATGATAGACAAAGATTTCATCATCCTGACCCCTTGAGAAGAGTAAGTCTGGTTCCGGGAATCTTTGCAAAGTAAAAGACATTAAGAAAAGTGTTTTCTTGAATCTCTATCTGAGGAACAAAATGTAAAATTGGTTTCTAGTACAAATATATTTAGACAAAGGTAGAGTTGACACTAGAATCCATCCCTATGTCTATCTCGGGATATGTTTGATGAAAGGATTAAATTACACAGTAGCAAAGCACTGAAAGGTTTGATCAATGAACTTAACTTAACTTGTATTTGGCTGATCATGATACCATGCTAGATGTCAATCTTGATCTATGAATGCAAGTTGGATGGTTTAGCAAAACCAAAGTTAAATTAAAAGTGTTTTAATTTAACCGTACTTATTAAGGAGTGTCTAATTACATTTATTGCCAATGTAAGAAAGAACCTAATGGGTTACACACTTTAATTGACTAAGGTTAAGAATCTAAAAGGATTAATGGAGTCTTGGAATTGATAGTTAACTTCGAAGTCGTATAAGAGTAAAATGGAAATTGTCACCTATATATATGTGGCAAGACTCCTTTTCTTCAATGTCAAGGAAAAGACTAGTGGGAATCCTAATTGGATTTGGAATCCTAATAGGATTTAAGCTACTAAGAGTCTAAAAGCCCATTAGTAATCATAATAGGGATTAAGGATTACTAAAAGAGTTTTGGGCCTTAGGCCTTGGGCTTTAAGTTAAATGAAATCCTAAACAAGGAAAGACTATAAGTCCTTAAGCCCTAGCTGCACACCTACATATATGTAACTCAAGGAATTCAGCCAATGCTAATGAAAATATGCCAGACACAAGTGACATTCGGGATTATGACAGATTGTGAGCAAGAAAAGTTCTTGAAAATCGTCTCCCTTAGTCGTGACCCCCTTTGTTGAGTTTTTGGTTCAAGGACAACCCTCCGTTAATGATTAGACTAAATGGAAGCTAGCATGTATCCTATGAGTGAATTGATTTCTTCTAATCCTTTTTGAAAAAGGTAAAGGGTTATTAGCCATCAATTATGTGAATTATTTCATTAGAGGCTTATTCGTTTGAATAGTTGACTAATCATTGTTCATATTCTGTGTTTGATTAAGAGAATCTTTTTAACGATTTATGTGAGAACTCCAAGTATCCCTGCTAAACAATTAAACTAGCTACGTGAAGAAAGCTTCAAGAGGTTAGCTTCAAGAAATATATATATATATATATATATATATTTAGTTGAATACCTAGGTTCTTGGTTAGGGAAAATTTTAATTCCACCCTGTGTGCATGACCCTATATTTCCCAACTATGGTATCAAAGCCTCTGGGTTTATTTCTATTAATTATATATAATCTTGATTTTTATTAATGTTCATTGCATTGAATCATACTATAGAATTTACTTAGAGTTGCCTTTTATAGAAAGCCCTATAGAGTTTAAGGGTTTTAGGCTTTTAAGGTTTTGGAATTGTTCTAAACCCTAAAATATAAAACTTGGGGTTTAAGCTTTTGGAATTGTTCCAAACCCTAAATTTAGTAAAATTGGATTTTCTTGTGTTCTAGTTTTTGAAATTGTTCCAAACCCTAAGAGTTTCAGTTTACAGGGTTTTTGGTTTTAAAATTGTTCCAAACCTTGAAATTTAGTGAATTGACTAAAACAAATTGAAAGCCCAAGGCTCAAGCAAAAGCTCAAGCCCTTGGCTAGCTACCAAGGTAACACCACCCATGGTCAAGGCCTTAGGCATGGCCAAGGTTTAGCCAAGGCCCAAGCTCATTCACCGAAATAGGTGTATTTTGTGAAAATTTGTAAAATAAAAAGGATTTTAAATGAATTGGTTAAATTATATTTTCTAAGCTATTAGTAAAATTTAATTTAAATAGCATGTTGATCCATAACTAATCAACAATAAAAAAAAAAATACTATGTTTTGCATTATGAATGTATGACAGGTGGAATAATTAGAATATGGGTGATTATGGACCACATGCACATTTTGAATATATGCTTTGTTTTGATATTTTTGAAATAATATGGGTCTACGTGTCCTGCCTTATCTTGTATGCACTATGTAAATTCTATTCTTATCTAACTCCCTTTGAATGTAGCTTGAGGTTTCTTACAAATTATGTAATAGTTGCATAGGTTTAAGGTTTAGGATTTAGTTAGATTTGAATTTACTTATAAATCGAGCATATGGAGATGAAGAAATCAAGACAAAGTGAAGACAAGAATATGCACTACAAGAAAGCTGAGCTTTTCCTACAAAACAGGTTCGTAGGTAAAAACACCTTTATCTATAAATCTACAGACAAACTAGGAAACATAATATACTGAACAATTTGTAGGTAAGTTTGTCGGTATTTTAGGGCCATACGCAAACTTTTTACCTTGAAATGTACCGACAAACTATGGTTTGTTGGTAATAGCTTTTAATTTTTACCTACAAACTAAACTATTTTGCTTTTTCCTACCAACCCTTTGTTTGTCGTAGACCAATCCACACCATTTTATGTTTTTCTATAGGTGGGTTCTAAATCCCTAAATACTTCGCGCGTGATTTTCCCTTTGCCTTTACCTTGACCTTTATCCTTTACCTTTACCTTTCTCAAGCATATGCTCACCCCTGTACCGACAACCACTAAATCCTTTCACCCCCAATGCCTTCATCTTCTCCTTCTTAACCTAATACTTTCAAATACACAGTACTATTAGGAAGACTTGAAGTCTATCTTTAACTCTAGCTTGAGCTTGTAGAGCAATATGGTGAAGTAGAATGGTCATTATCTAATTCCCAGAGAATCGTCGAGGAGGTTTTGCAATTGCAGAAATGGCAAGAGGAAATCACTGACACAGCCACCACTACTCGGTTCAACCCAAAGGCCACACATTCAGTCTCGAAGACTTCTTTCAATTTTTATTTCTCGATCTCTACAATGGCCTAGTGAAAAATCTCAGGTAGTAACTTCCGCTGTCTATCTTTACAATTAGCGTTATGGGTAAATTGGAATATCTGCGATTTTATAGTCCTTTGATCATTTTACGTTTTTCTTCCTTTGCTTCTCAACTTCCCTGTAGTTCTATTCTCCTCCATCCCTATTCCTCTTCTGAAATTCCCAAGTTAGTGTTATATGCTATTAGGTCCTCAAAAAATGGAGAAAGAATGACTGAATTGGTCTGGGATGTTTCCTTATTCATTTATTTTTTCAACGTATGTGTTATCAAAACCTTTGGTTCATTGAAATTGTCATTGTCTTTGTTTTTGTATTGTCCTGTTGCTTGCATATGGGCTCCCCCTCCTCAATAATATTTGGAGGACAGTGGAGTTGGCCCCTGAAATTGGTTTATATAATTTTGGGTAAATTCAGCCCGTGGTTTTTCCTACAAAAGGAAAATAGGACAGATTCGTAAGAAGTGCCAACTTTCGGGGATTTGGTGGATAGGTTGAAGTTGGGAGCTAGAATTGATTAGATCTGTAATTAATATGCTAATGGCTTTGGAATATGATTGCTTTTTTCTTTTATGGCTTCTCTATTTGAGTTTGTGGATATTGAAGAGCAATAAGGAGAAGGAGCTTGAGAATTGTAAGCATATTGCAACACCTAGGCGACTTCAAAATAAGTAAATTGGAACTTAAACTGAACTTGTTTCTCTCACTGCAATCAGACTAACTTTTTTTTATTTATAAAACTTGATAAGCAGATTGGTATGCTTGCATTACCTATCTAGCTTTTAGTCATCCGTGGCTGGTGTGCTAGTTTTTAGCATATTTGGATAATATTGGATCTAGCATGATGTAAACATGCATATGATGTTAAGTAGATTGCCATGCTTGCACAACCTGTCTACCTTTTAGTCATCCTATTTGGAATCATTCTGGGTGGCTTGTGGGCTAGTTTTTAGCATATCTAGATAATATTGGATCTAGCATGATCTAAACATGCATATGATATTTGCCAACTTATTATGCAGCCTTCTTTGGTGTGTATTAATTGGTACTACATCAATGTGAATATTACCCCCCTTTCCCGTAATGAATTCAAAAGTCAACTGAATCTGTACTAGTACTTGGATGGTGTTTCCTTGAATGGCCAATTCATGCTGCTTGTCCTAGCATGAGGATTGATTTAATTTTACCGGAAATGAAAAATAACATATATCAAATATGATTGTATAAGAATGATGTTGGCTGGCATAAAACAATCTTGCCCAATATGTTCTTCCTAATCACTGAATAAAAGTACTTATATATAAAATATTTCTCTATTTTTATGGTTTTTTTGCACAAATTGACATAACTAGTTTTTATTACTTTTTTCCAGATCATTGGTTGAATATTCTTAGTTCAAATGTTAAATAAGAATAAATAGAAGTGCATTTTTCTTATATATATAAATATATCAAATAAATTAAGATAATTCAATCATTAATTATTTCTAATATTTTCATTGTTTCTTTTCTCATAAATATTGAAATTTATGCGTGTTAATAAGATGCCTTAGCTTGAGCTATGAACAAGAAATCACGAGTTAGATTTACATGAAGATGTTAATTAACAAACTATTTTGTGAACCCAATACCCTTGCTTGCATTTTTGTTTTAGTTAGATTAGACTTTTATATAAATACATTTAGAATTCATTTTTTCATTAAAAAAATTAATTATAAATACTTCAAATACTCTTCTTCTTTTTTTTCTTTTTCTTTTTTTTTCATGTATTTAATTATCGAGTGCAATGTATGATTTTATAATCAATTAAGGATGAAGAAAATTTGAAAGAATTTGTCTTCCTTAATATTGAATTCAAGGAGTTACAAATCTTTTAGGTCAGTGGCTTCTTCCTTAAAATTTGAATTTGTTTGGTTGATTTATATTTAATTACAAGTTGCTTAGAATTACCTACAAATCAGAGTTTGTGAGTAATTTCACAAAAGTAGATTGTGGGTTTTTACCCATGAACCTGGTCTGTAGGTAATACCAGGGGGTTACCTACAAACTTGGTTCATGGGTGTTACCTATAAACTAAGTTCGTGCGAAATAGTACCGCATATTACCTACAAAGATGATTTGTAGGTATTACCTACAAACATGGTTGGTAGGTATTACCGACACACAAGGTCTGTTAGTATTACTTACAAACCAGATTTGTAGGTAATGTTATATTTATCGACAAACTTAATAGGTCTAAAACATGCTTTACCCACAAACCGTTACTTATAAACGATTCATCAGTATTTCTAACAAATTTTTTTGGTTTGTAGGTAATACTCACAGACAATTTACCCACTTACCTTTTCCTACAAACCGTTTTTCGGTAACCATTTTCCTACAAACTATAGACCCTTTTCTCACAAACCTAGTCTGTAGGAAAAGCCCAGTTTTCTTGTAGTGGTGGTGGGACTATATCAAGATTGGGATAAGGTCTTCCTAAGTGTTGAGGAAACTATACGTTCCATAATCATCCTCCTATTTTATTTTTATGGCTTGCTTATATATGTATTATAATTAAATGTGATGTATTAGGAATGTATGTAAATATGCATGCCATAGTGAGTCCTTAGGATTTAAACCTATCCAATTAAAGTTCCTTCTAAATTATTAAGTCACATGTTATCTCCAATTATTGTGGCATAATAGAAGCTCAATTTACTTCTATTTATTTGGCCATCGTCATTGTTATCGTATATTGAACTCATTTATCCATAGAATATATGTGATATATTAGAATAATAGTTAGGACTTAATTAAAAACAATAGTCGTTGGCCCTCGTCAAGGCTATCTTGTTTTTAAGGCTATGTGTAGGTATTAATTAAAATTGATAAAATGACAAGGCAATATCAACCTAAGGACCTAGCAATTTACATGAGATGTAAACGATAGCGATTCGGTTATTTAAGATTGTTTTAGTTTGTTGAGTCTCCTCAAAAATAAAAACAAAATTAAATATATCCTAGCCTAACTATGAATATCATGAGATGATATTACAAATCTAAACGAGAGGTTCATTAGATTTGATAAAATAGTGGGAGTAATCAAATTGAACAAAGACCTTTTAATTTGATAAATGCATTGAATAAATATTAACATGTGTTTTCTATCTTTATATCTAGGTTCTTTGAATGACAAACAATTTGTCACTTAGATCAATATTAGAATCCAATAAGGTGACCAGTTCTAACTATTTGGATTAGCACTGCAATCTCAAAATTCTTTTGAGACAAGAAAAGATTTTCTATGTCCTAGAAGGAGACATCCCTCAAGCTTCGCTTCAAGGAACTCCTGATTTTGAGAAATTTGATTTTGATAATCATCAAAAGCACCTAGATGACAATGAACAAGTAGTATATATGATGCTGAGTTTTATGTCACCAGACCTTCAAAACCAGCATAAAAACATAGATGCCCGCACGATTATTATGCACTTACAAGAGTTGTATGATAAGCAAGGCATAGTCGAGAGATTTAAGGTATCCAAGGAAATGTTCAGCTATAAGGCGGCAGAAAGTTCATCAGTAAACGTTCGCATATTGAAGATAATTAGGTACATTGAAAGATTGTCCTAATTAGGATTTGCCATGGACCATGAACTTTTAGTTGATTTGGTCTTACATTCTTTGTTCGAGTTGTTTTCATAGTTTGTTATGAACTACAACATGAATAAGTTTAAAACAACTTCACATGAGTTCACACAATTATTTTGAAGCAGAAAAATGTGATCCAACAGCTCCAGCTCAACCAGCTTCTATTAGTATGCAGAAATTGACCATGGCTCAGCAACTCTTGAGATTAGAAGTGTAGCGTGCAGAGCATTGGCAGCATAACCATGCTGTTAATCACCAGAACAACGAGTTGCTAAGGATGATGCTGCAGCAAGGAGATAGGATCCTTCTACTTTCCCTTCTTGTCCCGCGTCTCCAGCCCCATTCTCCCATCCCGAGGAGGACATCAATATAGATCCTTTCACGAGTTCTTCACATGCACGATCAAAATTACCTGAAAAAGAAAAAAGAAATTTTGAATTATAGCTAGAACTGGTTGGTATTAATATTAACAAATATAAAAATAACTCCTTGACAGTGGTGCCAAAAATTGAATACGGATTTTACCTACACAAGCGCACGTATCATCCTTAACTAATAAAGAGTAAGTAGAATATCAATCAAACGAGGAGTTCTCAAATATTTTATGCTAAATATTAAAATTAGTAGTTCCAATTTTATTCAAACAACTGAAATTTGGGTAGATTATCCCATGATAAATTAAAACAAATTAACACAAGATTAAATTGGAGATAAACCTAGAATTACAACTTCCCTCCATACTTCACTTGAATTATTAATATCTTATCTTATTTCGGTATGGCAAATAGTTATTAACCTAGAGTTCTTAATTAATTATAAGCATATTCATATGTCTTAGATATATATATCTCACTTAATTAATTCACCATATTCGTATGTAAATTAAATTTAACAAGTCATTAATATTGGACCTAATTTAGCTGCACAAGACATATAAGTATATTCCTATCCTATACACAAATCAAACTCAACATGTGTTGAATTTAAGTAAGTGCTAATTCATTCAAGACTTAACCTAAGTTCCCTTTCCCAAGTTACTTTAGGTTTCCTATTTCAATCTAAGAGATGACCAATCAATTAGAAACATTAAGCATAAAATGAATTAGATAAATCATACACCAAAACCTGAACAATCCATAGATAAAATATTATCAAGCTACATGTTGAGTTCTAGTTGCAATTCTAGAAAGGAAACTAATCCATGCTATTTACTGTAAATATGGTTTCAACAATAATAAATATCAAAGGAATACAATAAAAATAAAGAAGAAGTAGAAATAGAGAAAGCTATGAAGGTTGTTGGTCTTCAAGATCCTACAATCTTTGTCCCTCTTGCTTCCCTGCACCTTTGACAAACTCCAATACTCTAGAAAAATGTTGCTCAATTGTATTTCTAATTGCGTGTTTAAGTGCTCAAGGTAGTCCCTATTTTATAGGCTTAAAAACCATTAATTTCACTTTAATTTGGACTAGGAATAGCATTGGTGCTGCGGCTACAGCTTCCCCATGCCGTGACTATAAAAATTGATGAAACCAGGCAACTTAGTAGTAGCTCGGGTGCCACAACACCCACCTGGGTTCATCTTGGTTCCTAGGCTATAGCTTTTTACTACCTGGGCACCAGCCTCTTAGGAAACTTCCCTTGTCTTGCAAGTTTTGAGCGTTTTAGTCTCCAGTTTGACCTCCAATGAGACTCCTTGTTTTAAATCTTCAAAACACAAATACTAAATTAACACAAGTTAGAACTCCTATCATAACCCGATATTGTAAAGTAGAGTTTTATATACAATGTGTAAATTTTAGTTATAAAATAATAAACACATAAACAAATTAAATAATTATAGTATAATTAAATATGTTATAACTCAATATTGTAATGCATGTTTTAGAATATTTATAAGTAACTCGTCATGACTAGGTAAATAAAAAATTTAAACAAAGTAAAATTTAAGTAGAGGAATACTTGTATATACATACATACATATATAAGTACATATTGACATATGTGGAATGCAAGAATTAATTTGCATCACACATTTTTGTTTAACTTTGACCCTTTTAGGATTCTTTTTATTTTTCCTTAATTTTTTTCAATTTTCTTTTCCTTTAATTCTTTCCACCGTATTTGTTATTTTCTTCCTTCTAATTCTGCCGAGCTCCTTTCTTGGTCCTTCCTTGCTTTCCTTTGTCTTCCAATTTCTCTTAGCTTCGTGAACCTTCTAGTTGGAGCCGATACCTTGCAGCCAAGCTTTTCATCCTTTCTTTAATCCTTTCTCTTGCTGCCTATGTTGCTTCCTTCTAGCCGCCCTCTACCTCGGTTTCAGCTACTATATAGCAGTGATTTCTGGCCTCCTTAGGAGTTTCCTTGCAGCCAAGACAGCCAAGGAGCAGCTGCCTTGTTTTGCATCTTGGCTTGCTCTTGGATCTTCCTCTATTCAGCCAACTACGGTTATGATTAGGAGGTGCCTTGAAGCAGTTCATGTTGGAGAGTGGTAGCTGATTTCCAGCTGCTATTTGGTGCGAGTGGTGGCTGATTTCCAGCTGCTATTTGGAGCAGCCATGGTCTCTTTTTCAACTCCAATTTTAATGCAACTACCACCTCTGTTTTGGGATAACTTTGATGTGGTATGATTCAAGATAGTTATACCACTAAATCTTATGTTCTTTCTTGAAGTTATATATACTTTTCCTTCTAGTAATTGCTAAGGATTGATTTTAGAGAGAATTTAGGAGTATAAAATAAAGATAACAGGTAATAAAAAGGGTGGTAGTAGAAGGGGGGAAATCTTAAAAATTGAATGTGATAATGTTAGGATTATATAATCCAAGCCTTTAAATAACTAAACTAACTTTAAAAATAAGGTTTGGAATTTGAGTAGCATGGAGTTGATGAAATTATATCGGTTTCTAGAGTAGATATATATATATATTTACTTACATATGGAGCAAAATTAGCTATTTCCAAGATGTTTGTTGAAAGGCCTAAAAGAACATAAGTGGAGGTTATATGAATTGGAGGAGGAAAGTTTGAACTAATTAGGATTGTTATTGAAAATATAGGTAATTCAAGTCTTTTCCTTCTTGTTTGATAATAGTTTGATGTACGGTTTATGTAGCATAAACAAAAGTGTGAGAATATAAACATGAAAGTAAAGTTGTGGACTGGGAATATATTGGTATTATAATTGTTTAGTTTAAGTCTTAATGAAAATTGAGTAATTAGTTAATTTGAAATCAATACTTGGAATGTGAATACGACGGGATTTAGAATTCTTGGTGTAGTATATATATGTATGCACATACATCAATGGAAGAAACTTATACACTTTAAGATGTTTGATAAAATATCTACCAGAAACTAGTTATAATATAATGAGTAAAACTTGAAAATTTTAAATCTTTGTGGTTAATGATTAATTGAATTTAAATAAAAAGTTCATGAATAAGAGTAAAGAAAGGCTGGTTAATGTGGTGATTTAAGGATTTAATAAAAGTGAGTAGTGAGTATAAACAAAGGGTGGTTAATTGTGGGTAAAGTGTTGAAAATGGGAGTTAAGTGTTTATTGAAGGAAAGCAGGGATAAGATTTTATAAGTTAGAGAAATCGGGAATTTTTTATACTGAATTAATTTAGGAGTTCTAAAGAGAAAGTTTTGTTTATGATCTTGGCATAATATCTATAAAATTTTGTAACCTAACTTGAGGTATATTTATCATTAGAACTGTTGGACTGCAACTAGGTTTGTGTAGGATTTTAGATGAGCTTCAATCAGTCCTCGCGACTTTGTCAGGTTGTGATTTGAATTAGCTTAGTACCTCTAATTAACAATTGTTCCTAGCACATCAAGGGATAATTATGAAGTTTTTCAGGTCTTAATTTCATGTTATGTGTATTTTGGAAGTGTTAGAAGTCATTGTTGAAATTTTCAGGGTCCTGATTGTACATATTTTAGCATAACTAGTTTTGGAGGGTTTGAAAAGATGAATTAGGAGTAAGTACTGAAGATGAATTGTTCCTAATATCTTGATAAACTATACTAGAAAGTTTCACAATTTAGTTCATAGCTATGAGAATTCTATAAGCATTGGAATCACGTTCTAACAACCAGAAATTGTTTGTGTCCTGTTTCTGTTTATGTTAGGATTTGAGTGGGTTTAAGGTTGATTTTAGGAGAAGTTTATTAATAAGAAAGATAGATAACTTCATAGAGGTAATATTTGGACTTAGTTTTGTTGAATTTTGTTAAGTATATAAACTGGAATCAAGCATATCTCCAATGTAGTTGTAAAAATGCCTAAAAAGGGTTAATTTTAAATAAATGCATGAAACTTAGTATTTATAGATTTTTGTAAGTAAAAGGTTATAGCCTATAATTGACAAACTAAGTAATGCTTGAAAATTTTAATTACAGCTCCAGAACGTGTTGTTAAGCCAATAATGCAAGTGAACGCAAGAGGAAGTGAAGAGCAAGATCAGTAAACTGTGAGTGGATAACGTATTCATTGGTTGCTATATTATTATGTGAGATTGTTTATGTGTATTTGAATAAAATTGTTTATATAGAGGTATATAAGAATATTTAGTGTTTTGATTAAGTTATTTGAATCATGTTTGACATGTGATCTTATTTGTGTTTGATAAGGGTCAATAAAACTAATTTTGTTTCTGAAATGAGTTTTTTTTCGAAATAGTATTTTACTTCCAAAATAGAATCTAGTTGCACCTAGGATATTCTGATTTGATATGTGATTTAAAGTATTTAAGTACTCAACCCACTTGCCTTTGACATAGCCATATTCAACACCTAAAAATTTAAATCTTGAAATTCTTATAATACCTTATACTCCTTCATCATCAACATAGCCATATGACAAGATTTACTACTTAAAGTATCCACTACTACATTTTCCTTACAAGGATGATACTTTAACTCGCACTTATAGTCTTTCAGAAATTCAATCCACTGCCTTTGCCTCATATTCAACTCTTTTTGGTCAAATAAATACTTAAGACTCTTATGATCAGTATAGACCTTAAAATTTTCTCCAAAAAGATAGTGTCTCCAAATTTTCAATGCAAAAACCACCGTAAGCTAACTCCTCCTAGAAACTCTGCCTGCACTTACGTATCCATTCCCATTTCACTCATTTCCTTCTTAATTGAGTAAGTGGCATGGCTATTCTAGAGAATCGCTAAACAAATCTTCTATAATAACCAGATAAACCCAAAAACTCCTAATTTCCTTCACACTCTTCAGTTCCTCCTAAGCCATCATTGTTTCTATTTTCTTTGGATCTACTGCTACACCATCCTTATTCACCTCATAGCTTAGAAATTGTACCTTCTGTAACCAAAATTCACACTTACTAAACTTAGCATACAATTTATTTTCTTTCAATAAATCTAATGCTTCTCATGCTCCTCTTCATTCCTCGAGTAAATCAAAATGTTATCAATAAACACAATTAGAAAATCATTCAAGTACGACCTAAAAACTTGGTTCATCAAATCCAAGAATGCAGCTTAAGCATTAGTCAACCTAAATGGCATAACTAGAAACTCATAATGTCCATACCAAGTCCTAAAAATAGTCTTAGGTATATCTTGCTCCTTAACCTTCAATTGATGGTAACCAGACCTCAAATCAATCTTTGGAAATATCACCGTTTCTTATAACTGGGCTAATAAATCATCAATCCTAGGTAAATGATACTTATTCTTAATAGTCACCTTATTCAACTACTTGTAGTCTATACATAGTCACATAGACCCGTCTTTCTTCTTTACAAATAACACCAGTGCTTCTCAAGATGATACACTAGGTCGAATGTAATCCTTTATCTAACAAATTCTTGAGTTGCTTTTTCAGTTCCTCAAATTCTACAGGTGCCATCCTATACGGGGTCTTAGAAATAGGCATTGTCCCTAGAACAAGATCAATCACGAATTCTATTTTCCTATCAAGCGGCAAACTAGGTAAATTGTTGGGAAACACATCAGGATACTCCCTTATTACAGGAATATTTTTTAACTTCTTCTCTTCATGCTTAGTTTTCGTAACAAGGGCTAAATACCCTTCATAACCCTTCCACATAAGTCTCTTGGTTTGCAAAGCAGACACCAAGGGTACACCTAACTCTTCTTCCACAACCGTTATAGACATAATCGGCATCATCACTGTCTTGCTCTTGCAATCCAAAAGCACTTGTTGAGCTATCACCAATCCATCCCTAGAATTACGTCAAAATTTACCATTGACAAACAAATTAAGTCATGCAGACTCAGCTTCCATTGTAATTCTAGTTCAACATTCCTACACACTTCTCGTCTTACTATATAATCTCCAGTAAGGGTTTCTACTTCTAGATTATACAACATCTGATAGACTTTCAAACTTAGTTTATCCTTACATGCACATGCCATGAATGAATGTGTAGTTCTAGTATCAAACAAAACATTCACAGAATGTCCATTCATTAAGCACGTACCTTCGATAACATTCATATTCTTTTGAGCCTCCAGTTTAGCTAAAGCAAACTTGTGCAGTCGGTCTTCCTATCGTTGGTTTCCTGTTCCCCATAGGACAATTTTGTTGGAAATGTCCTTCTTGACCACATTTATAACACTTTTGTTCCATAGGCAAATAAAGTCATGGTCCATGGTGTCTTCATCATACACACTTTGGACATGGTCTAACTTTAGTTTTCAAATCTCCTCTTTTGTTCATGCTCCTTTTCTCAGTACACTTTTTCAGCAATCTTAGATTGATTCACTAATTGGGCAAAGTCTTTTTCCTCTGGCGTAGCCACCCTTGCTCATATCTCCAGTCTTAAACCTCTCTGAAACTTATCCAACTTCCACACATCATCATGTTGTACTACTAAATATAAAAAAAAAAAAAAATGGATAATTCCCCAAATTTACCCTCATATTCCTCAAATTTGGATACTTCTATTTGATAATAAATAGAGTTCCTTTACTTTAAATAGTTTAACTATTTTTCTCATACTACTCTTAATTATTTTTGTTAAGATTGACATTGGACTAAAATTATAAAGACGAGGGATTAAATGATATTCAATATACAAAATAAGTTATTTAAGTGAGCATGAGATGAAATATTAATAAATTTTTATCGATTTATCTAAGTTGAAAATGTGTTTATAATATTAAAGATAAAAATATTATTTGAGAGGCAGTAAAATAATAATAAAATCTAACATAAAGATAAATAAAATTTAAATTTCAAATAAACTTGGTTTAAATTCTTACCTTTCATGCTTCAAACAATTTGGGGAAAAAGAAAAACATACCGACTGCTGAGCTTCTTCACCTTTTTCTACACAAAAGCTCTGTCCCCATTGAACGCACGTTAATCAGATTGTTCTCTGCCTTCTGGAATTATCTCCGTTTCGGCGATTTACGTTCAATGCCATTAATCAGGTTGTTCTCTACGTTTAACTTTCTTTTGCAACCTCCATCGTCTGATCAAGTGCGATACTGTATCAAACTGTCAATGCCATTTTTTGGGCGATACATCTATACTGCTATGCTAAGCAGACTGTTAAACACCTAAAAGTTTCGATGAACCTTTTTACAATCACTGACTAGAACAGAAAAGTAAAAAATCGATAGTTGAAACCCTAGCTCATGAATTTCAGAAAAATGGCGATATTTCAAGCAAGGGAATGGCTTCGTCGAAGCTTCTCAACTGTTTATTCTCACCCTTTCTGCGTTTGCATAGTTGGAAGTGGTCCCGCTGGTTTCTACACAGCTGAGAAGGTAAACTCCTATTCTGCCTGCTGCTGTGTGCAATGCACATACGCTCAGCACTTAAATATCGGAATGGTTAATTGTATCAATTTTTTGATTGGATTAGTAGATCTTGAAGCGGCATCAAGGTGCACAAGTTGATATAATTGATCGGTTGCCGACACCTTTTGGATTAGTGCGCTCTGGTGTCGCACCTGATCACCCTGAGACCAAGGTGACTTTCTCCAACATTATGTTAATTATTGCATTAAATTTTTGTTTTAGACTTTTAGTTGAAACAGGTCTTCATGGTGTTTCAAGTTTCTGTATATTGACATAATTGCACAAAAATATTGTTAGCTATTCAAAGAGAACAAAAAAAAAAAAAAAAAAAAAAAAAAAAACAGAAAAATAATGGTTTACTTAAATATCTCAAGGTTGTGTAGGTAGGAAAATGGTCAATATTTTTATTTAATATGTTCTGTTTCATGTCCAAAACTAATTATCTTTATTCACCAAAAACTTGCAACAGATTGTGATCAACCAATTTTCTAGAGTTGCACATCACGATCGATGCTCATTTTTTGGAAATGTAACGCTTGGATCTTCCATTTCTCTTTCTGAATTACGCTATCTGTACCATGTGGTGAGATTCTAGCTCTCAATGTGGTTTATTGCTGCCAGCAATCTTATAATCATAATCCCCAGCTTTATCATCTTATTAAGCAATAATTAATGCTTTCAAGCAGGTTGTGCTTGCCTATGGTGCTGAAAGTGACAGAAGTCTTGGTATCCCTGGAGAAGTATGTCTTTCTTTCAATTTCCTTTCTTTTGTCTTTTTGTCTTCTTTTTTTTTTTTTTTTTTTTTTTTTCTATTTTTTGTGTTTTTGGATATAATTGCTTATGTCATGCTTTGTATTTCATGATAACTTGGGCAGAATTAAAAGTGTATGCATTTTTAACTTGTGATGATTTTGTTAGAAAATTATTTTTCACTCATCAATTTTTGTTGTATTTATTTGTTTTCTTCTCAGAATTTGACAGGGATACACTCAGCTAGAGAATTTGTTTGGTGGTATAATGGGCACCCAGATTGCAAGAACCTTGATCCTGATCTAAAAAGCACAGATACTGCTGTAATTCTTGGTCAGGTACTTTGAAAGTTGAAACATTATGGACTTCTAGGAGCAAGATGATCACGTCTTGTTATAGCAGATCAAAATGTTTGGGGAGAAAAGAATATTTGAGCATAGTAGTTTATGAAATATAGGGGTGGCAACAAGCCAAGCTTGAGCCGAGCTTTGCAAAGCTTTGCTCGGCTCGTCAAGTTTTGGATAAGCTCAAGCTCAGCTCGTGTTTGTTAAGGGCTCACAAGCCTAAGCTCGTTAAGGGCTCACAAGTCTAACTCCAAGCTCAAGCTTGGCTCATTAAAGGCTCTTGAATGTTTTTTGAAAATTCTAAAAAGATTTTGTAGTTAAAAAGAGTTGAACCCATGACCTACTTAGTAACTTTTTACATAACTTATCATCAAACTAAGTTACAACTTATGTTAAATTTTGTATATATATAAATTTATATATAAGTAATAAAAAATTTATTAAATAATACTAAACGAGCCTGCTCATGAGCTTACAAGTCAAGTTTTGGAAAAATTGAGCTCGGTTTGTTTTACTAAACGAGTTCAAAGTAAAGCTCAAGATCGGATCGTTTAGTAACATAGTTGAGCTCAAGCCGAGCCCTTAACGAGCTAGCTCCCGAGCATCTTGCGAGCTAGCTCCCGAGCTAGAGCCCTACTGAAATATGCAGTGTAAGCTTTTCAAATGGATTCAGAATGTATGCTGTTATGTTGTTCACTCTCAGGGAAATGTGGCTCTAGATGCTGCACGTATACTTTTACGGCCAACGAAGGAGTTAGCGACAACAGATATTGCAGAACATGCTTTGGCTGCTTTGGAGAAGAGTACTATCAGGTTTTTACTCTTAACTTCAGAAGCAGCAAAATAATATTATTTCTATTTTTATTGTACTATATTTGTAATATAATCATAATTGCAGGAAGGTTTATTTGGTTGGAAGACGTGGTCCTGCTCAATCCGCTTGTACTGCTAAAGAGCTACGCGAAGTTCTTGGTAACTTTAAAATTACTCAGCCAAAATCATGTTAACTAGTAAAGTACCTGGTCTCTAATACAGGCTGTGTTTTCTTTTCTTTTTTGATGTGTCCTGATTGAGATTCCTATTTATATGAACTATTGATAGCATTTTCATGCTACTTTCACTGATTACATTATCAAAATTTTCAGATTTCACTTAATTGATCTAGACAAAAAACTTGGCTACTGATGAATATTTTTGATAAAATATCCATGTACAAGAAAATGGAACAGTTACTTCTAGTAGATTTCATGTCATAAAGGTCTATAACTGTAGTATACATCTACTGAACCAACCCAAAAAGAACCAAAATTGTCTTAAATGGTTACGAAATTCACTGTGAACTTGAACCAAACACATTTCAGTGTTCCACTGAATGGAGGAATACTCTCTATATGTCAAAACAAATACCAAAGTTAAGATGTCAAGTCTAATCTATCGTCTTTTAAACAACTATGAGCTATACCCTCCTTTAACCTCCAAAAATCTCATTTATTGTTTATCTCTCTCTTTCCAGTTTACATCCTTTTATCTGGTCCTACCTCCCTTTTTACCTTTTCTCTTCCATTCCCGAGATATGAAGCTACCGACCTCTTCTTCCTCTCCTTTGCCAGATTGCAAGACTTCTCAAATTCCTGCACCAAACCCACCCACCCCTCTGAGATATAATCTCTTCATTTTCAAAGGTCTGTTGGATCACATAACCTGTACAGTCTTATGTATGGATAAAAAAGGGCCACAAAAACACTAATTAGTGTGGAAACATGAGGAAAAAGCTGTCAGATTCAGGAAATATAAGATTCCGAGGATATTATTCCTCCGATTCAAGCATTTAGTGTTAAGAGATAGAAACTGTAACCCTTTGCCCTTCTAATGAATATTCTCACGTTTCTATTTTGATGTTATGCTGTGGAACTATTAACAAATTGTAGAAGGAAGCGCATCAGTACTTGACCCACTCCCCATGATAGATTTGTACAACTTGGGGGATTTTTAGTTTGCGATTACCTTTTTTTTTTTTGAATATCAATAGATCGAGTCATGTCCTAACCAGTTCATTGTCTAATTCTGTGAATGTTTGAATCCCTCCTCTGTCTTTTATTTCTTTGCTCTTCGTTTTTTGAATCTTCCGTGGTTTATAGGAATAAGCAAATATGCGCCAATTTGGCCTTAATATCCCATGGTTCTATTGACATGGCATAGTTATTTGGACTGTTTGACTATTGAGGTCCATAGGGCTGTCATTAGCTAGGGTTTGTGCGTTTTAGTCATTTTCAAGTCTAAACTCTGATGATACATGCAGAGTACAGTCTTTAACAAGAAATATAAGTATGATAGATTTCCATTATTTAGGTTTAACTATGATGCCATCTTATACAGTTATTTTGTAATTTATCAGTCCAGATCTAATCTGCTTGAAGTCATTCGCAGATTGAATATATATGTTTCATGTTTGATCTCATTTGCTTGGAGTTTAAGAGGTTGATTGTGAACTGGAAAAACGTAATATGATCATAATCAGTTTGGATTTGGATTAATGGTTCTTGGTTTTCCTTTCCAATTAGTTGGTGCCTCTAAATACTAGTAATATTTGTCTGTGCATTTTTTTCATGAATATTTTGTTTCATAACATTATCTGAAGAAATTTTTGCCATTTTTAAAAGAACTCATCTTTGTGTGTGAAAATAAGATGAGAAGCATTGGCATCTTGTTGCAGGTATCAGTCATGTAGATGTTCACATCCAGGCATCTGATTTACATAAAACCATGGCAGATGAGGTATGACAGTTATCTTGTATGCTTCATCTCAATATTTTTTGTTAATAATTTTCATGACAATCCTGCAACATATTGTCTTATCTAAACTATATGAAAATTGATGTCTTCTTTTCTCCCTGTTCGTACAGTATATCCCTATCTGACGTGTATGAACACTAAAAGTTTTACTTGTTCTTTTTTTATTTTATTGTACTTTATACTTTTTGTTGTTTTTGGTAGATTCATTTTTATTGATGTTATCTGTGTGCCTTCTTGGTGTTGGTTGGGAAAGGAAGAGATGAAGAATAATCGAATACAGAGGAGAGTTTATGAGTTGCTCTCGAAGGCAACCACAATAACACCTTCAAATGCTGGTTCAGGTCAACGTGAACTCCATTTTGTTTTCTTCAGAAAACCTGACTGCTTCCTAGAATCAGATGATAAAAGTGGCTGTGTTTCTGGCATAAACTTTGAGAAGACAGTTCTCAAAAGTAATTTTTCTCTTATAATAGATTTTTATTTAATGTTTGTTTTGAGTTTTCTTTTGCATCAGGGTATCATCAAAATTTTCAAGAATTAAAGTCAGTTATGGTTTTGATTTAGATCGAACTACTAATTTCTTTAATCTATAGTTCTGAAGTCCTGCTAGGCTAGTGCTGATGCTGGGAAAATGGAACATTTTCTGATGCTGTACAAACATTTTGAGATAGCATTTAATAAGTAATTGTGCTTGTGCCACTAATTACTTTCTTTATTGATAATTTCAAATTCATTTTGTAGGTGTTGGCCCCGGAAGACAGATTGCTGTTGGCACTGGTCAATTTGAAGACCTAAGATGCGGGTAACTCTTTTGCAACTGAAGCTCTTAACTACTTTCATTATTTCCTATTATTAAAAAGCTAGTTCTTTTTCTGGATGAGCATTCTAATTGTAATTATTATTTTTAATATTCGTACTGTATCAGAAATGTTGCTACCACTTTACATAAAACAAATAATCTGAAATGCTTCATTTTAGGATTACCCTTGGTGTAAACTAAAATAAGCTATAATTGTGTGAATGGGCTACCAGTTTATATCCATATCTTCTTTCACTTTTGTATAACACCAAATTTGAGTGGAATGAAATATTCTCATTTTTTGTAGGATGGTATTGAAAAGCATTGGTTACAAATCTGTACCCGTTCATGGCTTACCCTTCGATCATCAGAAAGGTACATTAGCGCAGTTTAACTATTTGCATGCTCTTATATGTTAATTTTTTTACAGTAATTTTTCTCTAGCAAAGCTTTATGAATGCTAAGTCAAGACTCCTCTTTCTAGACCTTGCAAATATGCTTTTCTTTAGAATGAGTTTTTTGACATTTTATAAATTTGAAGGTACAAATTATTTATTTTAAGTTGATGTGAATTACTTTTTCTGGTATGCATAACATGTTATCCTGTTTGACTCTGTTCCTGAAGAGTTTCTTAATACAGTATTTTTATACAAAAATAAGTATTAGTAAAGAATGAAAGGAATACAGTTGAGAAGAAATACTCCTGAAATCCTCAAAGAAATAAAAGCTCTGTAACCATATTCGCTGACTCAGATAATATTGAATGGTATACTCCAACCAAAAGCATCAGTTAAAAGTGTAGTCGACTCTCGTTAGAGCTTTATATCCCATGCATCATCGCACTGCTTTACTAATTGGGAAATTCATAACCCATTCAGAAAGCAACTTAAAAGAGCTTACTGATTTGGATTGCCTCGACGATCTTTGACTCTATTATTAGGAATATAATATATTATTATATTGTGTAATCCCACATTGTTTAGATGTGGAAGTCTATGTTTTATTATTTACTATAAATAAAGCTTATGGGTGTAGGCTTTGAGATATCAATCAAGGCCACAATCCTTTTCTTATTCTATTTTATTTAACATCTATAATTAATAGATGACTGTAACTGCTGCAATCCGCTTTCAACTTTTGTGACCTTTCTATGCAGAGGAATTGAAGAAAAGGTTACCTCAACCTCTTGATCAGAAAGCTCTAATATATCTTTTGTTTTAAAAACCTCTTAACTAGAAGGACTCACGAATTTTAGGCCTATCAAATTCAAAAGTTATTGAAGATCCTGTTGTCCATTACACCCCCTTGAAGATGTAAAGATAAAATGTCATGCTGAGGGCTGGGAAGAATACCACTGCCAGGAGTAAGAACTTAAATTCTCCCCATCAACTTGTGCTGGAACATTCTTGAAGATTGTTATTATCAATAATCTTTAATAAGAAGAGAACCATCTAATCCTTCAGGGTCTAAATTCGCAAAAGAAGAATCAGCTGGAGAAACATCACTGTCTTTTATATCCTTTTAACACAAAAATTTAGATTGTGATCGAAGTTCATCAGTCAACAAAGCTCCCTCTTTATTACCTGTTTTGACTGGTTTTGAGAACTAATAACTGCTTTGGAAGCAGAAAACAAAGAAGCATGTAGATTAGGAATTAAATGACTTCAGTCAATCCTGACCCTTTCATAGATTATCTGCACTTTTGAGGGTCTCATTCACATCACTCTCCCTTGAAAAAAATATATCAGATACTAATAATATCTGTATCCTTCACAGCCATTGGCTAGAAATTGTCTAACCTTTGTATGTAAATGTGTCATAGTATCTATGCTTATGCATATGGTTGATTTTTCCAGGTGTTGTCCTGAACATCAGAGGCCGTGTTCTAAGTGATGCGTCAGGAGATCCTACACTATATGAGGAGGGTTTGTACGTTTGTGGTTGGTTGAAGAGAGGGCCAACTGGAATTATTGCCACAAACCTGTATTGTGCTGAAGAAACAGTAAGTTGTCTCATGCCTTTTCATATTCCTAGGATAGTTAGACTGAAATGGGATAGAGATGGTACTGAAGGTCAAACTAAAAGAAAACATTAGTAACTAGGTGGTCTTTGAGATGTTTGGTGAACTTTCATTGAATCATAATTTAGGAAATCATAAAGCTGAGAGTTGAAAGTCTCTGAATATTAGATACTTAGTTGGATTCGACATGAATAAATTATAGTCATGTCTCCAACCATTGAGTTCTAATCGCAGTCTACCATCAGAGATCCTTTCATGCTAGATGAAAAATGTTTATATTGTGCTTATGTTTGAACCATCCTTCAGTGATGCACTGAAATTCAAAATTCAAATTATATAGCTATTCATGAAGACAAAATAAGAAAAAGAAAAGTGCTGAAAGATAGTGTTTGAATACTGGCTCCACTGACATTTAACATGGCAGGTTGCGAGCATTTCTGAAGACCTTGAGCAGGGAGTGTTTACCACATCATCTAGCTTGCCAAAGCCAGGTACAGAGGGTCTTCTCCAGCTTTTATATAACAGAAATGTCAGAGTTGTTCCATTCATTGGTTGGGAAAATATAGACTCTGAAGAGAAGAAGCTTGGGAGTTTGAGAAACAAACCCAGGGAAAAGTTAACTACGTGGGATGAACTACTAGAAGCAACCTTAAAATGAATCATTTCTGCGATCTGACGGGGAAATGGTTGAAAAAGCTTCTTTTTTTTTTGGGTACTCCCATCACAAATATAACAAACATGAAAAATGAAATTAGCTATTAGATAACTAAAACGTGCTATATATAAAAGCCTAATTGTTGCAATTTGTCTACCTGACAAATTTATGCAAAACTTGTCTCAAGTTGATCAAGATTTTCCAGAGGGATATGATCATTTCTGGTTAAATGTTTTTAATGGGGATTAAGAACCGAAGCCATAGCTCACGAGTTTTTGATGAGTCCCCTTCACAATCCTTTTCTATTGGATTGGTGAATCTAGGTATAGGACATTGATTGAAGTACGCCATTGTTTATATTATTAAATTAAGTAATAATTGGAGGGCTATTCTTTTTGGTTGAGAATTAAGATTTCTTGACGCTATATGTATCCAAGTTCCCTGTAATACGAGCGACAGTCACGTCAATTTATATGTGCTAGAGAAAGTTTTAAGAAAGATGAACATTAACAAGTCTTATTCTACAAGTATCACTTGAATTAAGGGTCGTTGAGACACAAGGAATAAAATCTACTTGTTTGTTAAAAGTAAGTATTGCACTGAGAAGAAACTCGTGCTATTACTCATAATTAATAGGTAGAAATTTCGCTTTCTTCATTGAAAAATATGGTACATATCAATTTCAGTATTTAAAATTCAATTGCCCATCTCCTAAACATAAGAAACTTTTTAGGTTTATTTATTGTTTTGGTCTTTAAAAATTATATTAGTTTTCAGTTCAGTCCTCTAAGAATTTTTTAGTCAATTTTATTTTTCAAGATTCTTTTTAATAAAGTTTTATTTTTTTCGATACATGTTATGAATTAACGAAATAATCACACTTGACATAAAAATAATAATATATATAAGCTATTTTTATATTTTACAAATTGTTTTTGATTATTTTATTATTAGATTATGTAAAATTATTTTATTTATGTATAATATGAGAATGAGAGAAAATAACTAGATTGAAAAATTTTGAATTTTTGAAGATGAAATTGATTGAAAATATTCTTGAGGACTAAATTAAAAATTGAAATAATCTTGAAAGACTAAAACAGTAGTTTAACCTAATTTTTTAATTACCTAATAAAAACTTAAAACTTGAGCTAAGAAATAGTCGAATGCTCCTTACCAATTTTACTGTGCATTTATTATTGATTTTGGAATCAGACGCCAAGTTAATTGTAAATTATAAACATTATTGGAAAGTTACAATTTTGTGACTGAACGTTTCCGTTGCTATTTTGGAGTCAAAATGAGAATACGTGCAATAATTGGCGGGTATATTTAGTGACATATTAGTAACATATTGCGGCAGACAGTTTCGTCACTAACTGAAACATGACATTCTTGCAACGAAACTTAGTCCATCGCAAACCATCGATATTATCCCGACCCTCCTCTTGTTGCGAACCCATGAACCCACAATCTCTGTCTCCTATTCCTTCCACCCCATCCCAGCCCACCCCACACCACACCAAATTTGGCCATATTGCCCAGATTCAATGCCGTTGGCATCCTCCGCTCTAGCTAACTGCTCCCCTAGTCATCCACTCTCTTCTCTTTTCCTTCTCCCATCTCTCATCTCCCTTTAGCCACAACTCGTCCCAAATAGGCCCCACCTCACATTTGCAGCCACTGCGGGCCTCTGAAGCTTCGGTGAAGGCCAACTATGAAGTGTGCTCTAGCCAGCCATCCTTCCAAAGTCTCATTGCTCTCTTCCATCAATGTATTTGTAATCTTTTTTAATTTTTTTTAATTTTTTAATTTTTTAATTTTATTTTTTAATTTGTGCTTTAGTTATTGTAGTATTAATTTTTAAATTAGTTTAGAGGTTGATAGTAAAAATTAAGTTTAGGTGCGTGAGTAAAAATTGAGAATTGTGGATCTAAAATTAAAATGAAATTGTATGATTCAATTTATGGATTTGTGTTTAGACGTTGAATTTCTATTTTCGTTAATTGTATTGATGTTTAATATTAATATTTGTGTTTGAAAGAATTGGATTTGATGAACATCTTTTGGATTTTAGCTAATACATTGTATTCTTTAAGAAAAGAGTGTTTAGTAACACAACATAAATTAGTGGTCATAGAAGTTTGTTAGGCGATGGAAGAGAAAGCATAGGTGTAATAGAATTAGATGGTGAAATTTGAATGAGAAAAAAATGAATCTTTTTAAGGAAAAGATGCTATAAGGTGACTCGTGGATTGTAGAAGGCTAGACTAATAAGGTTTGGGATATGATTACGAGCCATACTAGGAATACGACTCAAGAGTTGTTAGGAGAAAGTTAGGGAAATGGATCACTAAGGAGACACGTGGTGGAATGAGAACATACAAAGAGCTATCAAGAATAAAAAAGAGTGTTATAAAAGATTACATGAGTGCAGAAATGAGGTTAATTATGATCTTTTTAGACAAGCTAGAAAAAAAGTTAGGAAAGCGGATAGGGAAGCTCGCTTGTGAAGGACTTTACCAAAAAGTTGGGGACAAAAGATGAGGAGAATGACATCTAGAGGCTTGTTTAACAAAGAGGGAGAAAAGAACTAGAGATTTGACTCACATTAAGAAGGAGAGACAAAAGAGTTTTGGTTAAGGAAAATGAGATCAAGGAGAGATTGTGAACCTATATTATAGGAGATTCAAACAATATTATAGGAGACCTAGATGACTCTTTCGTGATACGAATCATAGATTTCTAAGGTAGAGTGAGCACAGAGGTTAAGGAAGCTATGTGAAATATGAAAGGTGGCAAGGCAATAGGACTAGATAGAAGCTCGATAAGAGGGTTGGTGATTCTTTGGTGATGTTGTAGTAACTTGGCTCACAAATATTTTAAATAGGATTCTAGTGACCAAAAAAATACTCAATGAGTAGAGGAAGAGTATATTGAGTAAGTATAGACTTAGAAAGTAAAAAGGATATACCAAGTTGTAATAATTATCAGGGCATAAAACTTATGAGTCATACAATGAAAATTTAAGAGAGAGTGATTAAGTGTAAGCTTAAAAAGGAGACCATAGTTTATGAGAATCAATTTGGATTCATGCCGGAAGATCTATGATGGAGGCTATTTTCTTACTTAGGCGATTAATGAAGAAATATAGAGAGAAGAAAAATGATCTCCAAATGATCTTTATTGATTTATAAAAAGCATATGATAAGGTGTTGAGGAGAGTCTTATGGTGGGCTCTTGAGAAGAAAAAAGCACCGGTTAAGTATGTAAAAGTGATTAAGGTTATGTATGAGAGAGTAATGACTAATGTATGGAAAATAGATGATATAATCGGAAAGTTCCTAATTACAATAGGACTTCTTTAAGGGACATCCTTACGTCCTTCATCAGGATAAGGTTCCATAGTATATGCTCTTCGATGATGACATCATTTAGCAAGTCCAAATTGTAAGTTATAATTATAGAAGGGACACGTTAGATTATAAATGTTTTAGGTTAAGTTAGGCAAAAACCAAGTACATGGAGTGTAACTTTAGTTAGACTAGAGGATACTCAACTAATCTTGAAGTAGGAAGTCTTTTAGTACTTATGTTTTTTCTTATAAAAAGGTTAATCAATTGAGCATGATGTTAGCCATAAGATTAAGGAAGGTTGGATGAAGTGGTGAAGTGTCACAGGAGTCTTATTTGATCCCAAAATCTTGAATACGTTGAAGTAAAAATTATATAGGACAGTTATGAGACTAGCTATGTTGTTTGGTTCTGAATGTTGGGTAATTAAGAAATAACACTCGTATAAGAGGGATGATAGGACATACAAGAAAAGAAAGAATACAAATTGAGCAAATATATAGGAAGGTGGAGGTTGCACATATTGAAGATAAAATGAGAGAGAGCCGTTTGCAGTGGTTTGGACATATTCAACATAGGCTAGTCAATGTCGTAGTTAGGAGAGGTGACTTGGTGCCTTAGATCAAGGAGAAGGGAATAAAATGATTGATATAGCCAATCTTAACTAGTTTGAGATTTAAGTCTTAGTTGAGTTTCGTTTAGATATTAAACTTTTTTATGTTATTTTAAAGATAATTGAAGTTGTGAAATTAAGAATTGGTAATTAATTACTTGTAGTGATTTTTGGTAGAATTGAATTGTAGAATAAATTGGTAGTTTTAGTGTTTTCCTTTAGATTCTATCAGGTTCCTTGGTTTTAAGGGGGTTGTTATGAATGTTAGGGGGTTAGATTGATATTTATCTTTGATGATGGATTACAGATAGCTTGAAAATATTGTGGTTTGAGCATATTTGTTAGATTATGGCAAGAATTAGTGTTTATGTATTAATTAATTGATTGTTGTAAAACTTTTTTATGAATTTGTTAGATTATTGAGAGTTAGTGTTTGTTGATATTGATGTTAGAATATCTGTTCCATATGCTCCTTGCATGGTCACAACTTAAAGGACTACAGGCAAAAGAAGCATGCTCTACCACTTTTACAGGTAAAAGAAAAACTAGGGGATAGGGTTTGTTGGCCCTATCCTTGTGTTAGACAAAAACGAGGAAATATCTTAACACATGTTAGCAATTAACAAGAAGGCTTGAAGTAGGAAAGTTGCTCACTAGTAACCTTTTCTTCATAAAGCTAGCTTATAAATTAGGAAGGAAAAAACACTTCCTTCCATGATAAATGTAATGACAACTCTAGATCCCAAATCTAGTCCTAACGTTGCAATTCCGAATGCTAAGTTGAAACCCAAAAGTAAAATGGTTGAAAATTCATTTAAATTTCTTTCTACTATTGTGGAAGAAATCAGCTACGGTTGCATTTGATACCTTGCAAGTTTCGAGTTGCTCTAAGGTGTGATTATATGAAGGATAATGACACTCATCCAATAAATACGTGCAATACGTGCAAATCTTCGGATCTAACGAAGTAGATTTTATTTTTGTTGCCTAAATTCAGTGAGGACCTATGTCATTCTTCTACATAATTAGTTAGTGTCACAACCTATACTATTTTGCTGGTTTCTTAAGATGATATTTAGCAGGGGAATTATGAGGCAATATCTTTGCCAGTTCAAGTTGCTTAAGAGCCAACCCTCACTCACAATAATGGTGAGCCAGTAGCCGAGCTCACACATACATTTCTGAAACAGTTAAACCATTAAAAAAGAGTGGCAAAATCTAGAAAAGCAAATCTTATCAAATGATAATTAAGTTCCTTATATAGAGCTTAAGGGGAGCTGGGGTATTGATAAAGTTGCACACATAAGATAACTCCAAAACAACACAGTCTCTCGATTAGTGTCTTTGGAGGTGTAACATGATGCCTCAACTTTACCAACGTTTTCTCGAAAATTGAAGCTTTATAATTATTTACACAGGAATCCCCTAAATTTTCATATTTGGATTCTCTAGAATGAGGATGTGGCTGTCTCTATTATTGGTTATTCGAACTAATATATAACAATGAAAATTTTGGATAAGGCTAGTAACTTGGGCTTGCAATGTTCTTTTATTTACGCAAAATGTGATACCTTATTTCATTATGAGTTGTGGCAATCTCTGGCATTGATTGGTTAAGCTCGGATCCTTGGTTAACATTATGGTCACTACATAAAAAAAAATTGGTTTACACCTTCCTTACCTCACTACTGTCTGGGATTTTATAAACTTTATTGATTCTAATGCATTCTTAGATGTTGGGCATAAAGGAGCCGTTTTACTTGGATTAATGGCCGTACCTGGTGTCGATTGGATTGTATTTTGATAAAAGGTAATTTTACATCTTTATTTCTATCTTTTACAGCTAATCATCTACCGAGGTGGTCTACTTTGATCATAATCCTCTTCTCTTTTCTATTTTACCTTATACTCGGCCCAGAGGTCAATTTAATTTTTTAAAACTTGGGTTCCTCATGATAATTTTAAGCCTTTTATAACTGAGATTTAACAGGGCCTCCTATAGTTATTTTGCACCAAAAACTAAGTTGAATGCGAAAGAATCTTCGAAAATGGAATTGGGAGACTTTTGGTCATGTGGATCGTCAGTTAGATGCAGCGTCTGATGATGTGTTACGAGCTAAGACAAATTTGAATGCTAATATTAGCTCCAACCATTTAAGAATGTGTTAAAAGCTAAGAAGCATTATGAGATGCTTCTCACTACATAAGAATCTATGCTCTGGAACAAATTCAGAATTAATTAGCTATTGGAAGGTGATTGTAACTCGGCTTTTTTTCATGCCACAATTAGAATTCATTATTAGAAACCTTAATTCCATTTGAAATGTAGCGCTTTCTATTTGAAACGTAGTGATGGCTTCCTTGAAATAGATAATGCCATTATAGTACAAAAACAGTAATTTTTTCCTTACAAATTTTCTCTTCCTCTACTTCTTATAGAGATGCTAGTATGCTAGAATGCATTCCTAGTTTGATATCAAATTTGGACAATGACATGCTTACGTCTATCCTTTTAGAATCTGAGATTTTATCAACTGGGAAGGGTTTAATCCAGATAGTGCACCAGGTATTGATGGCTACACTGGTCACTTTTATGTTGCTTGTTGGGATACTATCTGCTTGGATGTAATTTCTGCTATTCAGGAATATTTTAGAGGGGGTACTCTTCCCAAAGCTTTTTCTTACACGGTTATGGTGCTAATCTCAAAAATACAAAGCCAAAAATTTCTCTGATATGCGCCTAATTAGTTTTAACACTTTCTTTCATAAAGTAATCTCCATAATCTTGATGGATATATTGAATGCTTTTCTGAATCTGTTACTGTATGAGGAATAAGTTGGTTTTGTTCCAAGATGGTTGTTTCATGAGAATATAGTTTTGGCTCCAGAGATAATTCATGACATTGATAAAAAAAGTTTTAGCGGGAATCTTGTTATTAAATTGATATGTAAGGCTTATCATTGAATGGAATGATCCTTTGTGTTAAATGTTCTCCATAAATTTGGTTTTTCTGAACTATGGTGTGATTGGATTTTGAACCGCTGGTATTCGGTGCTACTCAATGAGGGTAAATATGGTTTTTTCAAATCTTTCAGTGTACTTTGGCAGGGTGATCCTTTTTCCCCTCCTTTGTCTATTTTAGCCTAGGAATTTTTTTTTTTTTCTCGCAATTCAAATTGGGCTATTGCAAATGGACTTATTCAGAGATTTCACGTTTTGGGCCAGGCCACTTGTGTTTCTCACATACTATATGGGGATGACATATTACTTTTTCTGAATAGTTGTAAATCCTTTGTTCAGGCATGTATGAATCTGTTGCATAGATATGAGTAGATTTCGAGGCAATAAATAAATTTGAATAGAAGCTCATTTACAATAGCCTCTATAGTTTCGAGCCAATGTCAAAATCTTCTACATTCTTGGACGGGTTTTCACTACAAAGCTCTTCCTTTTATCTACCTTGGAGTTCCCCTTTTAAAAGATAAAGTTACTGAGACTCTTTTTTCACATGTAGAGTAATGGATTTAGAATCCTAATGGTAAGATTACCTTTCTTCGGAGTGTGCTTTCCTCTATACCGATTCACAAGTTGGCCTGTGCCAAAGTTCCTAAGCAATTCTTAACTATTTTGGAAAAACTATTTAGTAATTTTTTCTGGAATCATTCGGGGACAAATGTCATCATTGGATAGCATGGAAAGACTTTTGTAAGCCTTTTTCAGAAGGAGGTTTGGGGATTCGCTCTCTGGCTAAAACAATGGGTGCTATGCATGCTAAGTTAGTCTGGTCTCTTTTGCAAGCAAATTCGCTTTAGACCAAATTCATGAGGAATAAGTATGGCAGTCCTTTTTTTGCTTCCATAACATTTTCCGAGCTACTTCATGTGGAAATGTCTTGGCTCTTTATTTTATGATTTGCAGATGAATACTTAATGGATTTTTAGGGATGGTTCTTCCCCAGTTAAGGATTTTTTATGGTAGGAAATGACTCAATTTGGAGACATGTCTATCTGTGATCTGGTTAATTCTCCGGCTAGTTTTACTGAGTCTTATCCAGATAGGCTTTGACAAAGCATTCACCTAACCCTAGTATGCAAACCGTTTTCCTCCGCATCTAATCCTCAATCTAAGTCATTCCCCAGTCATACCACATCAAACCCTAGCCCACAACCTTTTACCATGGTATCATCTAATAAAACCAACACACCTTTCAAAGAAATCATATCATTTAGGGCATGTTGTCCATTTTACCACCAAAGAAATCAATTCACTTGCTGCCACATTCAAGTGCACGTTGATTGGAAAGTTCTCTCATGGAAGACCTTCAATGTAAGGAAGCCTTTCCTACCATTGGGTTCACTAGCTGAATTTCTATTGGACTTCTTGATAAAAAGCACATTTTAATTGAAGTATTTAATGATGAGGATTTTCAACAATTCCCAATGCATGTTTTTAAATGGACTGCAAAGTTTAGACTAGATCAAGAGTCATCTATTGTTTCGGTATGGGTTAATCTTCCAAACTTGCTAATTCCCTGTTATTCAAAAGAGAGTTTGTCCATAATCGCAAGCATGATTCGTAAGCCACTTAAGGTTGATGGTGCTTTGGCCTTAAGAACAAGGCCTAGTATTACAAGAATATGTGTTGAATTGGATCTTTTGAAACTCATTGAAGAAAGGGTGTGGTGAGAACAAAAGGTTCTTTCAAAAAGTAGGTTATGATGTGGCTAGTGTGCAAGTAAAGACTAAAGATTCAAGGAAAACAATGGTTCAATCCAAATGAGCCATAAGAGAGGTATGGAAGAAAAAGGAAGGATCAAGAATTCGAATGGTGATGTGAGCATGAGGTTCACAAGCTGCTACCTTGTTCAATTCATGTGTTACTAGTGAAGGGTTCTCTTTGTTTAAGGGTGAGACCTCAAATTTGAAGGATCAAAGCATAGACAAAGCCAGTGGTTATGAGTAAGATGAGCAAGAATGTAGATTCTTGAAAGTGGGAACCGAGCTTGAAGTGTTAAGTCTTCAAAACTCAAAAAGTCTCATAGTATTAATGTGGCCAAAGAGGTAGTGTTTTGGTAGGTGGGCAAGGAGTTATATAAGGTTAGTGTCACACCCCCAAATAAAGGTATGACTGGCTGGAGGAATGAATAACCAACCCTTCACAACCCTGAATCCACAATGACTAAGGACAAATAACTCTTAAACAAATTATAGTTAAGACCAAGAAAACTTTACTGAACTAAAATAAAGACATGAATTGGTTGTGAAACATAAATATTTACTGAAAATTTGGCAAATGTTCCCTTGTAAAGTGGAACATGACGAACAATATATAAACAATAACCTAGTACAAATCATCGATAAATCATAATATCAAAGTACTTAGAGGAGCTCCGCTCCTAACAAGACATTAAGTTGTCACAGTTAACTTAATATACGCAACAATGCATGACACCTAAACTAACTGCAAGTGTCGCCCTATCGGCTTCAAGTATGTGACTCCAAGTATACCTTGCCGCAACAGTGTCGATAAGTAACCAATTCTGACGCAACAAACTATTTCCTGATACTAAAAAAAAAAAAAAAAAAACAACAACAGAGGAAGGTCTGAGTCATAAGAACTCAATGAGCAACCCATGTACCCTGAGGGTATCAGCATCAATCAACACATTACAAATATCCTTATTTAATCTCATGTAGTAATTGTAATAAAGTCACAACGCACATGTTCCACCATATATAAATATAAGTCAATTCAAGTATCCACAATTCACCATTTCAAACAACGCAATCAAAGCATACAAAACACACAAAGGGCCAACGAGTAACTCATCCCCGCACAACAATATCCCCCACCTGGCATTTACGCACCCGCACAACAGGCTAATTCTCTGCACACAATCCATCCCACTGGGGCTGAGCACTCAAATTTTAAAATATTTATTTGGATTCAGAATATCTCAAAATTTTAAATTAGAATATCCTAGGTGCACCTGGATTTCACATTCAGAAATAAAAATCCACTTTTTAGAAAAATCTCACTTTGTTGGCCCTTATCAACCATAATCAATATCATATAACAACATCAATCAATTATTCAAATTCACATAATTTATTTCACACAATTATCTAGTAACCCAAAGTGCATGTAATTCACTCACAAAGCTCAAGGATACACTTTGCCGGCTTGTCTAGACTGCAAAGGTATCAGATTATCCTCGATACGATCCAGAACTGAAAATCATAAGATCCTGTATTATTTAAAATATTCATTTCATAATTAATTCCTTAATTCTTTAATCCTACATATATATTTAATATACTATTTAAGAACTAATTCATCTTGAACATTTATCGAATATCCTAAAGAGTATTTAGTTCGTTGAACGTGTACGTGTATATATATATATATATATATATATATATACACCAAGAAATTCCACATAATTTATCACTTTAGTCTTAATCATATTTTAACTATTAGATTTAAAATAAAGTTAATTACTACAAATTATTTAAGAGTCCTTATTCATTAATTTAACCTTAACTTAGTTAAATTCCATGTTTCCTAATTAACTATAAATTTCACTTTCTTAACTAAACTAATAGGAACCCCTAACAATACTCCTAAATTAAGAAATTTACACTGGTTATATGAGAATTACAAAAGATCATAGCCTCGGGAATATTTTCAAGGGTAATTAGTGATTACACAAAATGCAAGCTTTTAACACTACAAACTTTTCTTCCCCTCCCCTCAAACCTTTTCCATGCTCACATTACAAAAATTCAAGGACTTTCTAGCCCAAAGTTGATTTCTTCTGCTAATGAAGTCTTTAAAAAAAATCAGGTGATAACCAAAAGCTTAATTTCAATGGTCCATTAAACCATATTTCTTCCAATTCATAAAAAAAATGGATCTCTTCAATCATTAGTACTATAAGGTCAGGAGATCTTTGGTTTCTGCCAAGAATAACCATACTTTTTCTTCAATATCTTTAGCTTCTATAAACCCCCATTGGATGGTATAACAAAGATATTGTATACTCGATTTTATTCCCAATTATCAATGGGTTGAGAGGAAATTACTTTAGAAACACATTCTAATCTTCTTCTTCTTCTTCTTCTTCTTTTATTTTTTATTTTTTTAAAGGATGGTAGATAGAGGACCTTAACTAAAACATCAATAAAAACCCATAAAACATTTGTCATTCTTGCCCAAAATGGATGACTCGTTCTTCTAAATCTCACTTAACACCAAGCACATATAATAAGGATGCCAGTGCTAAAAAAAAAAGAAAAGAAAAAAACTAGAGCAAATAAATTTGAATTGGAGAACTTACACACTAGCGCCTTTGAAACTCATGATTCGGTAAAGACCCACACACCTGGCTGGAAATTCTGGCCTAATACAAAACGCATACAGGCCTATACATGTAGAAGCAAATCATGAAAAGCTTTGTAGCTCACAGTGGCTAAACAACCTACACAGCTGGACTGTTTTCATGGCAGAGCAGCCTCCAACATTCTAAAAACAGCAGACTAAACATTAAGAAAAAGAAGGCAAACGCTGCCAAGAAAAGGAAGAGGAAGGAAAAACGTTACCAAGAGTTTGGCTTAAACAAAAGAAAACCAAGAATTACACTTGCTCATCACTTGTTTCATTTGGACACAATAGAGTGACTCTCGGTCCAGCTCAAGCAAAGCACAAACAGGGGAGGGATTTTAGTAAATAGTTTTTTTTAGCTTTTTGTTCTTGATTAGGCGCTTGTTCTTTTGTTAGGAAATTTTAACCTTAGTTTTTTTGGAATAGGATAGTATCCCAAGTTTATAGTTTTGTTTTTGTGGTATCATTATGTTTATGGTTTAGATTCAATCCTGACCATGTTTTTCCATTATTAATAAAGTTTAAAGGTTGGCCAAGTCCTAGTTAAGTTTGTTTGTTTGTTTTTTGTTTTTTTTTTTAAATGTAATAGTTGCATAGGTTATTTAGGATTTAGTTAGATTTGAACTTTCATGTGATCTTGAGCTTATGGAGATTAAGACACCAAAACAAAGTGACGACGTGCATGTGGTTGGACTACATCACTCTTAGCATATGGTTTTCCTAAATGTCGAGGAACCATATGGTCTATATTATCCTATTTAATTTATTGCTTATACATATATATGTTGTAATGAATGAGATGTATTATAAATATATATATGTTGTATGCCATATAGAGAGACATTTGAAAACAAACTCAACCTAAAATAAAAGTTCCCTTAAATTATAAGTCACATGTTAAGAACATAGTTCCTCCCATTATTGTGGCATAATAGAAGTTCTATTTACTTTTATTTGTTGACCCCCATTAAGATAATCATCCATTGAACTCAGTTATGCCATATAATAGACATTATATATTAGAATAATGATTAGTACTTAATTAAGAACACATTATTTTTTTGCCCCTGTCAAGGCTATTATGTTTTCAAGGCCAAGCTTAGGTATCACTTAAAATGATTAAATGACAAGGCACTATCGACCTAAGGATTTAAATATTTACATGGAGATGTAAATGATAGTTAATCGGTTATTTAACTTTGTTATAGTTTCATGAGTCCTCTTAAGATTAAAACAAAATTAAATAATATCTTGGCCAAATATGCATATCATGAGATGATACCCTGAATCTTGATTAAATGACAAGGCACTATCGACCTAAGGATCTAAATATTTACATAGAGATGTAAATGATAGTTAATCGGTTATTTAACTTTGCTATAGTTTCATGAGTCCTCTTAAGATTAAAAAAAAATTAAATAATATCTTGGCCAAATATGCATATCATGAGATGATACCCTGAATCTAACTGAGAGGGTCATTAGATTTGATAAAATAGTGGGAATAACCAGTTTACATAAAGACCTTTTAATTTGGTTCATGTATAAATAAATACTCATATACATTCTATCTTTCTATCTAGGTTGCTAGAATGATGAACAATTTAGTAATTAGATCCATATTTGAATCCAACAAGTTGACTTGCTCTAACTATTTGGACTGGTACTGTAATCTTAAAATTGTTTTGAGACAAGATATCCTATGTCCGAGAGGGAGACATTCTTCAAACTCTGGTTGAAGGTGCTCCTGGTTATGAGGAATATGATTCTGATAACCATCAAAAGCATATGGATGACAATGAACAAGCAATATGTGTGATCCTATGTTCTATGTCACTAGAGCTTCAAAGGTAGCATAAGAAAATAGATTCCCTCACAACTATCATGTACTTGCAAGAGTTGTATGATAAACAAAGAAGAGTCGAAAGGTTATAATTATCCAAGAAATTGTTTAGCTCTAAGATGATAGTAGGTACATCGAGAAATTATTCTAATTGGGTTTTGCAATAGACCATGAACTTTCAATTTATTTGGTCTTACAGTTTTTGCTAAAGTTGTTTTCACAGTTTGTTATGAGCTACAACATGAATAAGTTGGAAACAACTCTACTTGAGTTACTTAACATTTTGAATATTGTGGAGGGTAATATTAAGAAATATAAAGCCCAAATGATGCTTATAAGTGGTTCTTCTAAACCCAAATAAAAGGGTAAGAAAAAAAAAGTCTAAGAGTTAGAATAAGGCCATTGGTTGCATCAAGAAGAACAAGGCCAAAGCCACATGCTTTTATTGTGGCAAAGAAGATCATTAGAAAAGGAATTACAAAGCATACTTGAATGTTGTGAAGGACAAGAGACTTGGTAAAGCCTTTACTTCAGGTATGTTTGTGATTGAGGTTAATTTATCATATGCAAACTGTAGCTCCTGGGTATTGAATACCAATTGTGGTTCTCACATTTGTAATAATGTTTAGGAAAAAAAGAACAAAAGGATGTTAAGAAGGGTGAAATAGACCTGCGGGTGGGAAATGGAGCAAGAGTTGGTGCATTAGCTATAGGATCTCAAATTTTGCAATTACTGTCTGACATTATTTTAGAATTTAATAATTTTCATTTTGTTACAGTTATTTCTAAGAACATTATTTGATGTATGTTGAAAGTATTCTTTACTTTAACCTAACTTTGTAGTTAAGTTATCGATCCCATGAAGAGTTGAATTTAACCAGTTTGTGCAAATATAATTCTTATGATAATAAAATAAGAGGGTTTTATGTTTTGAGTTTTGAATGTAAAATTGAAAGTTAAATCAAATAGAAAAACATAATTAATGGATAAAGCTTCTGATAAATAAGGAATTATCCACCACGAGGATTTGATATTGATCATTGACCACAATTTTTCAATCATTCATTCAAATATTCAACCTAGAATATCAATAAGCTCTGATATTCCGAATCTTACCTTAGTTCGTCGTTAATCAAAATAAGTTATTTGATTAATCTCTTGCTAGTAAATAACCTTAAATATGCTCTTAAGATTTAATGTAACAACTCTGAGAAATAGAAGGATAGCTAAAGCTAAAGCAATAAACACATAGGTAAGGGGTCACGTGCTACTAAGTTGTGTTTGTCTAATTTAACGGAAAAGAAGATTTAGCAACTCATAATTGCAAAAACAATAAAGAAACTTTAAAAAATGCTTACCGAAGGTTAAAAAGCTAATATCTAAAACTCTCCTAAGCTAAGAGTATTTATAAGCTAATTAGAAAAAAGAAAATAACTTAAGGATACCAATTTAACTTGAAGTCCTTCTTGGATTGGAGTCTCTGGTTAGCTGGGACTCTTCTTGAATTGGAATACCTAATTTGTCTTAAAAGTATGTCCAAATACAAGATTAGCTTGTATTCCTCATACAAATCTGATTATAAAGTTTATCCATTAATGTTTATCCATCAATGTATATCCATTAATGATTATCTATTAATGTATATCAATTGATGATTATCCATTAATTATTATCCACTAATTCATGAAGTGTTTGGATTCCATGGAGTGGTTGGAGATTAATTTCTGCAGAATATTATACGGGCTTTCATGACTCACATGACCCTAGGTCCGTACAACAATCTGGCGTATCTTCATTTAGTGCTCTTTTGACATCATCTTTTACTCCTTTTGTGCTAATTCTGTTCTATTTATCCAACAAATGTTGCTTCACTCAAATTCAAAACCTAAAATCATAAAAATCAACATTTATAAATTCATTAGCATAAAATCATACTCAAAACAACAACTAAGAATCAATTTTATTAAGACTTATTAAACACCTATCATTATTTCTATTTCTTGTTTAAACAAGAAAGATTTTTCATTTGTAATAAAGGATAATAAGTTTTACTTCTCTTTAAAAGTAGTTTATTATTGATGTGGTGTTTTACATAATTGATTGTATTTTCTAAAATTAAATGATAATATCATCAACATAAACACAAAGAAACCCAAAATTGATTATGAATCTTATGGGACATGTGAATCCTGTCTATTTGGAAAAATGACTAAGAAACCTTTCACAGGTAAAGGGTCACGTGTTACTAAGTTACTCGAACTTATACACTCCAACGTTGGTAGAACTATGTCTATACTGACAACATGTCAAGATATGGGTATATGTATCTAATTAGATACAAGTTTGAATCCTTTAAAAAGTTCAAGGAATTTAGAACTAAAGTAGAAAAATAAACTGGTAAGAGTATTTAGACACTTAAATCTGATTAAGATGAAGAATACCTTAGTCAGGAATTTTAGACTATTTAAAGGATAATGAGATTCTATCTCAATGGACACCTTGTGGTACACCACACTTCAATAGTGTTTCTGAAAGAAGGTACAAGATGAAGTTCGATATACACAACAACTTCGTAAATCTAAGTAGAAAAGGTCATCCTTCATTATGATATAGATTTCTGATATGCAATCAGAAAGACATTCTTCTTATAGAGGATGACGAGCCCACTAGTTATGAGAAAGCAATCAAGGACATTGATTCCTCAAAGTAGCAAGATGCTATGAAAAGCGAAGTGGTTTCAATCCATGACAACCAAGTATGAACTTTGGTTAATTCACCCAAATAGGTTAATCCCATTGTCTATAAATTGGTCATTTAGAAAAAAAAACAAATGCGGATGGCAATGTACAAACCATCAAAGCAAGGTTAGTGGTAAAAGGTTATAGGCAAAAATAAAGAATTGATTTTGGTGAAACTTTTTCGTCAGTTGCCATTATAATTTCAATTTGGATTTTACTTGCAATAACTGCTTACAATGATTATGAGATATGGAAAATGGATGTCAATACTACTTTCCTTAACGATTACCTAAAGGAAGATGGGTACATGACACAACGTTTGGGTTTTGTATCCAAAGGCCATCATAATAAGGTATGTAAGTGACAAGTATGTGAAATAGTCTTATTACATGTCCTTTTTATTCATATTATTTGGTATGTTATTGAGTTTTAGTTTGATTTTTGCTTAGTTGAGTCATTTATTTTAAGTGTTGAATCCTAGTTGAGTATACTTAGAATTTAGCCTTTAATTAGGAATTTCATTGATTTTTAACTTAGTGTGTGTGTTTTAACCTAGTTGAGTCATTTAATTAGGAATTTAACTTAGTTTGGACTCCTCTACCTTGAGAATTACTGAAACAATACAGAATGCCAAAATTTGGCAAATATGACACTCCCTTACCTTGACTACGTTATGTCAAGATTACTTTTTTTTAATTTATTCTTTCTAATAAAATTTTAAAAAAATCTAGTTTATATTCAAGTAAACTAGTATCTCCTAGTGATATCTTAAAGTGAAAAATAAAACTTACATTACCATTAAAAAGTTATAAGTCTTGACTTTGCAAGACAAATATGTCATAAATTTAAGATTTTCTTTCAAATAAATCTTCAATAATAAAACAAATATTTTCTTATCACTTTGACTATTATATTTTTCTATAAAAAAAATATGTTGGGTTCAAAATATTAATTAAATAGTAATAATTTAAAAAAAAACTCATATAATATAAATTTAAAAAACTAATAATATCTATATAATTATTAATGAAAGAACAAAAATTCCTAAATTTATAATTAGATATTTTCATCGTCTCATTCATAATAATTTTTTTCTCTTAAAGAAAAAAAATATGTTATTTTCAAAACTAGATTTATATATATCACTTGTTTATTTTTATTAGAGTGTGTATATATATATATATATTGCAAATGCTTGAATTTATCCTTTAAATTAATCCAAGTTTTTATTTTAGGGTTCATGTTATGATTGAATAAATATACAATTCAAGCCTATTTTATTTGACATTAAAATTAAAATTAAAATTTACTTGTATATTTGTAAAATATTTTTTTTATTCTACTAAAATCCTATAATAAAATTAATCAAATTGAGGGTCTTCTTTTTAATTTTTTTTTTAATTTATAAATCCCAAACTTTACTAGAATCTTGTCTGGCCCTTTAAATTTTTTAAGTAAGAAAAAGACAAAACAAGAGGGGATAAAATAAAACTCCCGTAAAGTATGTAAGTAGAAAAGATAAATAGGGGAGACTCACCTCCAAAAGTAAGCAAAACCCCTTTTTGTCTTGGAAAAGGGCACGTTGAATGACCAAGTTTAGTGAAAAATTCACCAACATATTGCCCCCTTGACAAACATGTTATATAGACCAAAAGATTGGTATAGCTCGAATGTCCTTAGCCAAATACATTAAATTCCATGGGGTTTCGACAAACCTCTAGAAGACCTCAACTAAAATTCTAGAATATCACACTCAATTTGCATTGAAGATAAACCCAATCTAGGCACTATTTGCAACCTATCCACAAGAGCCTTCTTCTTAGCAACTATATTTGTGCATTGTTCATAATCAATTGTAGAATGTGAGTAGTAAGTCCCCATGACTGTTATGAATGATTCCACACTAGCACGGCACCCATTGACTAAAGAGCCATTAGTGTTTAGCTTAAAACCCATGTGCAGTATCTTTCACTTGATCCATGTACCTCGTAAAATAGATTGGGATATGCAAGGAATATATAATGCAAAAAAAATAGAATGGTCATGGAAGGAAAACAGGTTTTATGTGTATATCTAGGTATAACTTGTGGAACAAATGTAGTACCTTATGTATAATAGCTTGAGTGTATAATAGCTTGAAGGTGGACTCCCTCAAAAACACTTTTATTATGACTTGTTAAAGTTCCCAAAGACAATAGAAAAAAGGAAATAATTCAAATCATACCAACATTTGATTGACTAGAGCTACCTGTAAGCTAGTTTTCGCATATTCCATTGAAAGTCACAGTTTATCAAACATTCAGAATCCCATTGAGAAACAAATTGGAAACCAATTTTGCATGCGAAGAAGAGCAGCAAGAGTATCTGGAAACAAATGATATTCTAAGTGCCCATATTCAATCATAAGTCTGCATTCTGAATAGGTTTCTTCTATATAAAACCCAAAATCCAAAGAGAAAGTAATTTATGTCAAATCTTGGTATACCATCTAAATTCCATACCAAGGGCTTGGTAAAACTTCCACAAAGATGAAAAAGCGAAACACCCCCAAAGGTGATTGGTTAAAACCAGTAGATCATTAATGTTAAGATTGAAATGAGTGAAAGACCATGAAACTATCTCAAAATGAAAACTCACTAGAGTATCCATATTAGAAGGAGAATCAACAAGCTCTCGGATAAGCATATAGTACATAGTATCCATGTAGCTGCTATCTGATCATAATGTACCACTGATCCTTTTGGATGTAAAACCATTGTTTTCTACATGTCTTGAAAAATGAAGCTTGCATACATGAGAAAGTTGTGTTATTTGCCAAATTGCCTCTTTCATATACTAGCTTAGCTTATATATGCTTTAGTGTATGCCTTCCCTAATTTGTATTGCTTGAAATATAACTGTGCAAGTATGATTAGATTGTGTGTGTTTACTTGACATGTTAGTTTAGCCTTTATATGCTTTAAGTGTTCAAGCACTCTTTAACTATAAGTTTAAGTCTATACTAGCTTGAAAAGGACTACTGACATGAGCAACATGCAGGTTGTGTGCATTGTGTGTGTGTGTCATTACATTGCACTAAGGCATGTAAAGAATGAGGTTAATGTAAATAATTATAAGTAGATGCATATGTACAATTTATTGGCTATAAGAATGAATGAGTCTAAAAGTAAAACAAAGCATGATTATCCATTATTGTTCAATTTGAAAATTAGACCTATGTAAGCTTAATTGTTCATATTATGAGATATAGTTGTCCAAATGAAATTTGACTTAATGCATTTGAAAGTAGACTCAAATAAATTTAAAACGACATATGGTTTATAATATTTGGATTAGTCTAGGTTATTCATCCAAAGTTAGGTTCAAATTCATGAAATGCAGGACTCTGGCCGTTTGACATTTCAAAGGTTAAATTAGCATAACTTGAGCTAAACACATACAAATAACAATCTGTTTGTCAGATAAATTAGTATATCCATGTAGGTTTTTATACATGTATCATATGCGCTAATTCATATGAAAATTAGTATAGTTAATTCATTAAAGTGGATTGCAAAATCTATGTGCTTGATATGTACTTGTTTTGTATTTGTTAAATGTTGCTATGTGTTTGTCATTCCAAGTTATGCTTTCCATTTAGAATTAGTAAGGGAGTGCCAAACCTTGACTTATATGGATGCATATGCATGAAATTGAATATGCAATGTCTTGACATAATTGTCCCAAGGGTTAGTATTTAAAAGAAAATAGTGCATAAGAAATTGAATCTTGAATTATAATTGTTTAATGGACAGAAATAAGAACTTAGTAGATTATGTGTGCTAATGTTGGAATTAGTAAGAAAGGATACTAGAAATACAATTAAATTTATTTGGGCTGCTTAAGAAGCTACCACCACAAGTTGCTAAGTGTCACCCCAAGCTGCCAGGTGTCAAACTAGCAAGCTTGAAAGTTGTGACTCACCAAATTAGCTATTGTGTGGCAGCTAATACGAATTTCATAACGTAAGCACATGTTTTGTTGCAAGTAATATAATGAATAAGTAGAGTGCTGAATTCACGAGGAATTGTCACTAATATCTAGCTAAGTACTAAAATTAACACAATCATAATTTTATTTAAACAAACAAATTATAGTTGAAAAGCCTAATTTAAACTGAAACAGACAACTAACAAATTAAGCTAGAGATTTCAATGGACAAAGGCCTAGAATTACAGTTTCCCTTAACATTTCACTTAACTTATTATTATCATCATGCTTAGTTATGGTACCAAATTGTTAACCTGGGGTTCTAGTTCAATTGTAACCACATTCCTATGCCTTATAAATATATATCTTACTTAAATAATTCACTCTATTTCTATGAGAATTAAGTTAAGCAAAACTTATTAAGATTAGACCTAAGTTGGTTATGCAAGGCATATAGGTATATTTCTATCCTATATACAAATTAAATTTAAACAATCATGTAAATGAATTCAAACAACTATGATATCACTCGAGGCTAAACCTAAACTCCCTTTTCCAAGTTTGTTTAGGTTTACCACATCAATCTAATTGGTAGCTAATAAACTAGAAACATTAAACATAAAATGAAATGAACAATCCCAATATCAAAACCCTAAGCAATCAATAAATAATAAAAACCATCAAGCTCCATGTTAGAGAAATAATTAGTTAGTGTAGACATAAAGTCAAATAGAAACACAATCAAAGTAAATACAAGAAAAACTAAAAGAAAGGTGTAGGAATAGAGAAAACTATAAAGATTGTCGATCTTCAATCTTCAATCATTAAAGGCTCCTTTTATTTCCTTGTACCCTTGATGGCTTTCTTTTTTCCAGAAAGTCTTAGCTTAATTGTGTATATTCAATTCCTAATTTGTTTCCAATTCAGACTATTTATCAGGTCAACACAGTGACCCTGAAGTCTTGGCATTGCGATGCTGAAGTCGACTAAGATAATTGACATACTGGAGCTTGGTAGTGGCAATGGAGCCTCAGCCTGCCCCTAGCGCCATAACCTTCTAGGCACCGCAACATAAGGGCTGCTGGCAACAACATGTTATTTTATTTTTTACAATTTTGAGCCCGAATTCACCTTCAATTTGACTTCTAGTGGTACTTTTTTAAATATTAAACCTTCCAAATACACAAACTAAGTTAATATAAGTTAGAACTCATATAAAACACCTAAGTTATAGCTTAAATTCCTAGCACTTATATTATTTTAGCCATATTTCTAGTGTTATTTCACATCCTTTTACTTATATTATTTTAGCTATATTTTTAGAGTTTTAGTGGGTTTTTGCTTAGTTTTAATTGAATTCATAGTTGTGTCCTTGTTGCATTAGGATATTGAATCCTAGTTGATTTGGGCTAGGATTTAGGTGTATTATATGAGTTCTAACTTATATAAACTTAGTTTGTGTGTTTGGAAGGTCTAATACTTAAAGGAATCCCACTGGAAGTCAAATTGGAGGTGAATACGGGCTCAAAATTGCAAAAAATACAAAATAACATGTTGCTGCCATAAGCCACAGTGTTATGGTGCCCAGAGGATTCGTGTTATGGCGCCAAGGGCATTGCTGAAACACCAAGATATGGGCGCTGTGATGCCCAAGCTACTGCCTGACATCCCAATTTTGTCGATTTTTTAGGCCCTAGCACAGAGATGCTATAGTAGCGGCGCTTACAAAATTCCTAGTCCAAATTTGAAATGAAATTGAAGGTTTTTTAAGTCTATAAAAGGGAGACTTGCTTGAGGACTAAAGAAACACAATTAAGCTAAGATTTTATAGGAGAAAAGAAGGCCATCAAGAATGCAAGAAGGCAAGAAGAGCTTAGGAGGATTGAAAATTGAAGACTGAAGGCTGACAACCTATCAATATTCTATTATTCTACTCATTCTTTAGTTTTCTTGTTTGTATTTCTTTGATATCTACATTATTTGAGTTTTAGTGAACTAATTTGTTCTCTAGGATTACAATTGACCTTAACATGTAGCTTGATGGTTTTTATTATTTATTGATTGTTTAGGGTTTTGGTATATTATTTGTTTATTTCATTCTATGCCTAATGCTTATAGTTGATTAGCTACCAATTAGATTGATGTGCTAAATCTAAACAAACTTGGAAATGGGAATTTGGGTTTAGCCTTGAGTAAATATTCTGGAAATCATTGATTTAGTGTGATTCATCTTTTGCTTGTCATTTTTGTTTGTATTTTTAGTTTTCTTTTCCTCGAGGACTAGCAAAACTTTAAGTTTGGGGGTGTGATAACTTTATTTTATAGAGTTATTTCACATCCTTTTACTCATATTATTTTAGCTATGAGTTTTAGTGGGTTTTTGCTTAGTTTTAATTAAATTCTTAGTTAAGGTTTTGTTGCATTAGGATGTTGAATCGTAGTTGATTTAGGCTAGGATTTAGGTGATCTAGATGAGTTCTAACTTATATTAACTTAGTGTATGTGTTTGGAAGGTCTAGTGCTTAAAAGAGTCCCATTAGAAGTCAAATTAAAGGTGAATTCAGGCTTAAAATCATAAAAATACAAAATAACATGTTGCTGCCGGAAGTCTCTGTTCTGCGACACCTAGAGGATTTATGCTACGACCCCAAGGGCAACGCTGAGGTGCCAAGACATGGGCATTGCAACACCCTAATCCACTGTTTGATAGTCCAGGTTCATCAATTTTTGTGGTCATGGCACTAGATAATTATGGCCTATGGCATCGAAAAGCTGCAAGCCATGATGCCGAGAATTTGCATTTGCGGTGCTGACGTGATACCTAGTCTAAATTGAAGTGAAATTGAGGGTTTTTAAGCCTATAAAGGGAGACTAGCTTAAGGAATCAAGACACACAATTAAGCTAAGATTTTCTGGAAAAATTAAGGCCATTAAGAGTGCAAGAAGGCAAAGGGAACTTGGGAGGATTAAAGATTTAATACTGACAACCTATCGATTTTCTATTATTCTACACTTTCTTTACTTTTCTTGTTTGTATTTCTTTGATGTCTACATTATTTTAGTTTATGTATACACTAGGCAACATGACCTAATTTATTCTCTAGGATTGCAATTGAACTCAATATGCAGTTAATGATTTTTATTATTTATTGATTGCTTAGAGTTTTTGATATATGATTTGTTTATTTCATTCTATCTTAATGCTTCTAGTTAACTAGCTACCATTTATATTGATGTGAACAAACTTGCAAATAGGAATGAGTGATATAGCATTTGCTTTAATTCATTCACATGATTGTTTGAATTTGATTTGTTTATAAGATAGAAATATACCTATATGTCTTATGTAGCCAATTTAGCTTTAATCTTAATAAGTCTTGCTTAATTGAATTCTTATTGGAATATAGTGAATTGGTTAAGTGAGATATATATTTATAAGACATAGGAATATGCTTATAATTGAATTAGAACCATAGGTTATCATAACTAAGCATGATAAGATAATAATAAGTCAAGTAAAGTGTTAAGGGAAATTAAAATTCTAGGCCTTTATCCATTGAATTCTCTAGTATAATCTGTCATTAGTTATATTTAGTTTAAATTATATTTTTTTCACCCTAATTTTTTTTTTTTTTGAATAAAATTAGGATTGTGTTAATTTTAATACTTAGCTAGATAATAGTAACAGTTTCTCGTGGGATTAACATTTTACTTAATCACTATAATTCTTATAATGAAACATGCGCTTGCGTTACGAAATTCATGTCAAGCAGCAAGATGTGTTGCTACATGCTTCAAGGACCAAAGGAGGACAAGTAGGAAAGGAGATCAATGTGGCAAGCATAGGTGAAGAGGTGGTGAGTAAGGTGGCAAGTGTAGGTGAAAAGGCAGAGGACAAGTGTCAAGTACAGGTGAAAAGGTAGAGGACAAGTGGAAGTGTAGTTGAAAAAGTAGGGAGTGGTGGAAACTATATATATAAAGAGGTGGAGAGTTTTGTTCTCTATTCTTCCATTAAATTCAAGTAACAGTGAAAGAAAGTAGAGCAATGGAGTGTTGTGGAAGACAAGAGAGTGAAATAAGGGTTTTTGTTTTGGAGTTTGGAAAATGGGTAGATGAGTGACTTAGAAAAGGTTTTCTATAGTATGTTGCTAAATGAAACTTGTAAATATGGGTCTTAATATGTATAATATGTATTATGGAGCATTTAAAGGGTTCATTTCAAGTAGAATTGAAGTTAAAGCCTTTAGAAGCTGTTGCTCTTCTTATTGGACTACAGTGAGCTCTTTGTGGTTTTGACTTTGTTCGTGGGATTTTTGGGTTAAATTAGCCAATGGTTTATAAAAAAAGAATTATTCCTAAGACATTAAAGTATACTAAAATGTCTAGGAAGTTAATACTAAAATTTTGGGAAAAGTGGATGTCTGTTTCCTTAAATCAAGTTTTTTTGTATGGAAGTCTACAATTTGGCTCCTATATAATCTTCCTCAAAACTACATGATTTCTGTTAAAAAGTTATTTATTGTATTTGATGAAAACATGAATGGTTTGTGTTGAGATGGTTAAAGTGTTGATTGATTATATAGAGTATTTTCGTACATATAGTTTAAAGCTTAGTTTGACTTAGTACTTTGGTAGATACAGTTTAAGGCCTAATTTGGCTTTGTATCTTTGTACATACAGTTTAAGGCATTGCTTGGCTCTGTACCTCTATACATACAGTTTAAGGCCTAACTTGGGATGCCTAATTAAAGGGGTTTCCCACAGGAGTCAAGACTTTCTAGCATTGATTAGGCTCAGGCTCCTTATTGAAGTGTAACACAAAGATACCAGGAAGCATTTACATTAAAAATGAGTTCATTTCTGCCAATTTGGCTTAACTATACACCATGTTCCTTCTATATGAATTGTAGCTTTACTTATTAAGATTTCTGTCTTATTTATTTATTTTTATAAAACTTAGTGTTACAGATTGAAGAAAAACATGTTGTGTTAAAAAGGAAGCTACATGTTTATGCTGTGATATGCTCTGCTTATATGCTTCTGGTGTTTATGTGCAAGCATGAAGGAAAATGACTTAGACAATGTTTTCTTCTTGCTACTAGAATGTTACATGTGCTATACTTGTTTTGTGTTATTAAGTAACCATTAAGTATATATATTTAAGTGTTGAAAGTGACAAGATGTTAGACAAACTATGTTTTGTTGTAAAGTTAGTTTTTGTGATGTAAAAGCCTTTTGTAAACTTTGTGTTATATTAGGTTAATGAAACTACCTATGAGTACACTTATATATCATGTTATTGACTCTTATATTATAACCAAGTTTTCTCAATTGAACTTAGTAAAAGAACACCAATGCCTGCATTAAGTCCAGTTTGTATACAAAGTGATAAACTATACACGTATTACTGGATTAAAATAACAAAATGCAAAAAATAACCACCCTATTTTATTTATACATTTTACACAAGTAAATAAATACATCTTTTGGGGGAAAATTACATAGGTCTTGTACAACTAGGAGGAGTGTTACATTGGAACCATCCTCAAACACACATTAAGTATGTTCTTTAATGTTGGCAAAATAGGGCAAAGGGTTTTCCACATATAAGAAGAAAAATAAGGAAAATGAAAATGAAGTGTAAACAAACTACCATATTTACTTCCCATAATTTAGGCCTAAAGAGATTTCTCTTTGAGGATGTTCTAGGATAATTTAGCTTGCATGGCCCTCATAGTCTTATATACAGAAGTTGAAGACCCCTTTCAGAGAAGAGTTTAAAAATCAAGCTCCAATCTACCCACTTTCTTCACTTAGCTCGACTACTACCCTAATAGAAGTTGCTAAATAACCTTTCTAATGAATCTAAAAAATTATGGGGAAGTTTGACATAAGCCAAGTATAGATGGGAATAGAAAACAAAACACTCTTCAAAAGTGTCAGTTTGCCCCCTAAAGATATAACATATCCTACCTAACTTATCAATTAGGATAGAATGCACTCCTTAACATGTAAAAACAAGGCCTTAGAAACACACCCTATATAAAACAACACACTAAGTTAGATAAAAGGAACAGCTTTAGAATGAAAACATGTCTAAGAATGGAAAAGGTTAAGCCACTAACCAGAAATAGAAGTTGACATAGTAAATGAGCTGTTTAAGAAAATCAACATATCATTTTCTTATAATAGATACGAGACAATAGCCTACCCTGAAACAGCAAATCTTTAAATTTGGTCACCTTTAAAGTGCTTATTTAAATTTCTAGAGAAGACATCTTGAGCTAAGTTGAATAATGCTTGAAATAGTGGGTCTCCTAGCTGAAGACCAATAAAGATTTAAAGAAAAAAAAAAAATAGAGTACCAACAATTCAAGATACATCTATAGATCCAACCACACTAAGTGCCAAAAAAAAAAAGTGAAAAAAATTTACATGAAACCTAAATGAGGAAACCCCATATTCCATCTAATGCTTTTGACATATCAGCTTTCATAACCACATTGCCACCCAAAATCTTCTTATTATTATCTTGAGTCATTTTCTAAGCAAATATAACATTCTCGTGGATTTGACACCCCTAGAAAAAACCAGACTGCTCTGCTAGTAAAAGTTTTGGAAGGCGTAGATCAAGTCTATACATTAAAATATGGGAGATGATCTTGTGAAGAAAAATATTAAGGCTAATTTGTCTCCTATTAGAAAAAAAATATATTTATGTATGATCTACCTTTGGAATCAACATTGTCTTTATGGAAGAGATATTCTTAGGGAGTGGACACCTTTTGAAAAATCCTAAACAACCAGGGTGATAATTACTTGTATCGTATCCCAACAAAATCGAAAGAAATGGCTTGTAAACCTATAAATATCATAGGCACTATAAGGATTAGACCATTAATAGCAGCTAGAGTCTTTTCCTCTGAAGAGATGGTAATAAGGGAATCATTATTTGCAGTCATAATTATTCGTGGAACACAATCCAAAAAACCCTCACCATGAACAAGAGGAGGAAAAGATAGAAAAATAGTATTGAATAAATATTATGAGTAAGAAACTAAAACTAAGTGGTAATATAGAAAAGAAAAATTAGTGTTTATGACTCTTTTGAAAAAAAATAAATTAAAAATAAGATATATTAGTACTTTGAAGATAAATTAGGCTTTTTTTTTTTGTATTTTTTAAAAAATTATTCTTTAACACATTAGTTTTCCATCCATCCAAGGGAGGGAGTCTCATATTCTTCAAAGTTTGGACCTTATTGTCATTCAATAAACTTGAAGGGATAGGGGTGTAATTTACTGTAAGAGCTTTTATTCAAATTATAATCTTGGTCAAAACTAAGTTGTAAATGTATATATTTTCCATTTCATTTTTTTTATTTTTTAAGTTTCACCAAGTTAAAAGTATATATATATTTTTTACTTCATATTCATGGCCAACTTCATTTAGCAATGGAAAACTTAAAATATTCACCTAATATCAACTACAGATTTAAGGGACTATTCTAAAAGGTATAAATATACCGTAATGACTCATGCTCATTTCATTTTTTGAACAAGTTGAACTCTATTGTTATTTTAGGCGGGTTATTTGCATTGCTTTTTATTAACAAATAGGCTTAAATTGGATCAGTCAGTGGAGGCTAACTGTAGCCTTTTAAGCTCTACAAATATTGAACCTACTAGAAAAATTATTTGAAAAAATTTAACGACTTCCTAGGCATTGGTCCTGTGTTTGCTCCTGTGTATACATCATACATGTGCATGGTGTGATCATCTACATACTGGCTGATACTCAATGAGTGAGCTTTGGATCAATTTCAAGTCATTAAGTTTCATAATTTAAACTTACTAAAGAGTTGAAGTTTTATATTAAAATTTAGAGTACAATACTTGAAAAGTATTCAAAAGGGCATAGAAACATACTAACTCAAAAAAGCTTAAGTTTTGCCATGAATTTGCATGTTTCTTTCTTCCATTATCTGCAAAATCTAAATTGTAGAGAGTCAGCTTGAGGTATGGAATAACATGAACTAATCCCTGGAAAGTAAAATTAAAATTTAGTATTTGTGTTGCTTTTCGTCTTTATTAAAAGACGAACATTTCACAAATTACTTGTCAATTATAAATGTAGACAAGATAGATACTTACATTTCTATCATTCAAAAAAGATTTTGTGAATAATAAAATGAAACTAAATATAGAAAAAAAAAATTAATTCATTAAAATAAGATTGCATATATTAGTTTTCTTGAAAATTTGGAAAACAAAACGGTACTTAATAGCTATCAGTTACCACACTAGTCCCTATTGAAAAAGTACTATTTGTCAAATCCACAGAAAATCTATCAATATCATCATAAATCCAATTCCCATGGATAATAAAATACCCTAATTAACAGACAAAGACTTATAAACATTGTATACAAAAAATATTATTCTTACTAATTTTTACGTTATGCATCTATGTCGATTTACTAAGTATTCATGTCAAAGTACTTCCTCTTCCTCCAGTAGTTCTGCTTTTCACTATCTGTCCAATACTAAGAAAATCTCTGGTCAACTTTGGATCCTCCATGTGTCCCTCACAAGAATTCACAATAGCGAAGGAATCCATTAAGTCTTATAGTAGGTTGTTGTCTTCAATTCCAGTACCCAAAATGTTTGCAGTAGAACTAGTAGTACTGCCATAGTTAGCAGTTTATGTGGAAATATTATTAATTTTCTTATTGAATTTGTATCCTATTGGCATTGCTTGAGGACCAGCTGTGGAAGCTTCTAAGCAATAAAGGAGTATTGTAGGTGGTAGAATTAGTTGAACCCATCTGGGTAGGTTTTTGAAAGATTGTTGTTGCTGACATGTGAGGGATGAGATTGTTAGTTTTGAGTAGTATTGGTGCTATGGAGAGATGAGCTTATTTGGTCAATAGAACCGCTCATTATACTATTACCTGCAGATGAGAGGAGAGTGGAAGAGCCTCTATTATTGGAATTATGATGATGAGAAGGTATTAGTAATGTTGGAGTTGACTGCAAATTGGTATTGCCGGAAATTGTTATTACTGGCATTGTTGGAGGAAAAAGGAATGTTAAACAAGTTGGTGGCAATTAGGGAATAGGTACTTGTGTTATTTTGGAGGTCAGCAAATACTTGCATTAGTCCATGGGATGTTTTATTTTGCAGTAAGCTCTATTGTTGTACTTCAAGTTAGTAATTTAGATTTGATTCAATTGGGATATTGAAAAAAGTAGATGCAGGCATGTATTGGTGTTAAGGCTGAAAGGTAGAACCTCCACCAATGGAGTGTGATTGTGGGAGGAGACTATCGAATTGGCTAGTGGTACATTCAGAATTTGCAGTGTAGCCACTATTGTGGCATAGTATATCATGATGGCTAGATTGGTTGCTTAGGTATGGCACTAAGATTTTAGGACCCACTTGAGATAAGCCTAAACCCATGTTGCTGATATTTCCATACAACTGATGTCTAATTATTGGATCCATGCTGGGTGGTTGCCTTGAATTTTCTTAAGCCAATGTATCATAGCCATATGGGTGATAAAACTATCCCTCCTGCATTAATTAAGACAAAGCAAAAGATATAATTGAAAAAAACTCATGAGAGTAACTTAAGAAGGAAGGAAGCAGGATGTGTGTATGTATGTGCACACGATTAAAGTTAAATTTATTGTTAGATGAGTAATTATAATTAATGAGTTTGGGTAATAGTTAGTTGTTTGAGGGATATAACTATAAATTATGGTGTGTCAAGATATAAACCTTATTCTGTTCTTGATTTGATACAAAATGAGCATGAAGAACTAGATTCTATAGAAAATCTAAATGCAAAAGAGTTGAAAAGATTACGGGATAAGAGAGCTATTGTTGTTGGAGTTATTGGCATAATATAGAAAGTTGTATTAGTTTCTATCTTCACAAGAATCATGCAAGCAAAAATGGCAAAGGATGCATGGGATATTCTCAACCAAGTGATTCAAGGAGTTGTGAATGTGAGAACTATTAAACTTTAATCTCATAGAAAAGAGTTAGAACATATGAGAATGAAAGAAAATAAGAACTTCAATGGATATTTTATAGGATTTATGGAGTTGATAAGCCTTATGAAGAGTATGGTGACTCTATTGATATTCAAAGAACTCTTGAGAAAATTTTGGTTAGTTTACCTCAAAAGTTTGTTCCTATTTTGTTGAGATTGAAGAAACTAAAGATCTTTCTCATTTAAGTGTACAAAGTTGATTTCCACTTTAAAATATTTTGAGCAAAGATTGAGAAGCCATTCAGAACCTTCCATTAAAATTTCTTTTCAATCCAAGCTGCCAATAAACTCCAAAAGTAACGATAAAAAATAGTCTTTTAGAATAAAGAAGGTTTGATTCTTTTAGAGGAGGAAGACAAGAAAGTGGTGGTGGTAGAGATAGAACTTTAAAAAATAAGAAGGAGAGGCAGTTTAAAAGATAGTTAGGTGATGGAGAAGCCTCAAATGTGTTGCAATCACTATAAGAAACCTGGTCATAAAGAGAAAGACTAATGGTTCAGAGGACAGACACAATGTTCCAAGCGTATGAAATTAGAGGCACATGCAAAAGGATTGCAATATGAAAGAAAATCAACAAGCAAGCTTTACAAAGGAGAAAGAAGATGAAGGTAACATGTTTTATGCATGCAGTAATCATATGACGAGTAACAAACAAGTTTTTTTGAATGATGATTCATCCTACAACTCTCCAAGATAATCTTGGGAAACAGAAAGGCAGTAGATATAAAAGGAAAAGGCTGTGTTGGAGTTGAAAAAAAGAAGAAAATAAAGTCATTCAAGACATTTATTATGAACTAGACTTGGCAGAAAATCTACTCAATATTGGACAACTCTTAAAGAATAAATATGCACTTCATTTTGAAAATTCCAAGTGCGTAGTTTGTGACTAGCAGAGGAGTTATTGTAGTTATCAAGATGACTCAAACAAGGGTTTTTCTTTCTCTCTCTAAACTATTTGAAGAACTCATAATGTATTACAAAAATGAGTGATGATTCATGATTATGGCATAAGAGGTTTGGTCATTTGAATTTTTGGTGTCTCAAACTTCTATTTAAAAAGAATATGATATTTGGATTGTCAAAAATTGATCAAAGACATGATGTGTGTGAAGGCTATACACTTGTAAAGCATCATTGTAAACCATTCCAAAAGGAGTAGCATGGAGAGCTAAGGGAAAACTTGAGTTGATTTATACCAACATGTCTGGACTAATGCAAACTCCTACTCACTCAACCAACAGGTATATCATTATTTTTATTAATAATTACACTCACTTGACATGTGTATATTTCATGAGAGAACGTTATGAAGTGTTTACTATCTTTGAGAAATTTAAAATTCTTGTTGAGAAGAAAAGTGACAGGTTTGTCAAAGTTTTAAGAAGTGACATAGGAAAGGAGTACACTTCCAAATCTTTTGGTTAATTATATGAAGATGAAGGGTAGAAAGACAACTCATAGTTAGCTTCACTTCACAATAAAATGGAGTTTGTAATGGAAAGAATCAGACAATGATGGAGATGGCAAAATCTATATTGTTGGAGAAGAATTTGCCTAAGAGTTTTTGGGCTAAAACTATAACACAGTTGTATACTTACAAAATAGATGTCCAACAAAAATAGTGTGGAACATGATTCCTTTTGAAGCATGAAATGGAAGAAAATCTTATGTGAACCATTTGAAGGTGTTTGGTTGTGTATGCTATACTCATGGTCCTAAAGAGCATTGAAGAAAATTAGATGAGACTAGTAAGAAATGTATCTTTCTTAGCTATAGCTCTATTTCTAAGGGATATATGTTGTACAACTTAAAAAAGAAAAAGATAATTATAAGTCATGATACAATATTTAATGAGAAAGTAACATGAAATTAGGAGGAATGTGAGTTTCATAAGGTATCAGCCTGCTAACTGTTATGCATAACATACCATATTAAAAAGTTAGAACTGAAGCTAAAATTTTGCAATCAGATAGTGATAATTTAGCAATAGCTTCACCAAGCTCAACTCAAGTAAAATTAAGGAGGTTGAGTGATGTATAAGACGAAGCATAATCCAAATGGTTTTGTGCAAAAGAATAAAGCAAGGCTGGTTACTAAGGGTTATTCACAGCAATCAAGAATCGATTTTGGAGAAACATTTTCTTTGGGAGGAAGGTTGGATAACAATGAGAGTTCTTATTTCTCTTGCAGCTCATAAATGTTGGAAGCTGTATCAACTAAATGTAAAGTATGCATTCTTGATGATTTAGTTTTTATTGGTAGTAGCTAGAAACTAATTAAAGAATTTCGAAAGGCATGACGAAGGAATTTAAGATGAATGATTTGAGGTTGTTACATCTTTTTCTTGGAATGGAAATTTATCAAAAAGATGATCAAGTTTTTATTTGTCAAAAGAAGTATGTATAAAACTATCTTGAAGAAGTTTGATATGTTTAGGTAAGTAAATCAATGGATATACCTCTCATTGTAAATGAAAAATTAATAAAAGAATGTGGAGGAAGATCAATGTATGCAAGCTATTTCAAAAGCTTGATTGGAAATTTGTATTATCTTACAAATAACAGACTATATAATGTTTGCAACAAGTTTGCTTTCAATGTTCATGAATAGTCAAAGTCATATTCATTTAGGAGCTACCAAGAGGGTGAAGAGATATATTCAAGAAACCTTGAATTATAGAATCAAGTATGGCAGCAAATTAAAATCAAAATTAGTTGGCTTTTGTGATAGTGATTATGCTGGTTATGCAAATGACATGAACAACACTTCTGGTTTTGTATTCTCATTGGGATCAAGTGTATTTTCTTAGTGGTCAAAAAAGCAACAAACAGTGGCACTTTGTTCAACAAAAGCATAGTATGTATCAGCTGGTCTAGCAACTCAGCAAGAAGTATAGTTGAATAGAATTTTTGAAGATATTGGTGAAAAAAGGATGAAGGTGTGACGATTCATTAGAATAAATCTACAATTGTTATGGCAAAAACTAGTATTTTCATAGCACGACAAGGCACGTTGCTATTAAGCATCATTTCATTCGAGATGGTATTGAAGAAGGAGAAGTTTTGTTGAAGTATTGCATATCAAATCACCAACTAACTGACATTTACACCAAGGCTTTGAGAAGAGACAAGTTCTAGCAATTCAAAGAATTTTTATGGATTCTTCTATGCACATTAAGGAAGAGAATGTTAAAGTTAATGTGCTAAATTAAGCTTATTACTAATTATAATTAATGAGTTTCGATAGTAGTTCGTTGTTTAAGTTAATGAGTTTTGGTTGAAGTTGTGTAGGGGTTTGATGGATTTTATAATTAAGAAAAGAATTATGAATGTGAATTGAAAAGTCAGTTTTAATAGTCATCCTCTTCTACAAGAAAACTCATTTTTACTCCCACCTACCTTTTTGCTACTAACCAGCGCCCTTAAAATGTCAAATTATTGTATTTTCAATAAGGATGCGTTTGGATTTAGTGAATTTGAATTGGAATTGGGAATTGGGAATTGGGAATTGGGAATTGGGAATTAGACTGTTCAATTCTAATTTTCTTGTTTGGCACAGGTAGACCCTAAAATTTATAATTCTTGAGCATTTGTGATTCTTGACAGCCATTTTTTTATGACACTACATCGTATTATAAAATTGGCCACCACCACTCACTGTCTGTCCATACTCACTAGCAACTTTGTTCACGTACCTTCTGCCATCACCACCACCATCGTCTACCCGTAGAATACATGATATTAGCCACTATCAAGACTCGTTGAAGATGACTATGACCACTATCAACCAACCACCATTGAGATAACAAAAAACGAAGACAATATCATCACTGAGACCACTAGAGATGAAACAACCACTGTTAGGATCCGTCAGAATGCCAATAATCATCATCAAACCCACGCAAGATGCCTACAACCATCGCTGGAGATAATGACAACCACATTCAAGTACTTGAAGCATAATTCAGGTTATAATTTTTTATATGATCGAAAACTCGTACAATGTAATTCTAACCAATTTCAATTTCCATAGAAACTGAAATTAATTTTATAATTTCAATTCAATTTTCAATTTAATAAATTCAAATGCAATCTAACTAATTTTGTATTTAATTGGACCAATAATTAGGTGTTGAATGAAAGAAACTCAATAATATATTAATAAGCACATATGTACCTTGAGAAAAGAGTACCACAATTGCATTTATATTCTCTGGTGCCACAAGTCTTGGAATGTGCCTTTCAATTAGATTGAATGGCATACATTTAGAGCACTTGCCACACTTCCACTTCTTCTAGCCATGTTTGCGTAAGTAGTATTTCTTGATCTCGGTGAGGTTGCCAAGTGATCTAGAAGGGTCATGGTGAGGACATATGGCATATGGGTTTAGAACATTGATAAACCTTTCGCTTTGCTTGTTTGGTAGTCTGCTACTTTATCTTCCAAGGTAACTATGTCCTTTTTTGTGAAGTTATAAGTTTTGATCTCTTTGAAACCCTTTATTGCATACCTTATATATGAACCTGTTTGTTGCCATTAGTGTTTTGGGAGATAGGGCTTTTACCTCCGTATTTGGATCTGTCATCAAGCAAAATATTCAAACAATATAAAACTATTACAAGATTCAAAAATACAATATTAATAATTTAACAAATACAAGAAAAACTACAAGACTAATATTTAATTAAGAAACATATTTATCTACCCATTTCACTTCCTTAGTTTAACATGTTTCAAAATCTTAGGTCCTTTATGAACTCATTTTTATGGAATATATGGGTCACTAAATAAAGAAAAAGGAAATTAGAGCTAGGAAATTCTAGTCTTCTCCTTCTTTTAATAAAATTGGCTAGATACTTGCTTGGTGTTCTTGGTTGGTTTTTCTTTTTCTTCGATGGTGGAGGTGTAATCAAAGCTGTGGATGACAATGGTGTGGAGGAACGTTGTTGGTTCATCAAACTCGGATCCTTTTCTCCAGTTTCAAAGAACGGTGCAGACAAAGAAGATGTTGCCATCTCTGTGTTCTCAATTGTTCTATACATTGCCTTAGTATGGAGAGACTAGCTACTTTAATTTCTTTCTTCCTTATATACCTCAAAGTAAATCTTGTACTCCCTTTAATTCTTATCTCATAAACAAACAAATTTTGAACAGTTAGGATACCAATTTTAATAAGCAAACGTAAAAAGGAAACTAATTAAATGAAAGACATGTCGCTAAACCCATGTTAATAAATAAAAGCTGAAGACAATGGTAAAAAAGGGAAATTCAAATCCACTAATCTAATTATAGGCATTTGATGTTTTAAACGAAGAAATTTTTTTAAGCAAGTGAAAATATGTAGTACTACTTAGTCCTCAATTCATTGATTTGGTGTCACGCAAATACAACAACACATATATTCTAAACATTTTCCTTATTTTTCTCTTAATTTTTGTTTTGTTCCGAAGCGAAGAAATCCACGGGGCAGTTCATCCTATTTAGATATTCACGACCAAGAAGTACTAAATTTTCTTTCAGATAGGCCCTGAAAGGAAAAGGAAGTTTTTCTCAGCTGATTCGTGCCGTAGATAAAATTCATATATTAGAAAATTAATTGAATAATACAAATGTAGAAAAGAAAGAGTTGGACAATAAAGTCTTTAGACAGATGGACCCTTCTTTAGTTGCTCAGTGACAATATGCACGAAAGCATTATAAGCAACTATCTAGGCGGACCCTATTTTAGCCTACAGTCACAGAATATATGAAAGCATCATAAATAACTATAGCACACTCTTATTTTGTATCCTCCTATTCGGTTTAAACAAATAATCATCTATTACTCATGTCCTATTGTATCATAAAAATAAAAATTAATAAAAACTAAACAACTTATTGCATTAATAAATAACAAAATAATATTAATTAATTTAGCATATTTGAAAATTTTAAAGAAATTTCCATATATATATACAAAAAGTGTACCAAAAACATAAAAAAACATTTTATGTTTTTTGTACATATAGTTGAAGAAAAACTTCAAAATGAATGAGCCATATCAATACAACCCAATTAGCAGTGTAAAAAAAAAAAGGCTAAAAAAAGGCAAACCTTAGCTTTGTTATGTTTTTGCTATGTGTAGTTACATGGCAATTTGGTAATGGTTGACTAGTTCTAGCTCTAAAGCTCGCGTGTCTTGGTGTTCGAAACTTGAAAGGGTAATTCAATCATTTAGTACAATACGAGAAAATCACTATTTGTAATTGCCTAATCCAATTATGATAAGCAAATTACATTCTTGGTATAGGATACGAAAACTTCACCTATTAAACCAACTGAGGCCTTCGTTATTTTTTACATTTTGGCCAAAAGTATTTTTTTCATTTTTCCTTCTATTTATTATTATTATTTTAAAATAATATAATATATAAATTTATCTTTTTAAATGATGTAACTCTATGTATGTTTTTTTTAGGTGAATTAGTAACTCTAATATCAAAGAAATCATCTGATACAAACTTCAAAACATCTTCAGGGGGATCCATCCAAATACATTTAACATACCTAAACAAAGAAGAACGAGCCAAATGGTGTACCAACTTGTTTCCATCCCTCCTCGTGTATGATAATCTTTTTTTTTTTTTAAACCCTATAGTCACTTACGCACTACTCCAGCTAGATGATTTATTTGAAGGAATAAAATTCTAAATTAAATATTAAATTAAGGCTTAATATACTTTTGGTCCCTATAGTTTAATTTTTATGTTTAATTTCATCCTTATATTTTGAATTACTGAAATTACGTAAAAAGAAATGCTTCCTTGCCATTACATTCCATCCAAATTAATGTAATAGAAGTTGATGTGGCTAATGAGAGATAGGATTGACAACCCACGTGACATATTTGCCAAATGAAAAATAGTCACGTGGTACATTATTTATATCAATTTTTTTTTTAAATAAAACATAATTTAATTTTTTTTAAATGTTTAAAAAGTAATTAAAAATTTAAAAAAATAAAAAAATTAGTAATAAAAAGCATTTCCTTTAGCTCTCTTCCTTACAACCTTTCTCCTATAATGATCATCATTCCTCCAGTCCTTCATAACTACCATCACACAAGCTTTCTAAATCAAACACTAAATCCCTCCCATCCCTTACACAAACCCTAAATCCTCTTCTCTACACTAGCCCATCACGTTTTTTAGTGTGGAGCACCATATCCATCTAGATCCTATGCAAAACCTCCTTCTAAGTTACATACTAATTTCACTCAGGCCCTTGACTGGATACGAGATAGACATCTTCAGATGTTGACAGATTTTTGCTTAGAGGACCAGTTTTCTGATGATGATTGGACTCAGTTAGTACATTTGGTCTCTCGATGTTTACAATATGAGCCTCTCAACATTTACAATATAAGCCTAGAGAATGCCTAAATTTAAAGTCGTTGGCGACTGCTTTCCCATTGATAAATCTATATATATTGTAAACATAAATTAATATTGGATTTGTGTAGCGAAGGGGAAAGGAGTCGGGTTTGTGTAAAGAAGGAAGTTAGAGTTTGATTTAGAAAACTTGTGTGATTGTGGTTATGGAGGATTGAAGGAATGGTGGTGGCTATGAGAGGAGGGTGGTGACAAAGAGAGAGAAAGGAAGTATTTTATTTTATTTTTTAAAACAAAATATTACTATTTTTTAATTTAATTTAGATATAAATTATGTTCAAGCCACGTGCTATTTTTTATTTGCCGAGTATGCTGATAACTCTTGGAAATATACTTATTTGACATCCTTTTACTCATATTATTTTAGCTATTTTTTGGAGTTTTAGTTGTTTTTTGCTTAGTTTTGTTTTAATTCCTAGTTAAAATCCTTATTCTACTAGGATGTTGAATATCCTAGTTGTGTTTAGGTTATGATTTAGGTATTTTATATGAGTTCTAACTTATGTTAACTTAGTTTGTGTGTTTTGAATGTCTAATACATAAAACAGTCCCTTTAAAAGTCAAATTGGAGGATAATTCTTGCATAATAGCTAAAACTAGGTAGCAAGCCTGGTGCCCAAGTCTGAAGCTCCGATGCCACGGCTCTAGGAAGTTAGAGTTGCGGCGCCTATTCTATTATCTAGTCCTAGTTTGACACAAATCGCGATACCTTCAGAACTGCAATGCAGCAAGTTTTACCCCACATCGGTATCTCAATTCTAGTCCCAATTGAAGATAAATCCATGATTTTAAAGCCTATTGAAAGGGGATTGTCTTGGAGATTAAACAACAACAATTAAACATAGTTTTTTTGGAGCTAAAGAAAGCCATCAAAGGTGCAAGAAGCCAAGAGGAGCTTGAATGAGAATTGATTAAAGATTGCCAACTTTCTTGTTTTCTTTTATTCCTCCATCACTTTAGTTTTTGTTGTATATAATTTGATGGTGATTTTATTTGAGTTTATGTCAACACTAGGTAGCATGAATTAATTTATTCTTTAGGATTACAATTGAATTTAACATATAGCTTGATGGTTTTTATTTCATTCTATGCTTAATGCTTCAAGTTGATTGCCTACCAATTAGATTGAATTAAAAGAACTTGGAAAAGGAATTTAAGTTTAGTCTTGAATGAAATAGCACTTGATTGAATTCATACACATGATTGTTGAATTTGATTTATGTATAGGATAGGAATATACTTATATAACTTGAGTTACCAATTTATGTCTAATTTTAATGAGTCTTGCCTAACTTAATTCTCATAGGAATACAGTGAATTGATTAAGTGAGATATATATTTAAAAGACATAGGAATATGCTTATTGTTACACCTTACATGGGTGCATGACTGGCCGGAAGAATAGATAATCAACCCTCTATAACCCAGACTCGAAATCCAAAAGAATTGCACCTAATCATTTATTTAAAATGACATTACAAGAAAACTTTGGAAGAATATGACTAACATAGATAAATAAAAACATAAAGGAATAGTATTCTAAATAAAAATTCGGCAATGGTTCCCTGTAAAGTGGAACATGCCCAAATACATATATAACATATTCGCCTCTTTACACAACAATGGCAACAACACAACTACTAGAAAGAGCTCTGATCCATTTTCATACCATAAAATTTAATGAACCAAACTATCACATAATTCAGAACTCATGACTCAATGCCCTAATGTGACTGCAAATTCTTCATTCCATGGCTTCAAGCAGGTGATTCAAAGTGAATACCTTGCTACAGCATTATCGGCAAGTGAAGTTTCAGTCAGGAAAGTCTAATGAGAGCCTGATACTAAAAATAAAACATAAACAAGTAAAGAATGGTCATAAAGACTTAGTAAGTGAAAAACATACCCAAAGGGTACTAGCATCAATCAATATGTATTTATAAGATTTATGCATAATAGTGTCACATTCGTACAACTTACTATACAATTTAACTTTCACACATACACACACATATAAAATGAAAAATCAAAATCATTGTAAACACAAAAAATCATATTCCAAACAAATCAAGCAAAGCATCGAAAAGGGTCAATAATCGAAGTAACTCAGCAACCGCACACCATGTACACATCCTCCTCGGTTCTTTTTGCTCCCGCACATCAAGAATATATATAAACTTCTCATAAAGCCTCCCCGGGGTTGAGTTACTTGAATATTTTTGTTCGAATATCAAATAATTAAATCAAGTTATCTTAGGTGCACCTGGATTCTATCTCCTATATAAAAATAATTTCATTAGCCCTTATCAAAGACAAACAAGATTCCATCTCATTTCATGTACACTAACTAGCAAAATTTCAAAGGAATAGTATCATTATCACTTAATACAACTCAAGGTATCACACACTTTCATTCAGCAATTATACACATATGCAATATTGCAAAACATGACTAAAATCCAAAGGGTAATGCTTTCCACTCACAAAGTTACGGATTTTCCTTGTTGGTACTTCTTGGGTTCACGTGTGTCATTGGATCAATGTTGCATTCTGTAGCTGAAAATCATTTTTTTCAAGTATTGCTTAGTTTATAAATTTCATTGTTGTAATCCTCTAATTACCAAAACCCATATATGTCAACTTCCATGCATTTACTAAAAGTTAACTTCTCTTCGGCATTGTACCAAATACCTTGAAGGCAACTTTAGTTCCATTTCATGTACGTACATAGTCTATATATACATACCAAGAAAATCAACACTAACCCATAATTCAACATTAGTCATATTCCAAACTTTAAATTCAAAGTTGGGTTAGTTATTTAAATTCAAAAGCTTGAATTATATAGTTTCCACATCAACACAACCAAATTCCAAGATTTCTTCTTCCTTTACCATCATTTATCATCACTTTCAAGCTCTAATTCATTCTCCTAAACTCTTTATTTTCAAACCCTCAGTCAATATCTAAAGGAAATAACTATACTTTAAGAAAAACAATTGATTTAGTTGGAAATAAGAAATTGGAAATGCACATACAAGGTGTTGTCAACACAATAAAAATGGTTGCTATAGACTATGGCTGCCAAGAAGAATTGTTGTTGCCATCCATAGCTAAACACGGCTGGAAGGAAGGCTGCAAAGCAAGGAAGAGGAAGCTGCTCCTTGCTAAACAAACCCTAAAACGAAGTTGCTGTAGGTGGCAAGACATACATGACAAAAACAGGGCTATCTGAAACAAAGGGCTCATGGTAGCTAAGGATGAGGAAGGAGCTAAACCAAAATAATAATAATAATACGAGGGTGTCCTTGGCTAGAATTGAAGGAGCAACAAGAAGTTTCTAGAGCAAAGCAAGAACATTGGATGCACGAGCATAAAAGAAAAAGGGAAGATAAGTCAGTCCAAAAGAAGAAAAAGGAAGGAAAAAAGAAAAAGTCTTGATCAAAGTCAAAAATTATAAAGTAAAGATGTATATATTTTAGATATATGTATGTATACATATTTTAATGTTTGTTTACTGTAGTGTATCTCGTTTATCAATTTATTTTTCTTATAACTCAAAGTTACTTACAACAACTCTAAAACGTCCACTTTGATACTGTGTTATAGCCCTTATAATTGAATTAGAACCCTAGGTTAATAATTCAATACCATAACTAAGCATGACATGATAATAATAAGTCAAGTGAAGTAAAGTGAAGTGTTGAGGGAAATTTTGTAATTTTAGGCTTTTATCCATTGAATTCTCTAGTTTAATTTGTCATTAATTAGGTTTAGTTTAAATTATGATTTTCACCATAATTTGGTTGTTTGAATAAAATTAGGATTGTATTAGTTTTAGTACTTAGCTAAATATTAGTTACAAATTCTTGTGGGATCAACTTTCTACTTTACTACGTATTACTTGTTAACGATATGTACACTTGTATGATTAAAAGTGACAAGTTTTACTTGCCAAATATGCCACGTGGGTTGTCCATCTCATCTCCTATTAGCCACATGATCTTCTGTTAGTTTAATTTGGATAGAATGTAATGGCAATAATCCAATTGCATTTCTTTAATGTTATAAGGACTCAATTGCAATAATTAAAAGAATAAGAATGAAATTGAATTCAAAATTAAACTATAGGGACCAAAACTATAATTAAACCAAAATTTAATTTAACTAATATATGTTTTTCTCTTTTATTCTATAGTACAAGGTTCCAAAAGTACAACAACACAAAGAACAATTAAATGACATAACATACGAAAAAGAAAAAAGTATTAGAAAAGTAAAACAAGCATCAATAGTCAAATAAATAGTATCTTATTTCAACTTAATTAAATTTTAATTGAATTGACATAAGCAATCGGTATCTTAATTAATTTTGTTAATTACGCTTTTTTTTTTTTTTTTTTTTGATACATTAAATGATCATGACCATCTTGGAAAAAAATTTAGTTTTGGCCCCGACTAGGTGCGATAGGGGTTTTTCCAGATATAGGGTGATAGTGATGTGGCGCAATATTCCATACCAGTATATAAGGTACCCTGCCTACTTTTCCATTTAGTCAATCAAAAAAAAAAAAAATGTTACGAATTCTCAGGTTCTTGATTTGAAGTGAGACTATTTAAGTGACAACACAACAAGAGACTTTAAGTTGCTATTTTTGAGTTGCAACACAAGGACAATTAGTCATGTTGGAAGATGAACACACTTTAACATTCAACAACGACAATGTTTTGTTGTTATGCACACTGCCCCTGATTTCTATTTAATTTCATTTATGTCCTCTGACTAACTAATATATGATTTCTCTCTATTTAAGTCTTTTAGCTAGGTTTCATACATTCAAAGTGATTAAATGGCTTTTTGGTCATTTCTAGTCAAATTGAAAGCCCAAAGCTTGTCTGCTTAAATGAAACTGGCACATCAAAATTTTAAATCTTCACCAAACATGGTTAGGACCTTGGGAGTCATCCTTTCTTTTAATGGGTATGAAATTAATTAAAAATTGCATCTTGACAAATCTTAATTTTTGAGTTTGGTGTATATATTATAGTTAGTTTCCAAATTTTATTTTAACTTCATAAAATTGAAACACAACTATAAACTTTTATATTTAATTTTTGCCAAAAGTTTATAAGCTATAATTTCAAGGCGTTCACATTTTAAATATGTTTCTGGGTATTTCCTATCATTAGTAATCACCACCATCCATAGATTCCAAGGATCAGTTAGCTTAGTTGTTAAAAAAATATATTTCACTGACTTTTTAGATGTAAATCTTTTCATGGAGGTCGTAAAAATAAAACACACATAAATTTTTAGTCTTGGCATAGATGACATGCCTTAACCGGATAAAAAATGTAATTAGTTGAGATACACATAAGTTGGTCTAGTCTAACCCCTAGACTTCTTCACCTAGAGCGACTAGACTGTACTGTTGGAGACAATTGATGACAATAACACCAAAATTTATCTAAAGATAAGAATAAAAAACTCACATTTTGAATTATTCTTACTATTGAAGAACACCTGTATTGATTAACCACCCTTTCAAAGATTTGTGAAATTGACAACAATCCACACATTTCTAATTTATGGAGGCAATTTCGATCCTAAAAAATAAATAAGGATGACAATAGTCATAATTACCTTGTTGAATACTTCTAGAAAACAATAACAAGACATTATTGGAGATCACTAAAGATAGCAACCAACATTACCAAGTCATTACGCATTCTAAACATGTTAATTCTAAATTTGTAATTATTGCTAGTTCTAATTTTATTTAAATTCTCATTTTCTAGTAAATAATAGATTTTACTCTTATAAATATTGTTAGGGTTAGTATACCTCATGATTATATTACTATAAATATGCTCCAATTGTATTCTTATAAATTGATCTAATAAATACCACAACCTCTAAGAGGCATTATATGCTTCATGGTATAAGAGTATTATTCTTACAGTTCTTCTTCTCAATCCATCAAAATCCTAATTTTTGTTTTACCTTCCCTAGCTGTCAATACTAACCTTTTTTTCTCTTGTTCAACTTCCAATTCTGACACCAATTAGATTAATGAGAAGAATCTTTTAGTTTCATTGTTGTAAAGAAACGAGCCAATCCATGATGTTTAGTAGATTGAGGAAGTAGAGAACATTCTCGAGCTGTATTTTATAATTCAAGTAGTATTGACATTTAAGTGCAGACATATGGTATGAGGAAATAGTATCTCCCGTCATTCTACTACTCTATTATTTTCATACCATATGTCTACACTACTGCTTGAATTAATTTTATTGTCCGAGGGTGTCCTCACATTTATCGTGCCACTAATCATCATGTATTCGCTCCTTCCTTTACATTACAACAAATAAAACTACAAGATTCTTCTAATTTTAATTAGTACACAGACATAGGTACTACTTCTTTTCATATGATTCTAAATCAAGATATACTTTTTTCTTCAACTTATCCTTACAATGGTAGACATGAAATTCTTGATGGCTATGATGTTTTTCTTTCTATCTCCCTTATTGGTAATACAAATCTCTCCACTCTTTCTTCTTCTCAAACATAATGTCATAGTAGTTTCTTAACTCCTGAAATAATACTTTATTTGTTAAAAAGATAATAATTGGAGTATTCAATTTTTTTTTTCCTCCTTCTAAATTTTCTATTAATGATTTCGCAACCAAGAAATCTTTTTTCAATGTAGTAGCAATGAATCTCTTTATCCCTTTACAATTTCTAGGTTCTTGTTGATTATTTTTCTATTAGTCTAACATATGTTCATATCTCTCTTAGAATTTGAAACCGTCACTTAGGTGACCCAGGACATCATATTCTGTTTAAATTTTTTCACCTACAGAATGTGTCAATGTCTCCTAAGTACTTTTCAATTAGGAAAGAATGTTTGTCATACTTTTCAAAAGCTTATGAATGATATTGCACTCAACCTTTTTAAATTAATTAATTCTAATGTATGGGTGTATCATGTGGTTTTCTTTAATGGTTTTTGTTAGTATCTTGTTTTTATGGATTACTCTTATGTTCTTCTTATTATTATTTTTTTACCCAAATTTAACTAGGATCTGGGTTAGTCCTTAGAGCTTTATTAATTTTAAAAGAAAGGCCATAATATAGTCATAGCCAATACATGAAACCCTAAGCAAGATTAAAAAACAATAAACATGGGATACTATCCCATTACAATAAGACAATAAAAGAAAGACTTGAGAAAAACCCATAAACATGAAATACTATTCCATTACAGAATTTAGAGAAACCTTCTATAGACTATACCTTTTTATACTATTCACGAAACTATGTGTAATACTGTTCACAATATTATCCTTTACAAAAGAAAGCAAGAAACAATGGAGAAGCTAATATATCCCAATCACAAAAAGCTAGAGGTAATATGCATATCCTTGTTTGGACATATTACGAATATAGGGCACTTGCTATTTGTTAAGAGTTATCAAGCCTCAAATATGAGCTGGAAAATCTCTCAAGCTGAGCCATATAAAATTCCTTTTCAAATCATATGCTTCATTTGCAATACCATCGACAACTGCATTTACTTTTATATAGCAATGTTCAATCTTCACATTAAGCACTTGAATAAGCTGAATCAACTAGTTTATATTTATCATAAAGCTTCCAAAGAGGATTTACCTTGCGATTAACGCAATTAATAAGAGCCATTGAGTCACTGTGAAGAATGACATTCATAAGGCCATAAGAAATGCAAGTCCTTAACCTTTTAACAAGAGCTTCAAATTTAGCCACCATATTAGTATAAACTCCCAAGTATACCCTATAAGCAATAATTAATTCACTAGAACTTGATCTAATGATGCCTCACATAGCTGCCTTACCTGGGTTACCCCGCGAGCAACCATTATAATTTAATTTTACAAAAGAGAGAGGGGGGACTGCCATCTTAGTATAAGAACCTTCTTTAAGAAATTTCTTCTAAGGATGTGATAAAGAAAAAATCAAAGAATATGGGAATCTTTAATGCCCACGTTTACCTAACCTTTCAAGGAAGAAAATATAAGCTCAAGTATCGTCAAAACCTGCCTAACAATACATACTGAGTTCATAGGGGTATTTTCAAATTTCTTTGCATTTCGAGCTTTCCAAATCTCCCATACTATCAGATAGGAGGTAATGTATCACAAATAGTTTGAAAAAGAGTTTGTCCTATCTCTCCACCACATTCTAAAAATTTCATGAATAGACGTTATTGCACCCCCTGACCCCCCCCCCCCCCCACCCCAAATGTCAAAACAATGAAAAAAGAACTGCCACACTTCCATTGCAACTTGAGAAGAAACAAAAAGGTGATGCCTAGTCTTAACTAAAATAGAAATCATTATAAGGAGCATTGGTTGCCAAGATAATGCAAGATGTTTTATTAAAGCTCATTTTTTGTGACATACCTACCAAGCAGAAGAAACTGAAAACAACCCTGACTTGTTCTCCATCAAGACTAAAACATCAACAAAATCTCCATAAAAGTTTAGTTCCTCCGTTTTCTGACTTGCATTTAAGGGAATAAGCTGCCTGTCTTCATTAGAAAGATTCTAAAAATTATGCAATCTCAAGTCTACAAGATGAGTAGGAATTTCATTAACTGGCAAAAATAAAGGACCAATATCACAACATTGGTCAAACCATAAGCTAATTTGCCCTCTTCCCACTTTCCAAAACAAGAATAGTTCTGTTATAGAGCAACAAGAAACAAGGTGACACCACATAGGTGAAAAACTAGAAGGATTTGCAACAAGAAGATGAATTTTACGATAGTATTTAGCAAGCATGAATTTAGCTCATAAGGACTCACCTTTTTGAAGGCTGAACCAAAAATTCATTGAAAAAGCCAAAGATATTTCTGCTAAAGACCGAACACCTAATCCTCTTTCACTATGAGAGAGACAGATAGCTTTCCAAGAACTCCAGTGAAATTACTTTTACCATCCTGCGCACCCCAAAAGAAATTTGAAATTGGCATTTTCAATCTTAGCAAAGACTGCTTTTGGAGGGTCCAAAGCATTCAATATATAAAGAGGCATCAAATTAGGAAGATGATTGATAAGTATTAGCCTTCCTCATTGGGATAGATACTTGGATGACCAAGAAGTAATTTGTGCATGAATTTTTGAAATCATGTTAGAAAAGAGGGATACCTTTTTGCATCCAATGAAAAGTGGGCATCGCAAATATACCACCGGAAGATGATGTTGAGTAAAACCTGTGGCATTCATAATAATCCTAATCAGTTAGGGAGACGCCTTGGAACATATGATAAAACCACTCTTTTGACTATTCACCAATTGTCTTGAATTTGCTTCATACTTCTTTAGAAAAGTCATTAATTCCTCACAAGATATTTTCCTTCTCGTTGAGAATAAAATAATGTCATTTGCAAAACAAAGATATAAAGTGGGAGATAAAGGATCGCCTTGTCGAGCTATTTCCATTAACCACTATTGAATACTAAGAACTAAAGTTTCACTGCCAAACAAGGTCAATCCAAAATTTGGAAAAACGAAACTTTCTCAAAACTGAGACCAAGGAAAAAGCAATTCACCCTATCATAAGTTTTTGACATGTCTAATTTAAAAATGGTATTCCCTCCCATGACCTTCTTATGAAGGTCATGAACCATCTCTTAGGCCAATGCTATATTGTCAATTATGCTTCTACCTTTTAAGAATCCACTTTGTTCTTCAAAAATAAAACCAAGTAAAAGACTATTCAGTAAGATTCAAGATATAATTTTGGAAGCAAAATTGTATAGGCTTGTCGGTTTTAAGTTAGAAAATGATTGAGGTGACTCTACCTTAGGCAAGAGCACTATGACGGTGCCATTAATAAACTTTGTAAGTTCACCTCTGCAAAAAAATATTGCACTGCCCGAATGACATCCTCAGAAATGATCAACCAACAGTTGACTTAAAAATGCCCATTAAAGACATCTTGACCGGCTGCACTATTCTTATCAAGTTGAAGCACTACCTCATGAATCTCCTCCTCTAATGGAAACATTTGAATAGTATTTTTTTTTTATCCGGAGTGATTAAAGAAGGGATACAATCAAGAAAGCTCAAATCAAGAACATTACCAGGCTCTAAGAAAAGTTTTTGAAAGTGGTCTACCATCCAAGAGGCTAAAGAATCCTTTATTTTATGGATTGTAAGCCAGCTCCTCTTTGCTTTTACTGTAGCATGAAAGAATTTTGTACATCTATCTCCCTTTTGTAGCCATTTAATGGAAGATTTCTGACGCCAAAAATCCTCCTCCAAAATAAGTTCCTTTTCTAGATTATATTTTCAACCTTTATAAGATCCTCCTGTAATACTTCACCCCTATCAAATGCTTGTTCAGTTTGGCTCAAAAGGCTTTCAGCATCTTTAACTCTATCTTGAATTCGCCTGAAAACCCTTTTGTTCCAATCAAACGACCACTTGTAATTTTCTAATTCTCAAGGGTAATGATTTTAAAGAATCAAAATTTTTGGTTGATGAATGGTTGTCATTTTTGAAGGACCAACTTAGTTGGGCTGGTTATATAAAGCTTCATAGTAGAACCAAACTGACTAACTGCTTAACCTACACTAAATTATAAGATGATTATTGTAACAACAGGTAAAACTTATGCAAATTTCTATACTAAAGAAATTAAATATAGATTTCAATCCATTTTATGAACCACAATTTCCTTATCGAATCAGATTAGATTTATTGTGACTCATAATTAATAGATTTTTATCTAAAACTTCATATACCGATTAAGGTTTAAACTTATCAATTCAATTAGGAAAATATAAACATTTTTCTTAAAAAAAATTACATTTTATCTACTAGTAATATAAATCACTAAATTTAAAACTACAAGAACCAAAGTAGGAAATAAATAAAGCTTGTATGAATAGTGATTATTGAAAATGAAAACCAACAATTAAGAAATATGAATTTCTCATCTGTATGAGCTTATACTTCTCGAAACTCAGCTAAAGTTCCTTCCACAATAGTCAAATGACGCAAAATTATGTGGAGATTAAATATTTAGTTGGAGAAAAGTTTGTAGATGCCTATGGTAATATTTGCGAGCACGAGAATTATTAAGTTTATATAATTAAGAACTTATAATTTTTCTATATGAATATTTTTCACAATTAATGCTCAGAAATAAAAGTTTAGTTTATTACTACTAGAGGAGTTTTTGGCAATTTGTTTATCTGAACTTAATGATTTTTAGAATTTTCACCTTAATATTAGCTATATGAGAATTCACTTTTTATGGAATGTCTTTAAATTTGTTAACTTGTATTGTTAATATATATGCACTATGACACTTACAATGTAATATTTGAAAAAAATATCTCGCTAATATACAAATTTAATTATCAATTCTTAATTCCCAAATTCTTTGAAGTTGAATTTTGTCTTTAATGATCTTTCACAAATCTTGGAGACACTCAATAATCATTAAACTATTGGGTCATTCAGCAAGCTACACAATGTTAAGCAGGAAGCTAGCCAGATGTGTAGACTGGTAAGGACTATGGACATAGTTAATATGGAAAAACAATTACTATATTGTAAAATTTGCATGGAAAGAGGATAGGGCGGCAGTGTTAGGAGGTGGTCCTTAGATGATTATGGATCATTACCTAATAGTTTAGAGTTGGTGGCTTAATTTCTATCCTTATGGAGTGGTCATTGACAAAGTTCATGCATGGGTTTAGTTTCCTGGACTGCCCTTGGAATGTGTTAGTAAGACCTTCCTTTAAAGGTTAGGAAATAAGGTTGGGAAGGCCATTTCCATAGACAAAACTACCTTCTAAGCTAACAAAGCTCAGTTTGCACATATGTGTGTAGAGATTAAGCTGGGAAGACCACTGGTGTCTAAGTTTAGGTTTAAAGGCAAGGTGAGTAAGATAGAATACAAGGGTATGCATTAGGTGTGCTTTGGATATGGTAAATATGGACATGTTACAGAAGCATGGGTTCATAATGAACCATCTAAGACAGCAAACCAAAACCCTATTAGTGTAACCAAAACTAACCCAGGAGTCATAAATCATAAGGATCAGACAGCTTTTGGCTCTTGAATGGTTGTGTCGAAGAGTAAGCGTGGCCGCCGGAGTACTGCAAATGTGGTGGATGGTGGTTGCATATGAATTGGGGTTAGATAGCCTGAAGGGCATCAAAAATGGAAAGTCATGAGAAAGTTACGAGATTTGGGGTATTGAATAATGAGAATGAAAATTCAGGATCGACTTTTGTGGAGAATATTAAGGACATAATTGGATAAGGGTGAGGGTGATATGGATAAGGGCAGAATGGATATTTTTTTCTTTTATGAAAGAGATACAAGACCTATCTGGAAAGGATGAAGGAATAAGTGAAACTAGGCTTAGAGAGTTGAAGTTTACTCAAACCGAAACATCTCTAGATTTATCATAAAGAGCCTAACCATTGTAGCGTGGAATTGTAGGGGAGCAGGTAACCCAATTTTCCATAGTATATGCATGGAGTTCAAAAGAAAACACAAACCATATATTTTGTTGTATTGGAGCCCCATATTAAAGGAGGAAAGGCTAAGAAAGTGATTGAAAATTTGAGTTTTGATTGCTCTTTTGTAATCAATCCTTCGGCCTTTTCTGGTGGTTTATAGGTATTGTGCATGAAACATGATTTCCAAATTTCGGTTATCTCTTCAAGGAAGCAATTTATCTATTGTTTGGCTAAGCAAGTGCAAACCCCAAAATGGCTTTTCACTATCACCTATGCAAGCCTTCATGACAACATCAGACAAATTTTATAGAAGAATATAACTGCCTTTGCTAGTAACAACAAGTTTCCCCTGGTGCCTCATTGGTGAATTTAATGAAATTGCTAAGATGGATGAGAAAAAAGGAAGGGCTCCAGTTAATATTACACAAAGTGTAATAAGTTTAGTAATTGGATAGATTAATGTAATCTTATTAACTTAGGTCAAAAAGGTCCTCGTTTTACTTAGAAGGGAGTGATTAGGAATGGGTAGGAAAGAGTGTATAAACGACTTAACAGGTTTCTTGCTTCTGGTGAGTGGATCTGTTTATTTAGTGAAGCCTTGGTTAAGGTCTTACCGAGGGTGAAATCAGACCATAACCCACTTCTTTTAAATAATAGAGGGTTGCTTGATAATGTCTCCAGTCGACCATTTCATTTTGAAGCTAATTGGATTACTCACAAGGACTTTCATAATATGGTGCATAATAATTGGAGAAGTGATAAGAACATGCATGAAAATCTAGTTTCTCTAACCGAGTTCCTTAAATTATGGAACAATGAGGTTTTTAAAAACATCTTTAAACAAAAAAGGTAGGCTATGGCTTATCTTGAAGGTATTCAAGGAGCTCTTGAAGGTACTTCCTCAGATTTTCTTGTCTTAATTGAGCAGGTAGTTCAAAAAGATCTTATGGAAGCTATTTATCAAGAAGAAATTTTGTGGTATCAAAAAGCTCACAGTAAGTGGTTGAAATTTAGAGATAAAAAACTCTAAGTTTTTCCACACGTCTACTATTGTTTGAAGAAAAAGGAATAGGATTGTTAACATGAAGGATGAGAAAGAATAGGTGGATGATGATGACAAGCTGAAGAGGATAGTGGTTAACTTTTTCCAAAATTTGTTTAATGAGGACCAAGCATCTAGACCCATGTTCAGGACCCATAGTACTTTTCCAGCCATTGATGACGTGATGAGAGCATCATGAGCAACTTAGTTACTTTTGAAGAGGTTAAGAAGGCTCTGTTCAGTATGAAGCCTTTTAAATCCCTAGGCCGAGATGGGAATGAACCATCTTTTCCAATCTCAGTAGAATGTGGTTGGTGTAACATCTTCTAAAGTAGTACCTAAATTAATTATAGGGTGAGCAATTATCGTATGAGTTAAATAGGATGAAAATTTAGTATCAAGTACACGTATTATTCTATGTATAAGAATAGTACATGTATGTATAAAAATACCTATATATATATATATATAAGAATACCTATATACATATATGTATAGGAGTAGTATATACGTATAAAATACCAATATATGTATGAAATACAAGTATGGACAAATGTTAGAAAGGAGGCGTTGGAGGAAGAAGAAAATAATAAAATATGGAAGCTTGAATAAGGAAGCATTAGAGGAGGAAGGAAATAATAAATAAACACTTGTAAAAAATGTGGGGGAAATGTGTAAGAAGGAGAATGAATGTGGCAACTTGCAATAAATGTGGCATGTGGAAGAAAGATAGTGCATAAGATGGCCATGTGATGATAAACAAGGAAAGATGGCAAGATTAGGTGTAAAAGGAAGGGGGCATGTGGAAGACAAAGAGAATGTTAGGTGGCCATGAAATGATTAGTAGGGTACGTGTAGGAATTTATGGTAACAAGGTCGCCTACTAATGATGAGAAGATTTAAACTAGGAATAGGAGTTAGACAAGTGAAAGGTAAGAAAACTCACATGTTAATTTAGAGAGTGACAAGTGTAAGGGTAAAATAGGAATTTATGGAAAGTAATAGGGGTAAAGTGAAAAACTAACATAAACTCTCTCCTAATCCCCTAAGCTTGCCATGCACTATAAATAGGAGAAGGGGGTGGCTGAAAATGCATAGGCAAGAGCAAGAGTGCACTAAAGTGAGAGAATTAGTGAGAAAACAAAGAAGGAGAATTCGATTGCAAAGAGAAAGTAAAGGCAAAGGCTTGTATTTATGTGTTTCCTTAAATTCTATTGTTTTTATATTTGTAAATATTCATTTTTACTCTTCAAAGCTCTACCTATGAAAAGCATGTTTTATGAGAAAGTAAGCTTGTAAGCTTGTGTGCAAAAGAAAGTATGTGTGGCTTTTTGCATGATTTTGATCACTTGTATCATTGTCTTAACAATGCGTTGGCTGAAGTTCTCCAAGCACCAAAGGAAGTGCTCAAACTATAGCATGGATCCTACTATTAAGAGGCAGTACAAAGAGTGTACAAAGTCCTTGTAAGGCAACCTCGGGTTTGTATATTGTTAAGCAAAAGAGTTGGCCACATGAGAACAAAGTGCTTGCATAAAAGTTTCTTGCATTTTCGTATTTCTATAACTACACATCAACTCTATTCTTTTAAAGTACGATGCATGTTTACATGTTGAGATTTATGTTCACATTTTTAAAATGTTGATGTATAGATCAATAATTAGTTAGATAAAGCCAATGTTATACATTGTGCTTGAGTATTACTATGTGTATTTAGCATGCATGGAGGAAAGGGGAGATAATCATAGAAGAATTCGTAAAGATTTAGGAATATAAATATGCAATCGAGGATGATGAGGGGGTAACCTGTTAACCATGGTGTATATATTCCTCTTAGGGCATAAATATATAGTAATGATAGTAAACTTGTAGAGTACGGTTACTCTTGTGTAAAATTGTAAGATGTGTTTTTAATAAGTTTACTTAGTAGTAGTAGGAATTTTGGAAGAAAGCCTAGTATAAGTAAAAAGGGCTCCTCTTGACGTTTATGTAAATAACTTAGTGTAATGGAAAATAGTTTGCAAAACTGCATGTCTAAGTCTCTTAATTCCTTATCCATAAGTTTCATTTCTTAGTTAATCTTGGTTAATTGAAGATTAATTAAATAAAAGTAGCGTGTGCTTAGAGTCAAAGGAGAATAAGGAGAATAATAATGGTTTCAGAATTCATTAGTACATTAATTTAGTTAAAGGAGAATAAGGTGTCACAGTTGGGCATTCTTTATGGCATTTTACTAGAGAGATCATGCAGGGCCGTGGAGATTGATGTGGATTTTATGAACGCAAACGCACGTATCATCCTCAAGTAATATAGAGTAAGTAAAGATCGTTCTCGCAAAGAGTTTTCAAATATTATGCTAAGTTTTAAAATTAGCAATTCTAATTTTATTTAAACAACTAAAACTTGGGTAGATTATGAATTAATTATAAACTAAAAGCAAATCAACATAAGATTAAACTGGTGATAAACCTAGAACTACAACTTCTCTCAACACTTCACTTGAATTATTATTATCTTGTCTTGCTTAGTTATGACAAAGAATTATTAACCTAGGGTTCTTAATCAATTATAATCATACTCCTATGTCTTATAATAATATCTTACTTAACCAATTCACTATATTCTTATGTGAATTAAATTAAACAAGTTATTAAGATCATATCTAAATTGGCTACACAAGGCATATAAGTATATTCCTATCCTGTACACAAATCAAACTTAACAACATGTGTTGAATTCAAGTAAGTGCTAATTCATTCAAGGCTTAACCTAAATTCCCCTTCCTAAGTACCTTTAAGTTTCCTAATTCAATTTAAGAGATGGCCAGTCAATTAGAAGCATTAAGCATAAAATGAATTAGATAAATCATTTATCAAAAATAATATAAAGCTACATGTTGAGTTCTAGTTGCAATTCTAGAAAGGAAACTACTCCATGCTACTTAGTGTAAACATGGTTTCAATAATAATAAACATCAAATAAATACAATAAAAGTAAAAAATTAGTAGAAATAGGAGAAAGCTATAAAGGTTGTAGATCTTTAAGGTCCAACAATCCTTGCCCCTCTTGCTTCCTTGCACCTTTGACAAGCTCTTAATTCGAACTAGGAATCATGCCCGTGCCACAGCCTTGAAAATTAACGAGTTTTGGACCTAAGAAGTGGGCTTAACACTACGACCTTAGCATTTTAGCATCTCAGCACTCTCCTTGGCGTCTTAGCAGGAATTCTCTGGCATCTGAGCACAAGGGCTTCTGGCAGCAACATGTTGTTTTGTGATTTTTGCAATTTTGAGCCTAAAAATTCACCTCTAATTTGACTTCCAATGGGACTCCTTTTAGAATTTAACCTTCCAAACATAGAAGTTAAGTTAATATAGGTTATAACTCATATAAAACACCTAATCAAAGCCAAAATCAACTAGGATTCATCATCCCAATACGATAATGACTTTAACTAGGGTTTGATTGAAAACTAAGCAAAAACTAAGTAAACTAAGTAAAACTCTAGAACATAGCTAAAATAATATGAGTAAAATGATGTAAAAAAACTATATTTCCAAGAGTTATCACACCCTAAACTTAAAATTTTGCTAGTCCTCGAGCAAAAGAAAAACAAAAACACGAACAAAAACTGATAACCCCAAATATGCATTGCACTAACATAATGAAATCCTAACATGCTCTCAAATGTTTCAGAACTTAGCTCAATGTCAACCATAAGTATCACTCAAAATTCATGATTCAATCTAAAAGAAAGTATCAAATTTAAATGGATTTCTAGTGTGTGTAATGATCTTTTAACAAAGGAATGTATACAATCCGAATAAATTTATGTCTAAGTAAATCCTATATAGCATTCAAATCTATAAGTGTGCTTTTACTCTCCGCTAATGTAGACTCTACTAAGTCAAGGATCAATAGGACTTTATTAAGCTTATAACATAGGCTAAGGTAATGGTACGGTAAAGGAAATTATAAGGCTCAGAATCACCCTAAGCACATTATTTATTCTGAGACATTTTGTAACTCCATTCACATCCCAAGTAATACACCCATACTTGACTTCCACTTTTCTTTTGTCTCTCACAATTTCACACCTTTTTTTTTCTTCATCTTTTCCTTATTTTCTTTTCTTTTTTTCATCAAAATTTGAAGGAATTTTGTTCATAATTCAAAAGAATTCCCATACCCCCAAACTTAAAATTAACATTGTCCACAATGTTACAAAATTGAGCATAATGTATAGAAAACTTCCTTGATACTTGAAGCACATATTCCCTTCTTAACAACTTCATGGCACACCCCCAAACTTGTTTCATTCTATTATGAACAAGGTGAACATGGAGCATAAATTAACTCCCTTTTTTTTTTTTTTCATCATATAACTCTGTAATCTTCCTAGAAATATCAACATGCTTAAAATCAAGGCTGCAAAAGGAAAATAAGATGGGCTAGGGAAAAATTTATGTGGTAAAAGTCCAATTAGGCTCAATAGGGTAAACTAGAGAAACAATATATCAAGGTTGGCATGAAAAGCTCAAACGGTCCAAAGATGGCTTAATCATGTTCCTAACTTAGCTTTGCCTATGATTTTGCTTCAAGAGAGAATCAAACACATTTATAAGGTTCCTAACTAAATATGAACTTCCTAAACATAAACGGTCTCTAAATAAATAAAACAATCAAACGAAAAAGATCAAGTGCATAAAAGTTTTAGAAATCACATCTTACAATGCTACTAACTCATAAATTTAACATGGATGTCAAAAGCATGTGAAAACTATCATATTATCATAGGATGAGGGATTTCACCATAAAAGAATAATAACATCTTGGCTAACTAAACAACCTAAGGAAAACTATAAGCATTAAACATCAACACATAACAACCTAACACCCCCAAACTTAAGACGAACATTGTCTTCAATGTTAAAAATATTCAAAAAGAATAAGGATAAAAATACTCCCAAGCATTTAAGCAAGGTAGAATGAACATAATTTCTTACCCAAGTTGCATTTGAAATGTCTAAGCTTGAAAGGAAGTTGAAAATGGTCAAAAAGGCAAAACAGACTGCTGAGGTATTGGGTGGTCTAGGGCACCGTAGCACCCCAGCCATAAGTTAAAATTACCCTTATAGTGCCTAGGGGCTAGCTTTAAGGTGTTAGGGTGCCAGCCTTTCTTTATGGCTTAATTTTTCAGCGCTGCTATGCTTATTTCTCTATGCTGGGGTACCCTACATACTATTTTTTCACCCTCTTTCACCATTTTGATTGTATCTTAATGCTTGACTCTTGTACCTTTAACAAAAAAATGAAAACTTAATTACAAACATTCCAACAAAATAAAAACTAAGGTGCAAAGTTAAAAGAGTTTGGGTTACCTCCTAAGCAGCACTTGATTTATAGTCATTGGCTTAACTTTTGTATATTCAGCCCTGGTCCTCCCAAACCATGAAGGCTTTAGGAAGATTATTTCCTTCAAAGTTCATAAATCTTTTCCTATTCCTCTTGTATTTTCGCCGTGAGCTTGCATTGGCCATGGTATTTTCTGCATTGGGAATCTTCTTCAAGACCTTTGGCTTCCTTATTATTTGATCCCACCACTTGACAATTTTCTTTCTTATTGAGTTTTGGTCTTCAAGAGTGGTGGCCTAACAATTTAAGAGTGCTTTAAAGGTAAAGGTATGTCAAGAGTAGTAATCTTTTCTTGAACTCCTTCGTTTGATGCTTCATGCACAACTTCAATTGCATAGCATTCATTGGCTTTGGAAGGAAACGTCATAGCCTTAAAGACGTTAAACTTTACTTCTTAGTCTTCAACTCTCATGATAAGTTTTCCTTTTTATACATCAATGAGAGTTCTACTAGTGGCTAAGAATAGTTTCTCCAAAATAATGAGAATTTCCTTGTCTTCCTCTATGTCAAGAATGAGAAAGCTAGCCGGTAGTATTAACTTATCCACTTTGACTGGGACATCTTCAATGATTCCCCTAGGATAAGTTTATGACCAATTTGCTAGTTGCATGTTCACTTTAGTTAGCTTGATCTTCCCCTTTTTAAGTCCAAGCTTTTGAAATATTAAGAACGGCATCAAGTTGATGCTTGCTCCCAAATTACATAAATCTTTACCATTAAAGAACTTGCTAGTGGAAATTGGTAAGTTGAAACTATCAGGATCTTTGAGCTTTGGTGGTAATTTCTTTTGGAGGATAGCACTACACTCTTCGATTAAAGCAACCATTTTGTGGTCCTCTATTTTGCACTTCTTAAATAAGATCTCCTTCATAAACTTGACATATGTAGGCATTTGTTTAAAAGCTTCCATAAAAGGAATATTAATGTGAAGCTTCTTGAATAACTCCAGAAATTTTTAAATTTCTAATCAAGCTTTGGATTTTGAAGGAATTGCGGCAAAAGTAGAGGTGGGTATGTAGGAGTGTTTTCTTTGGAAGCTTAAGCCTCCTCTTTACTACTCACAATTACCTCTTTATCTTGTTTAGATGGAATTTCAGCTTGCTTAAGAGGTTCTTCTACCTTTTTACCACTCCTTAGAGGTATGGTATCACTAGGTAGAGCACCTGGAGGAGGCTTGTAATGGCATTGGCCAACTGGCCTATTTGATTCTCAAGGTTCCTAAGTGATGCCACTTGGTTTGGGATTATGGAATCAGTCTTGGATATGTAATTGCACAAATAATTCTTCAATAAATGGCTTCTTTTCAAGTGTAGGAATTTGTTCTTGTGACTGAACACCAATTGGATAAGAAGGCTTTGCTTCATTGGATTGCCCTTAATTACTCCAAAAAAAATTTAGGTGGTTTCTCCACCCAGGATTATAGGTGTTGGAGTAAGGATTACCTTGCTACCTATTGTAATTGCTTAATAATTTGCAACTTCATGGTTGTTTGGGCACAAATTTCTTGCATGTGTATCCTCACAAATCTCACAAGCCATGGCTTGGCTTCTTTTTAATTGTCCTTCCAAGGGTGTTAATTTTCTTTGACAAGATAGCCACTTGTGCAGTTAATGCACAAATGGCATCCAACTCATGAATTCCAGCCACTCTTCAAGTTGACAACCTTTTTGAAGGCCATTGATAATTATTGGTAGCTATCTCTTCTAACAATTCAAATGCTTCATCAATGGTCTTCCAAATTAAAGCTCTACCAACTACCACATCAATTATTATCTTTGTTTGGCTCACTAAACCATTGTAAAAGGTTTGGATTTGCAGCCAATTTGGTAAGGCATGGTGGGGGCATCTTCTAAGCAACTCCTTGAATCTTTCATATGCTTCATAAAGAGATTCTAACTTAAGATGCATGAAAAAAAGTAATTTCATTCCGCAGTTTGGTTATTTTTGCCAGTGGAAAAAATTTGGCTAAAAACTTTTGACCTAATTCTTCCCATGTTGTAATAGAGTTGTAGAGGAGTGTAAGCAGCCAGCTCTTTGCCTTATCTCAAAATGAGAAAGGAAAGAGGTGCAACCTTAATGCATCATCTGAAACTCCATTGATCTTGAAAGTGTCATAAAGCTCTAAGAAGCTTATAAGGTGGGAGTTCGGATCATCATTTGGTTATCCGGAAAATTGCACCATCTATTGAATCATTTAGATTTGGCCAAGCTTGATTTCAAAATCGTTTGCTTAGATTACCGGCCTTAGTATGCTTGAGTGAAGTTCTTGCATTAGAGGGATTGTAAGGTCCCTTAAGAACTTGGGTTCTTGATCACTAGCCATTGCTGGAATTTGGCTTGATGCTTGTTGTTTCTCCTTTCGAAGTTTCCCATATGTCCTATTAATCTCGGGATCGAATGGAACAAGCTCCAAGCTACAAGTTCTTTGCATGCACGATCAAGAGTACCTAAAAAAGAAAAAAGAAAGTTTGAATTAAAACTATAACTATTTGGTATTAATATTAACAAATATAAAAATAACTTTCCCTAAACGGCGCTAAAAACTTGATAAGCAATTTATGCTAAATATTAAAATTAGCAATTCTAATTTTATTCAAACAACTGAAATTTGGGTAGATTATGAATTAATTATAAACTAAAAGCAAATTAACACAAGATTAAACAGGAGATAAACCTAGAACTATAACTTCCCTCAACACTTCACTTGAATTATTATTATCTTGTCTTGCTTAGTTATGGCAAAGAATTATTAACCTAGGGTTCTTAATCAATTATAAGCATATTATTATGTCTTATAATAATATCTCACTTGACTAATTCACTATATATTTCTTTTGAATTAAATTAAACAAGTCATTAAGATCATACCTAAATTGGCTACACAAGGCATATAGGTATATTCCTATCCCATACATAAATCAAACTTAACAACATGTGTTGAATTCAAACAAGTGCTAATTAATTCAAGACTTAACCTAAATTCCCCTTCCCAAGTTCTTTTAAGTCTCCTAATTCAATCTAAGAGATGGTCAGTCAATTGGAAGCATTAAGCATAAAATGAATTAGATAAATCATATACCAAAACCTAAGTAATCCATAGATAAATAATCTCAAGCTACATGTTAATTTCTAGTTGCAATTCTAGAAAGGAAACTACTCCATGCTACTTAGTGTAAACATGGTTTCAATAATAATAAACATCAAAGGAATACAATAAAAGTAAAGAAGAAGTAGAAATAGAGAAAGCTATGAAAGTTATTGATCTTCAAGCTCTTCCAATCCTTGCCCCTCTTACTTCATTTTACCTTTGACAAGCTTTCATACTCTAGAAAAACATTACTTACTTATGTCTCTCATTATATATTTAAGTAATCTAGGTAGTCCCTTTTTTATAGGTTTAAAAACCCTTAATTCCACTTCAATTTGAACTAGGAATCGCACCTGCACTGTGGCCTAAGCTTCCCAGCTCTTGGCCTTGAAAATCAATGACTTTTGGACCCTGGCAGTGGGCTTGGCACCACGACCTCAGCACTCCCCCTAGTGCCTCAACACAATTTCTCTAGCTGCCTCAGCACAAGGGCTTCTAGTAGCAACATACTGTTTTGTGATTTTTATGATTTTGAACTTAAATTCACTTCCAATTTAACTTCTAATGGGACTCCTTTTAGAGTTGAACCTTCCAAAAAAGCGAAGTTAATATAAGTTAGAACTCATATAAAACACCTAATAAAAGCCTAAATTAACTAGGATTCATCATCCTAATACGATAAGGACTTCAACTAGGATTTGACTGAAAACTAACCAAAAACTAATTAAAACTCTAGAATATAACTAAAATAATATGAGTAAAAGGATGTAAAATAACTATATTTCCAAGAATTATCAGAGATCTAGGTTTGTCTAATAGTACTCTTATTACTTTAATTCATGAGAATGATAAGCATGTAGTGCTCAACCATTTTCAACCTATAAGCTTTTGTAATGTTATGGACAAGCTCGTGCCTAAAATTATTTTGCTTCAGCTAAAGCGTCTTATGAATAAGCTTATTGTTCTAAATTAATCTAGTTTTATTCTAGGAAGGCATATATAAGACAATATTATCAAAGCTCAGGAAATTTTACACACTATGCATAGGACGCTTAGGAGAAAAAAGTATATGATTGTTAAAGTTAATATGGACAAAGCTTATGATAGGCTTGGCTAGATCTTCATTTAGGAAACCCTTGGGCTTGTAGGCTTTGATGAGCTTACAATGACAGTTAGTATGAGTTGTATAACCTCTACTAATTTCAAAATCATCTAGAATGGTGGCATCACAGACCAGTTCACAGGTTATAGGGGAGTTCGTCAAGAGGATCTACTCTCGCCTTACATTTTTGTTTTATTTATGGAGCACCTCCTAGGGCACCTTATTACTGATAGAGTTAGTTAGGGCAGCTAGAAGCCTTTTTGTATTAGTAAGGATAGCCCTGTGATTTCTCACTTAATGTTTGCTCACGATTTATTACTTTCATGGAAGCCTCTGTTAATCAAGCAAAGATTATCCATGATACTCTGAAAGAGTTTGGTATGTCTGCTAGGCAAAAAGTGAGCTTAAAAAAAACAAGGTTCACCTGCTCTAAGAATGTCAACAAGCATCTTTACAAGGAGATTTCAAATGCTACTACTTTGGCCATTATATGGACTTAGGAAAATATCTAGGAGTTCCTCTAATTCATGGTCAATCTATTAGAAGTAAGTATCAGCATGTTGTTGATAAGGTGAAGCAAAGGCTTTTAAGATGGAAATTAAGAATGTTATTGTTTGCAGGAAAAACTACTTTAGTTCAATCTGTAATACAATCTATTCCTACTTATTCCATACAAACTGCTCGACTGCCTTTGACTATCTATGATACTCTTGATCGGATGAACAGGGGGTTTCTTTCGGGTGATGATGAAGGAATCAGGAAAATTTACACCCTTGCTTGGAATAGGGTGACTCAACCAAAGGATCATAGCGGCCTCAAATTAAAGGAAATTAGAATAGCTAATAAAGCCCTGTTGATGAAGGTGGTATGGAATATTACTATTAGGGAGAACAGTCTTTAGTCTCAAGTTGTCAAAGCAAAGTATATAAAAGATCAAGATGTTTTATCTCATTTGGTTGCTAAAGGAAGCAACTCTTGTCTTTGGAAGGCTCTGTGTGAAGTTTAGAAAAAGGTCCTTAGCAGTATTTAGTGGACTTTGGGTGATGGGGCTAAGGTAAAGTTCTAGGTTGACCAATGGTTTCCTGAAAAATGACCATTGTTATTGCTCTGCAATTGATGAAGTTGAATAGGTTAATTATAGTCTATTCTTTATTAGTGATGCTTATAAGTATATTACCATAGATAATTGGGAATCGAAGGATGATATCTAGTGGAGGATTTGGAAGTGGGATAAGCTGTAGTAGTCGAGGACCTTTCTTTGTCAAGTAATGCAGAATATTCTCAAACAAATGGGTTCATGGCAGATAGAATCCATGGTCACAAAGTTGAGTGTACAACTTTCTTGGCTCCCATTAGATTAGTTCTTCATGTGGTTAGAGTTGCTACTGGAGTTTGGAATAGCTTGGTGTCCTTAATGTGAGGCCTGACTACAACTCCCTTCATTTGAGGGAGTGGATTTCCTCAAATCTCAATGACTTAAACAAAGTAATGGGAAAGTAAGAACATGTACAGTGGTCAGAGCTTGCTTGAGTTGATAGAAAGATTCCTCAACCTCCTCAGACCACTTAAAAGCATCCTTCTTGAAAGGTCTATAAGTGGTTTACTAATAGCTCCATTACTTGTAATGAATTTTTTTGCAATAGCCTGTCAAACCTAGAAATCCTCAAAGGGCTTTAATGAATTTTTTGCTATTGGAGTCTGCAAGTGGTGAACATGTTATGCTAAGCTGTTACTAAAAACCAACATGTCATCAATGAAAACCAGAATAAACTTGCTCAAATAGGGTCTGAAAATGTCAATCATAATGCTCTAAAAGGTGGAAGGAGTATTAGTTAAACCAAATGGCAGGACCAAATTACTTATAGTGACCTGGGTAAGTCCTAAAAACAATATTATACACATCTTGATCAGCCATTCTGATTTGATGGTAGCTAGACCTGACTGTAGGAATTGGAAATTTATCTTGATTATAAGCTGGTTTAGCTACTTATAATCAATGCATACCCTCCAAGAGTCATCTTTCTTCTTAACCACGGTTATAATTGAAGAGAAAAAGCTAGTACTAGGTCTAATCAACCCTAAATCATGCATCTTCTGTAACTCTGAGTGGTGTCTTTTTGGAAAGCAGGGTATTTGTAGAGTCTCACTTTCACCACATAAGTTTCATCCTTCAAAGGAATTTTGTGGTTTGATAGTCTATGAGGTGGTAGACCTTTTGATTTCAGCAAATACTTCAAGTTAGTCATGGATTAGGCATTGAATTTTGGGGGGATGTGTGGTGTTTGAGCTGGTGGTTTAGGAGAAACTTGAGTTTGGTTTAATGATAGGGTTAATTCACCCATTACTCCTTAAGTAACTTGAATAAATAGTAAAGAGTTTTTGAATTGTATGGTACCTAAAGTGCCTTTCTTCTTAAACAATTGGATTGTCATTGAAGGTGACCCCTGCAATACAGTCTCTTACTTTTGGACCTAAAACCTCATGTTCATTTCTCTAAAATCCCACAATACCGAGCTTAACTGAGATAACCACTGCACTCTAAGCACCATGTGGCACCCTCCTAAAGGCATGACTGAAGAAATGTGCTTGGTAAATCCTATTTGCATTGTCCAGTTTACACTGTGACATGTGAATTTCACAAGTACCTTAGCCCTATTGGCTATTATGACATTATAAGGCACTGTGGTTTGTAGTTTACATCCCACTTTTCTGGCAAAGCTCATGTCCAAAAAATTATGAGTTCTTCCATTGTCTACCAAAATCATAACCTCAGTATCATTCATCCTTCCTTGTACCTTCTTGGTATTGAACTCATCAATAGCCCATGGAGCATGCACAAAAATCTTAGGCTCCTCAGAAGCCTATTCATCATCCTCCAACTCCACAATATTCACACTACTGGTGGATCCTCCTAGTAACTCATTCTCTAAATTCCTATATGGTTCTAGCATGATGTGGTACAATTGAGATCCCCTACATTTGTGTCCAGACTATACTTCTCAGCACATTAGTAACATAACCCTTTGGACCTCTTTTTCCCCCCACTTCTTCTGGGACATGTTTTTGGTAGGCTTATATGTAGTGGACACTTTCTGGGGTTGGTTGCTAAATATAAGCTTGAAAGTTTGGCTTAGGTTACTGTTTGAGCTTGAATGAGTGAGAAATTTAGGTATGGGTGGCATGAGTGCTGGAACTAGCTTGTTTGAAAGGTTATAGGATGACTGTTTAGGCTGGTGTTTTTTTTTGTAACTCATAGAAAGTGGATTCCAGGAGTTTGGCTAAGTACATGACTTGTGGAAGGTTTATAGGTGCAAAACACCTCATTGTACTCTCAATCTCCTTGTACAACCCACTAAGAAAACAACTAATGGCAAACTCTTTAGGTATGTTGGTTTGACTCAACAGTTTTTCAAATTAATCTTAGTAATCCCTCATTACCCCTTTTTATCTTTACTAAGTCAGTAATTGGATCTTTAAAGGTTGAATTAGCAAACCTTTGACCCATGTCATGGATATGTTGACCCCAAGTCACTACTCTTCCCACCCAGTTTCTCACATAGGCTTGATGCCAATGGAAAGTTCTTCCCTTTAAATGGCCACAAACAATTCTCACCCTATGCATATCTGGTATCAAAGAACTGTTCTACCCTATATTTCCAATCCTTGAACCCCTCTCCCTCTAACTTTGGGCTATCCATCCATCCATACCTTGCTTGGGGGTATAGGTTCCCTCCATTTCCCATCTCAGGCTTCATAAAGGGTCTTTGAACAAACCCACTAGTTGCAACATTGACAGGGTCATTACCATTTCCTCCCTTAAGCCCTAAATTATGAGCCTTAGGCATCATATTGACAGCAGGTAAGCCCCCAAATTGAACACCAAATTAAGACATACCTCTTAGTGGTTCCACAAGCCCTGTTTCCACCGTGACCTCCTGCTTGACTAGCTTAAGCTTGACTAGATCCTCCATTGGGGTTTCTTGCTTGCTCTACTTACAACTTGAGCTAGATTATGGTTTTACTGAGCTTCTATAACACGATGGAGGTCCTCCATCATCTTTGTCATGAGTTCATCATTATGACAATTCAGTTCATCTAACTTTTGGTCGATGGTCTAATTCATCGCTTCCTGGACCCCTTCGATTTAGGTTTCCAAGTTCTATGGCTCCCCCTGAAGCTGTTGATTCTGAGTCACCATGATCGGTGGCTTTAATATCAAATTGTTAGCTCTGATGACAAAGCTAACGGAAAATTTCACAAGATCTTGGAGAAAGCTAACTACTGTTACTCTGCTAGAAAAGAAAGAGAAAATCTAATTCATTATGCAAATCGATAAGTACAAAGAAGGTTCTAAAACAATCCTTATAGGAATTCCTCTAACATAATTTTCCTCACCCTTTCTGAATTTTCAGAGTTCCTTTTACATGAGCTGAGCTGGTCAAGGAACAGTTATACTACCTACAAGATAGAACTACTCTTTCTCCTTACATTGACTGAAAACACACAAAACGCTACGTTGAATTAAACTTACCTAACCGAAATAACAAACCCACTACTGACATAACTAAATTGCCCACAAACATCATAATTGTAACAATAGATCGTATCACGCTGGCAACATTGATGCTTACTATACTCTCAGAATGGGGAGTATATATGAACAATGAAAAGAAAGAACTGGAAGAGAAACAAAATAGGTTTACTAATTTTTAACATACTAGATTTTATTGCTAACAAAATCAAGGGAATGGGCTATCTAATGGCAAAGGAAGCTAAGTCTATAGTAATTAAATTAATATAAGGTGAGACAAAATTGTTATTATTATGAAACAATAAGCTTTCTTCCTTTCAACACCTTTATATCACTAGGGTCAACATCCTAAAATCACAATACGACAAAACTTTGAGTAAAATGTTAAATTTAACAGGGAAGTTTTGGGAAGGGGGGAGAGAAGGAAAAGATATAGAGATAGAGGAAGATGCCACTAGAAAGAGAAAATTGTTTCCTAAGAACTAAATAACTAACTTTTACATATTAAGGAGCAAGATAATGAAAGAAACAAGTGACAAAGTATTCTAGTACATACCTGTCCGTCTTGTATTTGTAAAAGCAAATTCTTGAACTTGTCATCCATTTGTTAGACCTGCAGCAAGAGAATGGCCCCCCAATAATCATTAGAAGTGTGGCAATGTAAATGGTCAATATACAATTCACGTACAATTTCACACTTATATACTACCACTAGACATCAACAAAACTTCTCTAGCTTCAATATGAGCATTCCTTCAACCGAGCAAGAAGGAGAGGTAGCAAATAAAACTACAAAACCATATTCCAGTGTCGCTCTCATAACAAATCAACCAAAATATAATTTGAGAAAAAAATCAATAAGTAATATATGAATATAATGGTGAAGTCATACTGAAATTGACTAGAACATGAAAAAATTACTATAAATGAAACTCCTTATTCATCCAAAAAAAAAAAAACTATAAACTAATAACTAGCTTCTTCCTTTTTTATATTTGGTGTATTATGCTGAATTTATAATCATCTAGATGATAATTTTTAATGTCCCCTAAGAGATATTTGATATGCAATGAGATTGACGAGACTTATTGTATTAAGCTTGCCCTTTTTTTTCTTTTTTTTTTAAGAGGACTTTCCATTACTTCTTTTCTTTTTTAATAATTGTTGGAAATATAATTTGAAACTCTAGAAAGATCTAGTATGGCAATAAGGAATTAGCTTAAGACATTTAGAGTATTAACTAGACAATTTATGTACACAAGTCTCTAATCTCTAGAAAAGTAAAAAATGGCAGCAAGATGTAAGCAATTGTATTCATCTAAGTCGTTTAAGACATCTAGAGTATTACAGAAAAAAGTTAGGTGGTCGACTTATGGTTATAGATAGGCTAGATGGGTATTAAGCTAAATAACTCTATAAGCCTTAACCACCAACCAATGAGTTGTGAGGTCAAGTACCTCCCATGCACTAATGTGTGTATATGAGGTCAATATCCTCCCACATCCATGTTCAAAAATAAATTATATCACTCCTTTGTTACCAAAATAGAATTCTAATTTTGTCCTCAACATTACTTTATTAACAGATATCAATTTTTTAACATGGTACCAGAGCAGTTACGATCTAATGGGGCATTAAGCTTCTACAAGTTCTTACAATTCAAGGTTCAAGCAAGGGCGTGACAAACAATGTTTGTTGGGATGAAGTTCAAGAGCTTGAGGAGGAGAAAGAAACTAGTGAAACTACAAAGGATCATCTAACAAGACTATTGCTATGAGAAATAGTCAAAGCAAGGATTGGAGGCAAACAGTGTGTACCAAATAGAATAGTGCCTCTGAGAGAGTATAACAACACAATGGCTCTATAAGCACTATCATAAAAACATAATAATGTCTCTGAGAGAGTAGCACCATACGATGACTCTACAAGTACTATCAGCAAGACAATATAATAGGGCCTCTGAGAGAATAACATCATATGGTGACTCTATAAGGCACATTATTAGCAAGACAATATAGTAGTGCCTCTGATAGAGTACATAGTACTATAAGATTACTCTACAAGCATTATTATCAAAAAGTATCTAGCAAGTACCAGAAGGAAGAACTACTATCGAGTTCATCAAAAGATCAAGAAAGGCATTAAGAATCAAGAATTTCCAAGTTCAAGGTTTTCAAATTAAGGGGGAGTGTTGGAAATCTAATTTGAAACTCTAGAAAGATCTAGTATAGTGGCAAGGAATTAGCTTAGTCATTAAGCTAAATTTCTCTAGAATTAACTAGACAATTCATGCACACTAGGCTAAGTCTCTAATCTCTAAAAAAGTCAACAATGGCAGCAAGATGTAAATAATTTGTATTCATCTATGTCGGTTAAGACATCTAGAGTATAAAAAAAATTAGGGGGCCTATAAATAGGCTAGATGGGTATTAAGCTAAATAAATCTATAAGCCTTAACCTCCAACCAATGAGTTGTGAGGTCAAGTACCTCCCATGCACCAATGTGTGTATGTGAGGTCAATATCGTCCCACATCCATGTTCAAAAATATATTGTATCACTCCTTTGTTACCAAAATAAAATTCTATATTTTTAATCAATATTACTATGCTATTTTACAACTATCAATATTTCAATATGGTATCAAAGCTATTAATTTCTCAACAATAATATTTCATTTTCTGTCAAAAAAATAAGAAAGTGGTAATGGTAATACATCAAAATTGAGTTCCTAGGATTAAAGCTAAGCACAACTGACATTAAAGTGGAAGATGTGAACTACTTAGCCTAGATGACGAACTCACCCTATAATGCTTCCTAAACCAAGCAAAACTACTATAAAAAATAAAGCTCAAGAAGGAAAGAGAAACAATTGAAAACTTAAACCAAAAAAAGAATGCATATATGTAATAGACATCAAAGTGGAAGACGAGAACAATCTAGTTTATATGACCAACTCACTCTAATGCTTCCCGAACCAAGCAAAATACACATACTAGAAAAGATAAAGCTCATAAAGGAAGCATAAACAATTGAGTGTTTATATGACCGGCTCACTCTAACTTTGACATAAATTTTTCTTGATACTTAGAGCTCCTTCCTAAGTGTTTCAAACTTAGTCTTAGGCAAGGATTTTGTTAAGATAGCAGCCAGTTGATTATTAAAGCTACAGTGAACAAATTTTACTTCACCTTCTTTTTTAGCTTCTCTAATTGAGTGGAACTTGATCTTGATATGCTTGGTCCTTCCATGCATGATAGGATTCCTTAAAATTGAGACAGCTGACTGGCTATCACAAAAAATAGTTGTGGATTTAGCTATTCCTTGATTCAGATTAGCTAGCAACTTTCTAAGCTAAATACTTTGCTTCAACTGTTGATTGAGCCACAATGCTCTACTTCCTTGAGCTCCAACTAAAGAAACCTGAGCCATTTGAAAAAACATATCCTGATGTGCTTTTCAAATCATCTAATGACCCTGCCCAATCACTGTTAGTGTAACAAAACATATTTAGGTCATCAATCATTTTAAACCATATTGTTAGCTCAGTAGATCCCTTCACATGTCTAAAAATTCTTTTAGCAACCTTAAAATGAAAAATACTTAAACTTTACATGAATCTAGACAGTAAACTTATAGCAAACATAACGGTAGGCCTAGTTGTTACTAAATACAAAAAATTCCCAAGTAAACTTCTATGCAATCTGTCATCTATCTTCACAACATCATCATTTTTGCATAGCTTCATATTGTAAGCCAAAGGAGTACTCATAGGCTTACTGTTTTCCATACTAAGCTTGCGTAGAAGATCAGTTGTATATTTATTTTAGCAAATGAATATACCTTCCTGAGTTTGATCAATCTTTATACCTAAAAAGTATGACATTATACCCAAGTCTATTGTTTCAAAAATCTGTTGCACATCATCTTTGAATTCATTTACATGATTCAAGTTACTACCAATAATAAGAAGATCATCAATATCTAAGGAAACAATTAATATATAACATTTAACTTACTTCACATATAAATTAGCCTCATTAAAGCCCTTGATGAATCTAATATTCAGTATGTGACTATCAATTTTGTTGTACCAGGTTCTAGTGCTTGCTTTAAGCCATGCAAAGCTTTCTTTAACATATACACCTGACTTTCAGTTTCAACTTTAAAAATCATTTTGGTTGTTCAATGAATATTTTCTCTTCAAGAAAATAATTAAGAAAAGTTGATTTCACATCAAGTTGGAAAATTTTCCAACCTTGCTAAGCAGCAATAGCAATCGATAGCTTGATGGTGTCATTTCTTGCAACAGATGCAAAAGTGTCATTGAAATCAACCCTGAATTCTTGAGAATACTCTTTCACAACTAATCTTGCATTCAGCTTGTTCACAAAGCCATCTGAGTCAAGCTAGGTTTTATAAACTTATTTAATACCAATTACTTTCTTATCAGTAGGTTTATCAAACGAACTCCAAGTTTCATTCTTTTCTATCATTTTTATCTCTTCCTCTATTGCATCCATCTATTTGTCTGATTCTGCTACATTAGAAAAGTTTAAAGGTTTAGACACACCTGCATTGCACCTTTCATAAACATATGCCAAAGACCTGGTTCCTCTGACAGAAACTTCAGTGTCTAAATATGAAACATCACCATCATTTTGCTTAATTTGAGTTTCTATTGTATTGGATCTTGGAAGATATATCTCAGATTGAGACTTCTCCCAATTTCATAAACCATACTCATCAAACTTCACATTTCTACTCACAATCTTGCATCCTTCAGGATCAAATATTTTGGAGCCTTTGGAAACACAGTTGTAACCAAGAAATACTCCTGGTTTGGACTTTTGATCTAGCTTGTCCTTTTTACCAAAGTAACACAAACTGCCAAAGACTTTTAAATGATCCAAGCTTGGTTAAGCTCTATACCATGCTTCATAAGGAGTCTGATTTTGTAAGGCTTTAATTGAAAGCCTATTTTGTAAATAAACAAAGGTATTTACTATTTCTATCTAGAAATTCTTTGGAAGTTTCTTTTCAAAAAGTAGACATCTAGCCCATTTCCATTATAGTTCTATTCTTTCCTTCACTCACCCTATTTTGTTGTGGTGTTTAATGAATAATTAACTGATGTTGAATGCTTCTCTTTCTACAAAACTCATCAAACTTGTCAAAAGTATACTCAATTCTGTTGTCAAACCTAAGTGTTTTGATTAAGCAGCCTAACTGATTTTCAGCTTGAACTTTGAAATGCTGAAACACTTCAACTACTTCTGATTTTTTCTTCATAAAATAAACCTAGCAAAATGTGATCAACAAAAACAATACAAAATATCGGCTCCCAATGAATGAAAAAGTATTCATAGGTCCAATATATTAGTGTGGATCACTTCAAGCTTTTTTGAAGCTCTCCAAGCTTAATTTGTTCACAAGAAATGGGAGATTTGACTACTTTCCTTATTAACAAACACCACAAACACTTTCACATTCACTTACAGCTGGCATATTTCTGACCAAATCCTTGTCATGCATATATTTTCAAAGTAGAGTAACTACAATTTCCAAGTCTTTTATGCAACAAGAAAGACTGATCAGTTATTAAAGATAAAACATACTACTCAACTCCTTTTAACTTTGCAAGAAAAAATGTGTTTTTCATCAGTACAGTCATGAGTTCATAGCCAGTATGATCAAGAATAACACAAAAGTTGTTTTAAAAATGGAGAGTGTAGTTATTTTCTAACACTCAGCAAGCTCTGATTTAATTGAGGAAAATAAAGAACATCATAAATGCTCTTAATACCTATTGAAGTTTCCACTGTGACAACTTTTTTGCCTTGTGCCTTAACTAATTTTCCATCACCAAATGTGATTTTTGAATGAAAAGTATTGTCACTATCCTTGAAAAACTTCAATTTTGGTGTCATGTGATTAGTGCAGCCATTCTCTATTAGCCAAAATTCTTCAGAACTTATGGTTGAATAGAGGTAGCTACAAATAGATTTTTATCATGTTTTTCATAACTTTCAGCAAATTGAGCCTACTAACTTTGCTGACTTCCTTTGTTCTTACAGACTTTTTCAACATGGCCAAACTGCTTATAGGATCTACATTAAACTCTTGGCTTAAACTGGTAAAAGTTCTAAGTATGACTCCTCTTTTTGCAATGAGGATATTTGCCTCCTTTCTTACTGCTTTTGTCATGTTAGAAAAACTTATATTCTTCGTCTTTGTTTTTAGCTCCTTTTTCTGATCCTTGCTTCTTTCCTTCACTTGATGATTGGCCTTTTATTCTCTGTTTGCTAGAAATGCTCCTTTAGAAGCTTCTTCATGTCTTATAGACCTTATTTGCTCCTATGCTTGGAAAGCATTAAGTAGCTTTAACAAACTTAGCATGCTTAAGTCCTTGGAGTCCTCTAAAGAGAAAATCTATGACTCAAACCTTTCAGGCACACTCAAAAATACTTTTTCAACAATTATTTTCTCTATTAGCTACTCACCAAGCAAACAAATTTGATTCACAACCATCAAAAGCTTGTTAGTGTACTCTTTTACAATTTCTGATTCTTTCATTTACAATACTTCAAACTCTTTATGAGATTCAAGACTTGCATTTGTCTTGTTTTGTCAGTGCCTTAGAACTCCTTCTTAAGTTTGTCCCAAGCTTCCTTTGTTGTTTCACAGGCCATAATCCTTGTGAAAATAACATTAAAGACTATTGTTTGTATACAAGATAAGCCTTCGAATCTTTTTGTAACTTCCTCATTATGTTGCCTTAGTTGTGCTACGGTGGGATTTGCACTTAAAGGTACAGTATTTCCTCCTACATCTACCGATCCCCACAAATCATAAGACTTTAAATAAGTCTTCATTTTTACAAAATGTATAGGATAGTTTTTGTCTTTAAAGGCAGGTGATGAAATAGAAGAGAAATTGGTTGAAGCCATGGAATTTTTTTTTTTTAGTAGGTTTATCAAAGATCAAGAAAGTTCTAATGCCAATTGTAAGTTTTTACTCAAAGGGGATGAAATGAGAAAATGTTTAAAAACATTCATTATTTCATTCAGCTTAAAACACATATATATAGGTTACAGCACTTGTACAACATTTAGCATTCAACACTTGGCTTTCAGCTACAATGTGCATTACAGCTACTTCTTTATGTCTAATCTAGCTACTAAAGTAAGAGTTGTTTTCTTATAATTACACCTTACACAAAGTACACTCATCTTTACATACAAACGCTAAATAGTCATACACATCAACTTTTTAGATAGAGTTGGTAGCTTTCACATAAATACACTAGACATTTGATGGAGCTTTAACATCTTCAACAGTTTCTTTCCATTATCCACCCATTTGTTTTTGGCTGTCTGTGCCAAAGATATTTTGAGAGATGAGGGGCCAAGTTTTTTCTGTAAGAATATATTTCCTTAGATTAATCAACGTACAAAACGAGAAATATCCGAATAAAACCTAATGAAACTACATGTATTGAGTACAAGGTATAGCTGCAACAACTACATTATAACTAATGAACAGATACGCAAAAAGGCTGAACTTATGCAAAGACCAAAAAACATTTTGATTCACCAAGATTTTAGTGTATAAATTCCTAAGTTTTCTTATACATAATTCAATAAATTCTTTACAATCTAGTTTCAAACCAATACTCAATAATAACATGAAGTTCTTCAATAGAGATACCCTCGGGTGGTATGGCCAAGAATAGTTGCACTTCAAGTGATCCTAAAGCAGCATATGGCTTCCCTGCTTTAGTTAAAACTTATGACTCCCTCTTGATATCCTGCACATTTTACCAAGTCACAAAAGTAGTCCCTCATTGAATTTTCATGAACATCACCATGCCAACTTGTAGGGGTCATCAAGGTTTAGAGAAATTCATAAACTTAATAATGACGGCAATTCCAAACAAAACTAGAAATATTAAACATCTATGCCCCATCCTAACAATTTAGATTAGGATAATAACTTTCCTAAATGCATATAGAAATGGAAACTCCCTAATGAGGTTATAATGTCTTCTTTATTCTCCTATCATAGTCTTTTTGAACTAACCCATTTGAGTTTTGAAATCTAAATAAACAATGTAGCATTTGGTTAGTACCTGAGTATCAATCAATCTAAAACCATAGAGGCTCTTGATGAGATTGATAATCTCTTTGTGGTCAATGCCACGTTCAACGGCGAACTGACTTGAACTTGCAATTTCTTTATTCTTCTCTAGGTAACCTAGAGTGGCTTCTTCCACCTTTGTTAGATTCTAAGTGATTTGCAACCATTTCTAAATAAACCATGGACATGTATATTTTTTTTCTATTAATTAATTTAAGAAACAAAATAGTGTGAAAAAGAATACCAGAGAATCTAGAGAGAAAAACATTTAAAACATAAAAAGAGGTGGAATAAGGAAATCTAACCATGTTAGCCCCTCTTCACAGTTACAGTTGTGATACAAGAAGATAGAAGAAGCCAAAGAGAAAGGCAATGAATCAAACAATATACTATTCTTAGAGTGAATTAAGAAAAAGAATGACAACATTGTAGACCAACAAAAAAGACAATTAGAACGGATAGGCCCTAACTTCTACGTACGGATAATATTTTTGACAAATTTAAGACTTAAAATAATTAATGATAGGACTATTAAGATGATTCTTTAGAATAAAAACAATAGGTATGATTTTGTTTTAAAATAAGTCTAAAAGCTAAGGGTTCACTCACCGATGCATGCCTTACTGTAGTGAAGGGTCTGTAACAAACTTATTGCATTACTATAATGATAAACCAGAAGGTACTCATAAACCTTCTTTTTTTTTTTTTTTTCTTTTTTTCTTTTTTTGCCCTTTTTGAAAAGCAAATTTATTAGAACTCAAACTCTTGAGAGTTACAATCAATATGATAAATTCCATCATAATCCCTCTCCAACAGGAGTTTAGAAACAAACCACGGTATAGCAAAAAACTCATAAAAACTCATTATTTTTATTTTTATTTTTTCTTAAAAGCAAATTTATTAGAACTCAAACTCTTGAAAGTTACAATCAATATGATAAATCCCATCACAATCCTTCTCCAACAGAAGTTACATATTGACCTAAAGTCTCCTAACTTGCAGCTTGAAACAAACCACAGTATAGCAAAAAACTCATATAGACAAAAATTACCAATTCCCTATCAAACTGCCAAACAAGTTAAGAGCACCTTCTACGTGCGATATGTAGAAAGAAGCCCAATAACTCCCATTAAGAACCTCTTAGATAATGCATTATAAGCTTCACTCAAAAAAATGAATAAATAAAAATTCCTCGTTGTACGACAGCCTTGGGAAATAGAACCAGCAGTTATAGCAAGATCATAAACTTGAACCTCATTATCTTTCTTCTTCCAGTTTTGTATAGTTACAAAGACCAACTTATTGCATTACTATACTATTTTTTTTTTCTTTTTTTCCAATTCAAACATATGTATCGCAATCTTATGGCAATTTTCTCTTTAAATAACATCAAGATAAACTTTGAAGTAGTAAGGAAGGCTACTCATAAGGTGTACTAAATAGTGACGGTCCACTTATATTATCTTAACAATTTTCATAGTAATAGAGCCTAGTAATCTAAATATGGCAGCAATGAATCAAAGATAAAGATTACATTACACAAACTAAAAATTTATAATTTAAGCAATAGCATCTACCACTTTAATGATCTTACAACCCGTGCAAATTCTCTACAAAAGCATAAATTTGTTTCCTTATCAAAGCAATGAAGAAAGAAAAAAAAAATTATCAGTTAGAATTGACAATCTTCGACCTTTGTAGCAAGCCCGGGAGTGAGGAAAGCAGAAGTAGGACAAAAACAAACCAGTAGCAAGAAAAAGGGTACCGAGCATTCTGGCTTTTCCTCTTATTAAAAAAATTCATTCAAAAAAAAAAAAATAACATTCGTCGGACCACACACATATAAAGCAAAGTTTTTTTTCTCAATAACAGAAAAGTAGGAGAAATAGTATGAAGTGCTCACTATCTTCAAATTCTCAATCATCCTAGACCTCACTCACTAGATGTTGTATTTCCAACTCAAACCAAAACCCAAAATATTAACTTTCACACCCTTCTCTCTCACACCACTTCTCTACCTCAAAGTCTGAATATAAATCCCAATAAATCTATGCAACTAAGAATGCCAACCACTCCTCTTTTCAACCTTCCAAATAATCTCTGTCTTCTTTAGCTTACAATGTGAACGATGTCATAGCTAGCCTCATAAAACAATGGGTGAGCTACCCATCATTGACACCCAGAAAACTGACAATTTCATCTTTTTGAGCTGGTTCTAATTTGGGGGCAAAAGGTTTTGCAATGGAAGTTAGGGTGTTAGAGATTTCAAGTGAGAAAAGGTAGAGGCAGAGGGAAAATGGTTTTGTGAAAATGATATATTTAGGATTTAAACCCACCACTGTCAAACTTGTTTATGGGTAAAAATAAACAAAAAGCAGTGTTTCAATTACTGATAAACAATAGTTTGTGGGAAAATAAGAAGAGTCACTGACAAACATTAGTTTGTAGGAAAAAGTAAAGCATAAGTTACTAACAAAATGAGGATTTGTGGGTAAATACTAAAAACTTAATACCGACAGGCCTAGGTTTGTCGTTACATTTGACAGGAAAAAAAAATGTAATTGGGTCCAAAATACTAAAAGATCTACCAACAATAAGTTTGTTAGTATAGTGGTTTTCTTATTATCAGTTGGTTTGTCGATAAAAGGTGTTTTTACAAACAAAAAAAAAAGTTTGTAGGAAATGCCCTTTTTCTTAGTTTTGCCTTGGCATTGGACTTTTTATTGATCAAAAGATGATGGGATGTTTGGTTCATTATTTGAAAAACCAATGCAAAGAATAGAATCAATCATCAAATGATATGTTTTTGTGCTTGTGACTTGTGAGCATCAGAGGAGGAGAGGACAATTGAAAAATGCACAAACTTTCTCTTTGCAGATTGTGGATGAGTTAGGGGAGAGCTAAGAAGTAAAGGTAAAGAGGATAGGGACGCAGGGTTCTATACTTTTGTTGTGTTTTTTTATTTAATTGGGCTATTATAAGTGGGTAAGACTTTTTTGTTTTTTATTTGATTGGGCTGTAAGTGGATTGAGAACTAAGGTTGATTGTATTGTATAAATATATACGGCTTAATGGAAGAATCTTTTGATTTTCTTAAATATCCCTATAAATTTTTATTATTACATAGTTATCTTTAGTTGTAATTGTTTTAGGACTATTAATTTTATTTTATTTTTTTGACCAATTATTTTCAATATTAATAAATTAAAAAAAAATTCAATAATTATATGTCAATAGTAATTAAGATTGAATTTAAAAAATATATATATATTGAACCCATATGAAACTTATCTCTTGTTAAAAGCTAAATGCAATCAAAGCATGATTGAAAACCTTAGCGAAAGGGGACGGTCTTTGGAGGAAGAAGACCATTTGCAACGTAACAACAAGAAAGTGAAGGTGGGTTTTGAAGTTGGATCACAGCAAGAGGAGCTTACTCCTCCATCATATGGGGCTAGTGGAAGGAAATTTTCTTATAAGGAATCAGTTACTAGGATGGAAGTAGAAGCAAAGGATATACAACTTTTGTCTTGGACAGTGAAGATAAGGAGGAGGAGTTGATCTTACTGCAGAGTGAAGATTGCTTAATGATTAGTGTCTCAAAGGATGAAAAGATAGGACTGAGATACCCTTGGAGGCAATTAGTCATCATCAAACTTCTCGGCAAAAAGATTAGCTAGAAGTTGTACCAACTATGGAAACCAAAAGGAGTTCTAAAGGTTATTATTGATATAGGCAATGAATTCTTTCTGGACCATTTCTCTCAGGCTAATGATGGGAAATAGCCATAAATGGAGGGCCTTGGCTAATTTTGGACCACTACCTCACTATGAGACATTGGGAACCCAATTTTGATCCTCTAAATACCAACACAAAGAAAGTGGCTGTTTAGGTACAGTTTTCAGGAATTCCTGTAGAATACCATGATCATAAGTTCTTGTTGAGCTACATGTTAATCCACACTAGAAGCCCTAAATATGGCTAAATATTATAATTGAATTTATTTTTTTAGGATCAAGTAACATCTTATCTCATCTAATTTACGTGTATTTCTTCTAATTTACTATATAGTTCAATAAAAAACAGGTCACATATGTTGGAGAATTAAATCAAATCCCATTTAAACAAATCTTAAAATGGTAAAAATTAAATGGGAGGAATGGTGATTAGAAATTATCATGTTTTATTTTGGTTACTAGTAGAGGTGACAATGAGCTGAGCTTGCTTATGAACAGCTCGTAAGCTATTTGTTAAGGGCTCGGATCGAGCTCAATTCGTTTTATAAACGAGCTAATCTTGAACTTTATTTTGAACTCGTTTAGTAAAACGAGCCTAGTTCAATCCAAAGCTTAGCTCACAAACTCGTGAGCTAGCTCGTTTAATATTATTTGACAAATTTATTATTTACATATAAATTTATTTATATAAAAATTTAACATAAATTATAACTTAATTTGATGGCAAGTGATGCAAAAACATGCTACGTAGATTATGAATTTAACTCATTTGACTGTGATGCGTCCCTTAACGAGCTGAGCTTTAACTTGGAGTTAGACTGAGTTTAAACTCGTGAGCATTTAACGATTATGAGCTGAACTAGCAAAACTTGGCTCGTTGCCACTCCTAGTTACTAACACCAATTAACTTGCAGACCGATGTTCTTCCTATTCATTTCAATGCTCTAGACTTGAGAATGAAGGGAAATTTCATTAGAGTGCAGAAACAAGAAATAATTAAAAGATAAATAACATATTGGAGGTGATAATAATAAATTATCTACAAGTACCTATCTATTCTCAAAAGGGAAAAACTAAAAGAATTCTAAAACCAAAGATTATCCAACATAAATTACACAAAATATCCTGTGCTATTCAATTCCGAGGTGACATATTAGGTTTTTCTTTATAAGGCCAAGATCAACCTGTAATAACATATGGAAAGTTTCAAATTTAGAATAAGGTTTGTACAAATTCCAAATTTAGGATTATATTTCATTGGTTTTAAAGAGAGCATTTTAATAGGACCTTGTGTCCAAGGAGATCCCGGATGTTATCGATCCTGTACATTATCATAGTTGGCCTAATTCCAAATATAAGAAACATTCAATAATGCTGATAAACATGTTCTGATACATTTCCTTAAAGTCCCACTGCATATAGGCAAGCAAATTGGGAGCTGTTATAGTTGCAGGTGTTCCATTTCAATAGTGTACTTAATTTTTACTTCGACGATGATAATAATGGCTCACCTTTCAAGGGAAAGGCCCCATGCAATAACACAGACATCTTCAGGAAGTCCCATAGGATGCAACATTTCTGGTCTGAACACCCCAGAGTTTCCAATCTTTACCCACTTTTGAAACATTCATGATAACTGATAAAATAAAGAACAAAATATTAATATCTAAGTATCATGAATTCATGATATGCAATAAGCGAAATAACCCCCTTTTAGAAAATACAAACTATCACCTGAAAATCTCCATGCTAGGTTCAGTGAATGGATTATAAGCAGGTTTGAATTTTAGCTTGGTCATGCCTAAATCCAGGAGAATAAACAATTTGTCAAATTTCTTGTTATTTTGAAGCCTTATCTTATTTCTAGCATAGCAACATATTTTGATAGTTTATTTTTATTGGCTAAATTAATTATATGACTGACTTTCTGTGTTAAGGCAAATGATTGGATACTATAGAAACTTTCAGTAGAAATGAATGCCTTACCAAGGCGAGAGAAGAAGTCCTGCAAGACTTCCATTAAGTTACAAAGAGTCAATCCCCGATCGCATACAAGGCCTAAACCAAAGGCAAGAATCACCAACAGTTACAGAAGCACAAATATAATGGATATCATAAATTTCAGATAAATCTTTTCCATTCTTGGTTATCACATAAATTTATATAATAGACCATAGTTACCAGGAATGCGGTACATTATGGGACGTTGAACGGGAACGGGAACAAGGAACGCTACCTAGGAAAAACATGGTTCGGTAGGGATAGGGTTAGTTGGTTCGTTATTTTAATTCTCTTAAAATATATATTTGGGTTGCTATACTAACACAAGTTATGTTATGGTAATTAAAATAATTAAATACATATCATTAAAAAAAAAATTAATGCCAAAATTGCATAAAATGATCAATAAATAACAAGCCAACAACAAAAGTTTTTGGAATTACAAAAAGCTTCATACATAAAACTGTTTCAAAGATTCCAACTTCTATTAACCAAAATAAAATATGCATAAAACTATAAGCTAGAGAATACTTTATTTTATTTCTTCTTTCTCTTCCCTGGTGCATTTTTCCCTTGTCCTTTTAGACCAATGCCTTCTTCATCTGCCTTTTGAAAATCAATAAAATCATTCTCCAAAGAACTCCATTTCATGTCCTCCATTCTTAGGGTTAAATCCTCCAAATAAGTATTTTCAAGGTCTATATCCCATTTCTTATATGGCCCTCTTTGTAATTATCATAAAAACGCAATTGGAGACGAATGTTTAAATGAATAAAAACCAGCTTATTAGCTCTTGTGCAATTCAGTCTATTCCTTTTTACATTATGAATATAGGAGTATGTACTCCAATTTCTTTCAGTTGAAGAACTACTTACTGGTTATGACAAAACCTTCTTTGCTACCTCTGCCAATTCAGCAGTTTCAGACCCATAAGTTGACCACCAATCAATTGAATCCATAGTAACTGCATCAGTTTGAGCTACAACCATAGCATAAATTCCCTTCTTCATGTGAATAGTTACAAATTGCTCACGCAAAAGTTTTTTTTCTCCTTCAATTTCAACAATCCTATCAAATGCTTCCATGACACCCATTATAACTTCCCTATCAAGATTAGGAGCTTTTCTATCAATTCCTCCAGGTGCTTGTTTGGCAAGATAAGCATGATCATAAAATCATGGAATGAGTGCAAAACCTAGACAATGCATAGGGATATTCATTTTTCCCCACCTGCCTAGCAAAATTTTTTCCATTGTGGGGTAGTTAGCAGCATATTTGTTACTTCTCATAATATCTTTTATCTCACCAAGTAAATTATCCATTCTTTCATAAATCTCCCTTATTTTTGTACTTTCCCCATCATAAAATTTAATTAACAAATAAATTGGCTTTGTGATGGTGATGACATTTTCAACATCATCACCAAAATCATCACTGCTAATAGTGTCAACAACTAGTGCACCCATTATTTTTTTATTTTCATCTGCCTGCTTCACCCATTCTTTCCATGTCTTAAGAACTATTGTGGTAGCAAGAGCCTCTCTACAAGCAACTAACCTCTTTAATAAAATGTAATGTGAGGCAAATCTTGTCTTTGCAACTTTCAATCTTGACTGACTTCTAGAAATTGCCAAAGATTGTGAATGGTTATTGAAATACTTGACTATATTTTTTTCCCCTTTTATAAGTATTTCTCAACCACTCAAAATTATTGGCAAAATCTTTAAAAATAAATTCAGTGTATGGACAACACAGGGAGACCAAAAAATGTGTTTGTGTACCTTTTCAATTTCTTTACCAGCATCTTTACAATTTCCAGCGTTGTCTGTGACTACTTGAAGAACATTTGAAGGTCCAACTTCTTGAATTGCTTTCAGTAAATATTCAGCCAGGGCAGATCTTGTTTTTTCAATTCCTGAGAAGTCATCAGCATATAGAAACAGGGCTCCACGGCTGTTTACTGAAATTACATTGATAAGTGGTTGATGCTTGACATTAGACCATCCATCTGATACAATTGAACATCCTTGACTGTACCATGTGTCTTTGATGGGTGTTAAATCCTTCTCAACATTGCGTTTGCATTCATTCAAAAGTGTAGTTCTGGCCTTTTCAAATGAAGGAGGTTTGTAACCTTTAAGACCTCTGTTAATGGCTGACACAATCTCACAAAATTGAGGATTTCATAGAACATTAAAAGGAATGCCATTAGCGCACAATCCTCTCATCACTTTCAAATCCAGCATATCCCTTCCCATTATACCGAGGGATTCTATAATGGGTTTGGCAGGAACTAGTTTGTGGCTTTTAGTAATAGTAGAGTTTTTTAAAGATGATGACACCCCTAACTTCTTTGCTTCTTAGACCTTTTTTCTTATCCTTTCATACTCATCTCTATTGTTCATTAGTTCAAGACAATATTGGATTGGAGATCTTGTCCCAGGTGGAACACCAAAAACTGATAATGGATTCTAGTATAAGAACTGATGTAGCGTTTCTTGCAATATTTGCATTCCCATGACTTTGATCCTCCTGGATTTTTTGACGATGTTGTATCCAGTAAAGTGACTTCATTCCACAATGGCTTTACTTTGGAATATGGCTGTGGATGTGATTATGGAAGAGGTGGCTTCTCAATTGGTTGAGATTGAGACTCTTGGACCATATCAATTTCTTCATCATCCTCACTTGAAATTTCATGCATATTATCACTATCTTCAAATGAATGGGTCTCTGGCTTTCTCTTTCCAAAGACCATTTTAACAAAGCACAAAGCCAGAAGCGTAGATTAAAGAATCAGTTGGAGGGTTATGCAATTTGAACGTGTAATGCTTAATATATAAAGAATTGTAATTAAGAGACAGTTGATTAGTGGTATTGTTGTAGTTAATTTGTAATTAAACTCATGTGAAAGAGTGCAAATTTTATTCCCAATGTCTTTGAATTCTCTACCAACTCTTTTGGTTATACATATATTAAAAAAAACGTTTTTGTGTTGAAATATAAGGAATTATCATTATTATTATTATTTTGCTAAAAATATAAGAAATTGTTAGAAACTAACTAATTATATGTATATAGATATATAAATCAATTATAAGATTTTTTTTCTTTTACAATGTTGAGTTCTTTAACATTAGATTTGTTTTTCTATTAAATAATTAAATTATTTATTATCAGATAATAAAATTGTTTGTAATTAAGTTATTTATTATTGGATAATAAAATTGTTTGTCACTAGATAGTTAAATTATTTGATATTAGATAAGCTAAGTTGATTTATATTGGCCTAATATGTTGAATGTCCTTCCCAATGAGCAACAATTGGTAAAGTACTTGAATAATATGGATTATGTTATTTGATCATATTATACTTTTATAAAGATTATATGATAGTTATAGTGATATTAAACCTTATGCCTTATGATGATAAGTTGTTACTTTTACGTAAGGATCCTTCATAATGTAGAAAATTGAATTAGTCTATTTTCATATAGGAGTATAAGGATATCTTATGTAATAAGATGTATATATTTATAATTTATACTTGATATGTTATAGAAATCAAATCTATCTTGTAGCTTGATCAAGTTAAATTTGAACTTGAATTACTTTAGTAGTGATGTGCTAGTTAGAAATAATTGTGTTGCAAACTTAAAACTACTTAAGTGATCATATTAAAATTCAAGTGCAATTAGTTAAGTATTACTTTATTTGAATTTTCATTTGATTATGAATCTATGGTTAAGAATATAAATTATTCATTGGCTGAGTTTATGTTGTGATTTAATTTGTGAAGATGAATGATAAATTTATTAATACAAGATTATATGACTAATTGATCATATGAATTATTGAAAATTAGTTACGATTCGAACTTATGTATGCTCTATATAAAGTATAAGTCGAATGTTATCGTGTTAATTAATTATTGTTATTAATCAAGATAAGATGTTTAATAAATTTAAAAATTATAGTTTAATTAATTCTTACTCATGCTCATGAAAAATATATAATAGTATATATTTCTTAGTTTGTGATTTTTGGTACAATTTAATGCGTTTTGGTATTTCTTCGATCTTTTTCTTTTTCTTTCGTTGTACATATTACTAAAATAAACCATCCATATGCATATTTATTATTAAGCTTTTCATTACAAAAATAATTTCCTTTATTTTCATGATTATCTCTTCTTTTCTTTTCTTTTTTCTTTTCTTTTTTTATAAAATTAGTTTCAACCTCTTTTTATGAAAAAATTGAAACTTGCAGACCTTATAAAAATGCGTATATATATAATATTTTTCATATGATGAGAATATATATTTTGTTAAGATATTGAATTTATTCTTAATTTAATAAATATAAAATTTCATAGTAAAATATGGTATAACATTTTATATTTAATTGAAAATATATTTTTTGAACTTAAATTCAGGATTTTCTAAACCTCTTTGTATTTGTAGTTTATCTCTTATGTAATTATATTACATTATTTTAGAAAGTAATTATAAGAATATAATTATTAATGTTGCCATATATTTTCTCAAAAAGAATTAACACATATACTATTTATTGTAATATCTTTAGATAATTAAAACTATTTTAAATTATTTGGAACAATCTACAACAGAAGTTAGTAGAATATATAATAGTGAGTTAATTTATTTCTTTTAGTTGTGTCAAATTAATCTTTTTTTATTAATTTTTTTTTTTTTTATGTACTAGTAACCAAATTGAGTTGATGTAGTTTATTAATAAAATTTTTAGTATTTACACACTTATTAACAATAAGTTATGTCCCAGTATAAGATATTATTATTGAATTTAAAACAATACCGAATATATTGTTTTTTATTAACAAAGAAATATTAAATATTTTAATACTTAAGTACGTCAAGTCAAAATATATTATAATATATTTATACTGTTCATATTAAATTTTTAGTATCAAAACATATAATATATCTTTAAAATAATCTTTGGTTTCAAAGACAATTTTTAATTTAGGTTACGTAAGCAATTAAATTTTACATATTCTCAGAAAACCTTCCTTCTACTGTCTCTCTTCTTTCCTCTTGCTTTCTGCCTCTGCATCCACTGAGCTACTGCTTCCTTCTAAAGTTGTTTTCCTTCTCATCCAGCAAGCTTCTTTGAGCTTTGAGTCTTCGACTACTATCAGCAAGGCGTGATGGCATGTGAATTGCGATCCCAAATCTGGATCTGAAAGAAAATAGATAGAAAATTGTGAGTCGCCAATTTTCATGATGCGGATCATTAAACTATAGCGATCTGGTACAAAAAAGTTTCGCAAACCGGGACTTAAGATCCGGATCGTGGTTCCCAGTAAGTGCTAGCGTTCCTGGTAGTTGGGATATACACCTACAAAACTTGCAATTTACTCTTATAGATACCTTTTATCTGGTGGAATTCAGCAAGATGAGTTTCTGTCAACTGCTTCATTTATGAAAACACGATTGATAAGGAAATATTTTTTTGGAGAAAATGGTTTCTGCACAAGATACATGAAAGAAACAAAAATATTAATAGCCAAAAAATATTTCAAAGCAAAAAATGATAGTAGTCTGAAACACAATTCATGCACACCTTGATCAATATCTTTTTCCTAATCGAAACATATATAAACAATTTCCACTAAGAGAAGGGATGGGGGACGAGTGAACACAGATCTTTAGTAAAAGACAGTAAATTGCACATAAAAACACATAAAGAATCAATTTTAAATTTCAAATTTTCTATAGTCAAGAAATTATATGGGGAGAAGAAGAAACAGCGGTAAAACCTATATTATTGTTTGAGAAATTACAGTACCATTTTAGACTAAAAGGATACAGTTCGAATAGCAATATTTCATGAATAAAAATGCACATAAAAGTATTTGTATTTTGAAATTATATCTTTTTTTTATTTCCCTCAATAATTTAATTAATTCTCTTATTATCTATTTTCCCCTAATAAGTCACATAGAAATTATAGACATCAACTTGAGAGATAGAAAACTAGTATTTCAACAATTAGAGTGGAATGATAACTTGTGCCAACAAGTAAAGCATCCTAGATGAAACAACAGTAGTGAGCGTCCGCAGAAGGTTTTTGTTTGCTTCCTCTCTTTTCCAATCATATCCATATCTACCAGTGACCAAATTATAAGGTTTCTCTCAAAAACTTGCTGGAATACATGTGTTTTTATGTGTGTGTAGGTAGGTGATAATGGTCATACCCCCCAAACTCATCACATCCACCATATTCATGAACACACTTCACCCTCTGAACATAATCCTCCTGCAATTCTTTCATAGTTGAAGGAGTTGCAAATACATTTCATGTTGAAATTGTAATTTGAAATTGGTTTTTCATATTTCTAACTCCTAGGAGAATTAATAAAATAATTAGTGATAGGAATTAGTAGTTAATTGTGTGTTAGTGGTGAGTTATAAAATTATAATGAATTGTGTATTAGTGGAAGTTTCATTGCTAGTAATGGGTTTTTAAATTAATAGTGAGTTATTAAGTAATAGAGAGTTACAAATTAGTGAATTCGAGTTACTAGTATATATATGTTATATTAAGTCTTATAATATTTAGGTCTACTCTAAGTGGCATCACCACTTGTATTGGTTATGAAATGAGTTATTCCCTTACAATATTATCTTTTTCATCTCTAAATATCTAAATGTGTGTTTGAGTATATGAGCTCCCACCACATTCTAATAAAGTGGTAATGTGTGCTAATTACACATTCCAACAAAGAGGTATTAGAACCCACCACATTTCTAACATTTCACATCATACCAGAAAAAACATACAAATCAGACAACCATCAAAGGAATCATATTCTACAAAACTTTGCAGAAAGAATGTGTCATGTGAATCACGAGTAGGGTGCTGTTGGGGATGGAACAATGTGTCAAAGTTCCAGAAGCTAGAAACCAGAACATTAAAAACTAAATGTTTAAGACTGTTTTTATAGAAACAAAAGTTTTAGGGTTGCTCATTTACATTAAGTAAAGAAAACAAGAAAATTAAGAAGATCCACAATTTTCAAAAATATATATGAGACAGAACAATAGGTCAATTTTAAAATTTCATTCATATTATCTAGTAAATAAAATTTTGTCAACAATAAACTTTGTTAAGTTACTGAAGGTGTTGATAAAAGTTAAGGATGCAGGTATTAAGAATAAATAAAATCTATTTATCTATCGAAATCATTTACTAAAGATTGAAGCTCTAGTTATCACTACTGCCCATGCACATAAGGTAGAAATTCTACGTTGACTATGACATGCTGAATGGCTTATAACTTACAATTGATGTGTGGCCATAGAATCATCTTATCAAATAAATTTTCTTTCTAACCTCCTTTCTCAATATAATTTATTTCCCCATCAAAAAGAGAGAGAGAAATAGTATCCACAGTCTTGTAAGAGCTTGTTATTTGAACTCCATTTTCATTCATTAAGAAATTTGTCGTTCTTTTACACTACTTGTGGGTCCATTTTAACAAATAACCTGTTCAACATATCTTATCTACTTTCTTATCATTTAGTGTGTTCAAATATAATCAGATGCATTTTTTGAAACAAAAAAGATAACAACACCCACGAGAAAAGGGTCATGAAAGTTGATGAAGACACACTGACAGGCTTAAAACAATGTGACCTAAAACTCGATTAAACTCCTGGAACCATAGGAGGAGTGGACAGTGTAGTACATCTTATTTAGTTTGATCACACTCTAGTTCAAGCCTGGGTTGACCTTCAACCATGGCAACACATTCGAAGAGAACTTGGGAAAAGTTACAAAAAGGAAATTTTTTAAAAACTAGCAACATTTATTTTCTCAGGCTTTCTAATCAAGTGCAATTTGGAAGACATTTCTGACAAAACTCAATAGTAATTATCCCATTAGAATGTCAGAGCTTAACTTTGCATCTATAGAAAATAAATAATAACAAAACTTCAAACCATAAAACTTCTATCATAGAAATTTGAAGTAAATCCATTATATGGTTCTTCCATGTCATATTGCATATTGATGTTGTAGCCTCTAGGAAAATTATCTTTTCGTTTTTCTCTTTCAGGTGTCCATTTCTCTTTGTGTGTGTTAGGGGGTGGTGTTTGGGTGGGTGGTGGGTGGTGGGGGAAGGGGGATCATCAAACATTTCCTTGCCTTGAGCAGTGGATGAAGATGGCCACCCTTAACAAGCAGCCCTTTAGCAGTATAGCTATACTCTTTAAACTCTAACTCTTCCACTCGCCATTAATATAAAATAAAACAACAAAAAATTACTATCAAGAAATGAAGCATACATACCAAAGTTAGGAGTTATCAAGCTCATGGGTTACCTCTAAAGATTATCTCGAGTTAAATCAATGACAACTTTCTTTCTTCTTGGGGCGTAATTAGGACCCTTTTTCACTGAGTAACCTTTCCATGTCCTAGAATATGATAGATTAGAGATTATCAAAAGTAGCAACAGAAAATAGACAACTTAATTTTTAATTTTTTTTCTCTTTTGATTGGCAAGTCATACACATGAGCACACATGATTCTATGGTCTACCCTTTCACCTTTTCTTAGAGAAGGAACAAGTAAATCTCAAATCCATTGCATATTTGCAACAATCATTACAAATGCAGTATATCATGAGAACTTTTTTGGCACAATTAGGAAATCTGGAGGCAGTAGAGTGCTATTACAGTAATTAAATCTGTCTAACCTGAGAGAAAATTGTTATTACTATGAAACAATAAGCTTTCTTCCTTTCAGAGCCTTTATACCATTAGAGTCAACATCCTGAAATCACAACACAACAGATTTAATAAGCATTTTTTTTTTTTTGGGAGGGGGGGTTCGTTAAACATTTCCTTGCCTTCAGCAATGGATGAAGATGGCTGCCCTCAACAGGCAGCCTTTTAGTAGTATAGTTATACTCTTTGAACTCTAACTCCTTCCATTCACCACTAATATAAAAGAAAACAACAAAAAATTACTATCAAGAAATGAAGCATACATACCAAAGTTAGGAGTTATCAAGCTCATGGGTTACCTCTAAAGATTATCTTGAGTTAAATCAATGACAACTTTCTTTCTTCTTGGGGCGTAATTAGGACCCTTTTTCATTGAGTAACCTTTCCATGTCCTAGAATATGATAGATTAGAGATTATCAAAAGTAGCAACAGAAAATAGACAATTTAATTTTTAAATTTTTTATTCTTTTAATTGGCAAGTCATACACATGTGCACACATGAATCTATGGTCTACCCTTCCACCTTCTTTTGAGAAGGAATGAGTAAATCTCAGATCTACTGCAAATTTGCAACAATCATTGCAAATGCAGTATATCACTGAGAACTTTTGTGGCACAATTAGGAAATCTACAGGCAATAGAGTGCTATTACAGTAATTAAATCTGTATAACCTGAGAGAAAATTGTTATTATTGTGAAACATTAAGCTTTCTTCCTTTCAGCACCTTTATACCATCAGGATCAACATCCTGAAATTACAACACAACAGATTTAACAGGGAATTTTTTTTTTTTTTTGGGAAGGGGAAGAGAAAGAAGGAAGAGATATAAAGAGAGAGGAAGATGCCACTAGGAAAGAGAAAATTATTTCTCGAGCACCAAATAACTATCTTTAACATATTAAAGAGCAAGATAATTAGTGAAACGAGTGACAGAGAATTCTAGTACATACTTGTCAATCTTGGATTTGCAGAAGCAAATTCTTGACCTTGTCATCCACATGTTGGACCTGCAATTAAGAGAATGGTTCTCCAATAATCATTGGAAGTGTGTTAATGTAAATGGCAATATATAGCTAACATATGATTTCACACTTATATACTACCACTAGACATCAAAAAAACTTCTCTAAGTTCAACATGAGCATTCTTTAAGTGAGATAGAGAGAGGGAGAGGTAGCAAATATAACTACAAAACCATATCCAAGTGCCGGTTACATAACAAATCAACCAAATTATAATTTTAGAGAAAAAATAATCAATAAGTAATATATGAATAGAATGGTGAAGCCATACTGAAATTGACTAAAGCATGAAAAAATTACTGTAAATGAAACTCCTTATTCATCCAAAAAAAGAATCTATAAACTAATAACTAACTTTTTTTTTTTTTGGTTATATTTAGTTATTATGCTGAGTTCATAATCATCTAGATGATAATTTTTAAGGTCCCTTGAGAGTTAATTGATATGCAATGAGATTGACGAGACTTATTGTATTAAGGTTGCCCTCCTTTTTTTTCTATTTTTATCTCTGTTGAGGAGGACTTCCCAGTACTTCTTTTCTTACTTAATAATATTTCTTTTTTCTGTCAAAAAAATAAGAAAGTGATAAATGGTAACACATTAAAATTGAGTTCCTAGGATTAAAGCTAAACACAACTGTCATTAAAGTGGAAGATAGGAATTACTTAGTTTAGAAGACCAACTCACCCTATAATGCTTCCTAAACCAAGTAAAAATACTGTAAAATCAAATGCTATGGTTGTGTGCTTGTGACTTATGACTTGTGATGTGAGCATGAGAGGAGGAGAAGACAATTGTGGACGACATCCTCGTACAAAAAAAAATGCATATATTATGAATAATATATATGTGTGTGTGTGTAAATAATTACATTTTTAGTACTTCAAAAGAAAGATACCTATAAAGGCAAGCTCCAATGTAAAATCAGTAAAATCAATTCAACACCTAAAATGTTGAGTTACAATAGAAAGTAAAAACATCAACACCATATCAGTTTACAACCACAATATTTAAATTATTGCAACAGCATTAGGGCCAAATCAAGTGAGACTAATTCAGGAACAAGTTATCTACTTTGGAAACACAAGTTTACTCGCCTACGTTAATTATTTCATTGTTCTGTTTGTGAAAAACCTTATCAGAACTAAAAATAATTAGCATTATATGAAATCAAAAACATAAACCATCGGCTAAAAACAACGAGGTGTACCTGGAAGAGTTTTCCTGTTCAAAGTCGGAGTTGCAGCCAAATAGTCAAGCTCGAACTGAAGCTACAAAGTCGGCTAAGTTCCCAAAACTCCCTTCCTGACTACAAAGTACCAACGAAAACCCTCTAAAGGAGTTTCGGATCCAATGGGCTCCTCAACAACTCATACTAAAATTAAAAAGGCCGAAAATTGTTCCCTTTTCATTTAAGGATTAATTTTGTTTTTGATTCTTTTACTATCAAAATATTTCAACGGAATCCATTTTTAATTTGGACAATATTAGTTACTTTTTTTAGGGAAAACTACATTTACCTCCCTTGAGGTTTAACCAAACAACATTCAATCCAAAACTTTGGGAAAATTGACACTCCCCTCTATTGAATTGTCACTCATTAATAAAATTTCACAGAATATTCCTTGTTCCTTTTAATTTAACCATAGTTAGCACTTGAGTTTAAATCATTAAAACAAAAAATAAAAAATTTGTTGAGATACTAAGTTTAATTTCCTCAACTTGTTTTTTCTCTAATTTGTAATGCAACTATAATGAGTAATTGAAGGTTAATAAAAAAGAAAAGAAAAGAAAATATATTCATTACAAGATTAATCAAAACACAATGGGTGTCTAATTTCAAATATTTTAATAACTTTTTTATTTTGTTTTAATTTTTAAAATTTGAGTGTTAACTATGGTTAAATTAAACGAAATAAAGAATATTCCGTGAAATTTTATTAGCGGGCAAAGACTTAAGGGAGGGAGTGTCAATTTTTCCTAAGTTTAGGGTTGAGTGTTGTTTTGTTAAATGGAGGTAACTGTAATTTGCCCTTTTTTTTAACTAACTCAATTAATTTAGTTTATAATAGATACTTAGGAAGAAAATAAAAGTTATTTAAGGATGAATTTTTGTTCAACTAACTCAATTAATTTAGTTTCTTTTGATTGTTTTAATATTAAAATGTTTCAATTGCATCTCTTGATTTTTATTTCAGAAATATTAGTTATTTTTTATTTTTTCAACCAACTTAAATAATCTGAATAATTTGTAGTGGTCATTTAAGAAGAAAATAAAAATTATTAATTTTTCTTTTTTACTAAATGTAGTCTCAAATACAAATTGGGATTTGTGCAAAAAATAAAAATTCAACACCATGTGAATTTATATATTTTAGTATAATTAAAAGTACATTTTTTATATCAAAATTTAAAAAATCAGGTAATTTTAAATGTCTATAAATATATATATATATATATACTTCCTTACAAATATGGATAATCTCTTAAAATATTATATTTTTATTTATAATTTTAAATATTAACCAGTAAGTTTCCTAAGCTCCAATCTAAAACGACATTCAAACTCCAATAAATAAATAAATAAAAAATTCCTGGTACAAGCCCCAATTTGTATTTGAATTTGAATTTATAAAAAGAAAATATAAAATTTTGGTCAATTACTTAGAGAAATTTTATATAAACTTTTATTTTCTTCATAAATATCCAATATAAACTAAAGGGGAATCCTAAAATACATCCATGTCCACTCATTCAATTGGATACAAAAAATCATCATTTACTTGTTAAAACTAATTAATCGTTAAAGGGTATATTAGTATTTTAAATATAAAACACTTTCTTTTTTTTGTTGATAAAATGGAAATGCAACAATAAAGATTACACAAGTAGGATTGCTATCCGATGAGCTTAAGCCACCCCAGCATTATCCCCAGTCAAAAGCATATCAACCTCTTTTAGAGGCAAGAGCCACTCACAATGAATATCATTCTTGTCTAGCATAAGATTTGAAAGCTTGTCTGCTACACCATTTGCCTTATGATATACATACACTAATTGAACATCCCAATCCTCCTCTAGTATTCTCTTAATATAAAAACACATTTAATGTTGAATAATATCTATCATTTCATTAATGATTGTTTACTTCTCTCTCCTAAAACCATATTTTATTTTATTTTTTGAAATTTCTCCTTTCATGGCTAATATAAATCTATCTAGGCAATTTTCAAATATCTTAAATATTTTGCTTTAGTTCTCTTATTATTATTATTATTATTAATAGTTTAAATTTAAATTTTGAATAGTGCAAGGAAACTAAAATAGTAAACATGTGTGCCAAATTATTAGTAGTAAAAGGTATTCACTTTATTTATTATAATTTTTTTTTAAATCCAATTAATTTCTTACATTTTTTTATGATAAAATAATTTCTATACTTTCATTCCTCTAATGTGTATCATCTAAATGAACTAGGTTTTATTGAAGCATTGAATCTGTTAATATAATATAATGTTATCCATTAAAAGCATGCTACATGGCGATTACCCCTCTACTTGATAGCTTGAACAGTTCAGGTAGCTTGTGATGGTGCTTTCCTCCCCTATATATACATTTTACGTTTCTTAGAGAAGGGCCAAGAAAAAGAAAAGAGAAAGTCAGGTGAAAAGTCTAATTTACTCTTCCTCAACTTATTTACTTAGCTCTTCTTTTGACTTAATCATCAGAGGGTTTAGGGAGTTCACCCATAACCTAGCTCCCGTCCGTCTATTTTACAGGATACGAGGTCGATAGGTCGCCTAGTCGCCAAGATACCGTCAAAACATGTTGACCATAAAGACCATTTTGAGACTGTCATTTCCAGTTCCCCGTGCGAATTAACTCAACATTAACATTGGTGTCGTTCGTGGGAAGCTATTTGATTTAGCTTACCTACTCATGATCTACATGGAGAACCGAGAAGAAGAGTTTCAGGAACAACGTAGGTCGAGAATGGGAAAAGGCGTGGAAGGTGTGTTGCCTCCTGCTCCAATTCCAGGTCCCGACACTTCGGTTACTCTGAAGCAGTTAGCTGAGATTATGACCACTTTAGGAGAAATCTCGGCTATAAGAGTTGAGAGGTCGCCCCCTAGGGCCCAACAGAGAATCCAATTTGAAGATTTTGTTGAAAGCTCTGGGAGTGGTCGGATGACCGAAGTTAGGGGGAACCAAGGGTTGAGGACCCCGTCAAACACACTGAAGCACATCATCCTTTTACCAAAAGCGTAACCGACTGTCCCTATCCCTCAAGAGGGTTAAAATCCCGGTTTTGGAGCAATACCATGGAAATTCCAATCCTGATGATTTCGTGATCGGGTTTGAATCTTTGATGTTATTACATGGCATTCCCGACTAGGTGATGTGTAGGGCTTTCAGCTCTACTTTATGAGATAGTGCAAGATGGAGTTTGCCCAACTCAAACAGGATTCCATTCATTCCTTTGGACAATTGGTTTCTCAATTCAAACGTCATTTTACAACCAATAGAAGGCATAAGAAGGATGCCACCTACCTCTTGTCCCTTAGACAGGATGATGAGGAACCCCTTAAGGAATTTATGAGACGTTTTAACTCCACTACTTTGGAAATGGAGGATGTAAATCCCCAAGTGGTTAGGGTTAGTTTGAACAGAAGAATGCCCAAGACTTTGGAAGAACTCATGAAACTGAGCAGAGGAGTATATAAATGAGGAGGAAGTTGACAGGGATCTGGTAGCACCCTCATACTAGTCTCTCAAAAGGCAGCGCTTGCCCAACCATTACAATAGTCGGGCCGGTCGTCAAAGGAAGGAGAAAGGAATGAGAGAAATAAGAGAGCGAACACCTCTTTGCTGAATATATGAGAATTATAGGCAACTAAATAATACTAGAACAACGGTTCTTTTGACTGTCCAATTAAGAGTTATCCTGAAATTTCCCCCAACCCTAAAATCAGTAGCCAAAAATGTTGACCACTCGAAGTTCTGTTTATTCCATAGAAGCCTAGGGCATGATACGGAGGATTGTTGGTCACTAAGAGATGAGATAAAGAAGTTGATTAGGAAAGGTTGTTTGATCGAGTTTGTTCAGTGAGAAGGGTCCAGGAGGGCATGCCAAAATTTCGGTTATCGAGGACGAGCATTCTTCTCGTCATCTTGAGCAACCTAGATATACTAGAAAAGTGTGGATGATACCAAAAGACCTCCAAGATCTCCCAAAGATGGGGGAACTGTAGTGAGAGTAATACACACAATCATAGGTGGATTTTCGCCCTCGGGTAGGATGTCGTCAAAAAGAAAGTAGTATGCAAGGAGGCTATTGTTGGTAGAGTTGCGACCTAAGAAATCAAGAGAATGGAGTCTTTCGGGAGCTATAACTTTTTCTAATGAGGATCTGATGGGGGTCGAGACTCCTCACGAAGATGCATTGATAGTGTCCTATAAAGATTGCCAATTATCAGGTGCAAAGAGTCCTGATTGTCAATGAGAGCTCAGCTGACATCATGTACTCCAAATGCTTTAAGCAAATGGGGATCTCTAGGCAAACAGCTTAAGCTATTCGATGGCTCATTAGTAGGATTCAATAGAGAAACTAGTGGAGGTGGAAGGCTTGGTTAAGCTACCGTTTACATTGAAGGATGGGGGTCTCGAGAAAACGGTAATGCTGCAGTTCTGCATGGTGAAATTACCTTAAGCTTACAATGTCATATTAGGTCAACCATTTTTGAACGCTACAAGGGCCATACCTTCATCCTGGCATGTGTGTTTGAAATTCTTGACCTCCCTTGGAGTTGGCACTTTGCGAGAAAACTAGAAAGTAGCATGGAAATGCTATTTTGCCAGTTTACGTGCAAAATCCACTGAGGTCCTACACACGGATGACATTAGAGATGCTAGGCCAAATAAACAAATGGATATACAAGAGAAGAACGGATTCAGTGGACAAGTTCGAGCCAGACAATATATTTAAGGGTAATCTGGAAAAGATCGTCTTTAGAAGGTACAGAATTGGAGCAAGAGGTGAGAGAAGCTTTGATAGTGGTCTTAAGAGAAAATGCATCGGCCTTTGCTTGGTCAGCGAAAGACATGTTGGGAATAGATCCTTCTGTCATATATCATAGATTAAGTGTCAAGGCGGACTCCAGCCAATTAGGCAGAAGAAGAGAAATTTTGTTTTGGATAGGCAAGGAAGCTATTCAAGAAGAGGTATCCAAGTTGTTGAAAGTGAGTTTTATTAGGGAGGTATATTACCCTGATTTGTTGGCTAACCTGGTCATGGTACGAAAGCAGAGTGGGAAGTGGAGGATGTGTGTGAACTTCACCAACCTGAATGAAGCATGCCCAAAGGATAGTTTTCCCTTGCCTTGAATTAATAGGTTAGTTGATAGTTCATTTGAAAACGAGCTACTGAGTTCTATGGACGCCTATGAGGGTTATAATCAAATCAATTTGGCAAAAGACGATGAGAGAAAAGCCTCTTTTATTACAGAAACGGGAACCTACTGCTTCAAGGTTATGCTGTTCGGTTTGAAGAACGCCAGTGCGACTTACCAGCATTTGGTGAATAAAATATTTAAAGCACAGATGGGTCGCAATGTGGAAGTGTACGTGGACAACATGCTGATCAAAAGTCCTAGTTCAGAAGTGCATATCAAAGACTTACAAGAGACTTTTTCGACAATAAATCATCATTAGCTGAAGCTCAACCCCATGAAGTGTACATTCAGGGTCTCAGCGGGCAAGTTCCTAGGTTTCATGATAATTGCTAGGGGAATAGAGGCCAATTCCTTTAAGATCACAGCTATCCTCGGCATGCAAAGCCCTAAATCTACCAAGGATGTCCAGAGACTAATAGGTCGAATCACAGCCCTGACACGATTCATGTCTAAATCTGCAAATAGATGCTTCCTATTTTTTCAAACTTTGAAGAAAGCATTATCGTGGACTGACGAATGCGAGATGGCTTTCCAACAGTTGAAAGAATACTTAGCCACGATTCCCCTGTTAGGTAAACCGATAGAGGGCGAGGTACTGATTCCTTATCTAGGTGCATCTGCTATGGCCATTAGTTCGGTGTTGCTGAGGGAGAATGGTCTTTAGCAACAACCTGTATATTACACTAGTCGAGTTCTCTAAGGGGCGGAAATCTGGTACTTACATATCAAGAAGATAGCTTTGGCTTTGGTAACTTCAGCCCTGAAGCTGTGACCTTACTTCCAGGCCCACAGTGTGGAGATTAGGACCGACCAGCCCCTGAAGAAGATATTGCACAAGCCCAATACCTCGGGAAGAATGGTTCACTGTTTTGTCGAACTGGGCGAGTTTGACATACGGTACAGCCCCAGAATAGCCATTAAAGCCCAAGTGCTAACAGATTTTATCATGGAATGCACGTTTTCGAGTGAGTCATCGAGCGACCTAAACACTACAAGCACTGATTTTTCTGAACAAGGATGGTTATTGTGTGTGGATGGGTCTTCCGATAAGCATGGCAGTGGAGCAGGGGCAACTCATGAGGTTCCCAGACGACCAAGTCATGGAGTGTGCTATTAAACTTGACTTCCCTGCCTCCAACAATGCAGCTGAGTATGAGGCTCTAATTTTGGATCTCCAATGGACCAAAGCAACTGGAGCGGATGAATTGAGGGTTTTTTTTGTGATTCTTAGTTGATGGTTAAGCAAATAACGGGCGAATATATAGCTAGGAAGATCGCCATGATCCAATACTTGGAAAAGGTAAAATAACTTATTAGTCGTTTTACGAAAGTAATAGTACAGCACATACCAAGGAATTTGAATTGCATGGGTGGACGAGCTCTCTAAGCTATACAGATGTGATAAGGTGAATGTTCGAATTCATACCTTGAAGAGACCGAGCTACGAGGAGTCTGAGACTTTGGCTGTTGGAATACCGGGTCTGTCATGGATGACTCCCATAGTGGATTATATACAATTCGAGCTTGCTCCCTTTTGAAACAGTTGAAGCAAAAATTGTTAAAAGAAGAGCTGCAAGATATTGTATGATACATGACCATTTGTATAGACGGTCCTATACGAGTCCATATCTGAAATGCCTGTGTCTGAAAGAGTCAGAATACGTTTTAGACGAAGTGCATAGAGGTATTTTTTGAGCACATATAGGTCATAGGGCTTTAGCACAAAAAGTTTTGAGAGCGGGGTATTATTGGCCTACCCTTCAAGAGGACACCAAGTCATAGGTAAAGAAGTGTGAGAATTGCCAGAGGTTGGGTAAGGTGCCAAGGCTATCCCCAAATAGGTTAACACCTATCAGGAGCCCTTGGCCTTTCACCATATGGGGTTTGGATATCCTAGGACCCTTTCCCGGGGGAAGAACTAGAAAGGTGAAGAAGTTCATTTTGGTAACTTATGATTATTTTACCAAATGGGCTGAAGCCGAGCCAATGACCTCGATCAGTGCCAAAATCGTGGAAAATTTCTTATGGAAACATATTATCTGTCATTTTAGAATACCAAAGGCCATAGTTCGATTGCCAACCTACCAAATCGTGGTGTTCAGAGCTAGAAATTGACTTACGCTTTTCGTCGGTAGCCTATACTTAGGCCAATGGCCAGGCAGAAGCTATTAACAAGATACTTTTGGAAGGGTTAAGGAAAAAGGTAGATCGGAATAAGTTGGACTGGGAAGAACACCTACAGCAGGTGTTATGGTCCTCCGCACTACATGGAAGATAGCCACAGGAGAAACGCCTTTCAACCTAACCTATGGAATGGTGGCGGTCTTTCAACCTGAGAAGAGCAATGAGATTGAAATAAGATCAAACCTCGATTTACTTGATGAGGTTAGGGAGAAAGCTCGCCTTCACCAGATCGTCCATCAATAGATCACAGCTTGACACTTTAACGACAAGGTGGAGCTGAGACCTTTACAAGTGGATGATTTTGTTTTAAAACTGAATCAATTCAAGAGTGGCAGCTTGGAAGGAACACTTAAGGAATCATGGGAAGGTCTGTACCAAATTGATCACGTTGTGGGCTCGGGGGCTTACAAAATTAGAACAGAAGGGGAAAAAGTACTCCCAAATAGCTTTAATGCCAGACATTTGAAAAAATATTATCATTAATATAAATGCAGATCACCCTGTTTTGTAGATTTCAATGTTACAAATGTAAATCTTTCTTTGTAGACGACAAAGCCCTATGTGCTTAAAGTACAATACTTCGCCAAAAAATGGTCAAGGTTAAAAAAATGGTCGAGGTTCACCTGGTCGACCTAATGACTTTGATAGGGAACTCGACCTCCCTTGCTGCTCAAGGTTTTGGCAAGCGAGGTGGCCAGGTTACAATCCTGCGATCCTAGCCACCCCCGAGTTTGCCCGCTGGAAGTTTGAGGTGCAAGGAAGCACCCTCACTTATGGACGATAAAAGGCTGAAGCCCACGCCGGCAAGGTGGAGCCCTGAGAAGTTGGTAGGAGATTGGCTACGAGATCTAACTCTATAAGACCATGCTCGGATATTTAAATCTCCAAAGGTGGACTTTAAAATGAGATCCAACCTAGTGGGACCTGACACCCTATGCGGGACGGGATAGAACTTCAAAGCTGATTAATATAGCTCGCTTGTTCGTTTGGACATTACTTCCTAAATTAACAAGTTAATTGCCAAATTTATAATTTACATTTTGCTAAGAATTATGGGAGCCTTTAATCATAATCATAATCATAATCATGGTTTAAATGCCCATCAAAAAATAATAATTTACTCATAAAATTCAATTTTAACATCCAATACAAAATTGGTTCATCATTATAAATTCAAGTGTCCCTGGACCTACTGATTGCCGGCATCATTACCTTCATTCTTTCCATCTTCATCCACGCCATCAACATCCAGCTCTATGGTCTCCACCTCCCTATCAGCGGCACCTCTCTTCTTCATTAGATCCCTCACCCATTGCAGATTTGGCCTCCGCAAGCATCTTCACCACCCTTTTTTCCTCTTCGGCTTCTTCCTTGCCAAGCCACTTCGCCTCAGAGATATCCAAAGAAGGGTTGCACTCTTTCAATCATACCCGATAGCTGACCCATCCGTTTGTATACAGATGATTGCCGTGATCGTAAATCATTCTTCGACACTCGTCTGAACTTTTAAAATTCTCTACAACTGTTTGGGCCTCCTCTTTGGATGCATCTAGCTCAGGCTCTCAACCTAGCAATCTCTTCATCTTTTTTGGCTTGGTTTTCCACCGTTTGAGCGTTTTCTTCCTTTAGTTGGACCACCTCTAACTCAAATGCCCGGCACCGTTCAAGTTCTTCTCTAAGGCGAGCTGCCTCTTCGCTTTGTTCATGGTATTGAGTCAGCCACCCTTCCTCCTCAACCCCCAAACACTAGACTTCGACTTTTAGTGACTCAAATTGCTCAGAAGTAGCTCACCCTTCAGCTTCGACCTTTTTAGCTTGGATTTAACAGAGCTTTCAAATTTTCATTTTATTGAATAGTGCCGAGCAGTTTGTTTGTGGAGTATTTGGCATCCTCCTGAGCTTTCTTTAATTTGGTATATAGGGACGCCTGATATTGGAAGGATTGCAAACAACAAGATCGCGTCAATAACATTACACAAACATGGCACAAACATGATAAGTTTTAAGTTATAAAAGGTCAGCCATACCTGCATGCCAGCCGACAGCCTAGTTATGAAAGCACTCTCCAACGGAAGATCGTACATAAAAGCCACGTCCCCGGGCATAGTGGTTCCCCTCGCTATAGCAAAGGCCGCATTGGGGATGTCGTTGATGTAGGCATCCTTCGGGGAGCCCAGAAAAACATGCACAGGAACTTTGGCCAAAGAAAAGCTGTCTGGTCCGATTTACTCCTTCAAGGAGGGCTCCACCTTAGAACTTTTTTGCGGACGAGCTGATTTGGAAGGAGGTGGTGTCCTCTCTCGATCATTCGCTGGGATCGTGTTTAAGGGCAAGACATTCCTTGTTGCCTCTGTCATCCAGGACTCCTTCTGAGCCCAGGGAATGGATGATCCTTTAGCTGGGTTTCTTTGGGAGGCCGAGCTAGGTCTTGACCTTTTGGGAGGTCTCCCGCCTTCTTTCGCTGGCCTCTTTCCTTTTAAGGTCAACTCTTTTTCTGCCTTTTCTCTTAAGGCCTCAAGACGTCGCCTCCTACTCTCACTTCAGCGACCTCTTAGTTTAGGTGTCAGACCCATATCTGCAAAGCAATAAATCAAATGTTCAGTAATAGTGAATTCCAAATACTATTCAACAATGTAAGTAAAATGTTGTGCGGTGCGAACTAATAGCTCGGATAAACCCATCCTTGCCAGCATGGCGCCAGAAGTAAAAACTATTGTGTTAAAAAGGTCGCCCCGTTGATACTTTTTGTACATGAGGATTTTAGAGTACTTCTTGTATTGTACTCGGTTCATCCTCAAAGGATTTTTTGGGCTTCCAAGTTCACAAAACCCCTAATTTGTGTAGCAAACCTGTAGGGTAAGGAGCCTCAACGAAAAAAAATAGGGTTTCCACTCTTTATTATTTTTGGGTTGTCCTAGGTATAGGTTGAACTTGGCTGAAAAATATATCCACCACCTCGACGTGTTCCTAATTTAATAAAGGTGCCTAAAAACTGTCAAGGACGGGCGAATTTGTAAAGTGTGAAAGAAGCTTTTGCTTGGAACAATTCCAGATACAGCTCCCAAAATTAACATGAAAATATATCCTGAAGTTGAATTTAAGATCATTTTTGCAACTAGCAAAATCAGAATCAGAGTAACCAATTAATTTAAGGTGATCAATCATTTTATGCATTAGCATAAAAATTTTAGTTCTCTATAAATACTTCATAACTTAAGTTCTAATCCTGGGTTTGACTGTGCCACAAACTCCCACTGTAAAAGTAATATCAGAGCTAGTACAAACTAAAGCATACAAGCTTCCAACTGCACTAGAATGAAACACATTTCTCATGAACTTTGTCTGAAACTTATTAACGAGACACTAATTTAAACTAAACTTGTCACTCTTGACAACAGGCATATCCCTAGTCTTGCATTTATACACATTGAACTTATACAATACTATATCAATATAGGTTTACTAGAGAATACCTAACAATGGTGAGATTTATTACGGTGTATCTCAACACCAAGAACAAAAGATGTTTCCTCCAGATCCTTCACACCAAAGGTTTAGACAACATCAACTTTATCTCACAAAATAAGTTAATGTCACTATTGATAACAAGCAAGATATCATTGACTATTATCAGGATATGATAAACCTGCTCCAACTGACTTTAAGGTATATTCATTAAATCAGTGTTACTAAATCAATATGATAAACTAGCTCCTAATAACCTTAATGTATATTCATTTATCAACCTTATTTTTAACATAACTAAAAGAGGTGACTATCTCATCAAAATTTCAATAATCATTATCTAGATGCTTGTATGAGACCATTTGATTAATTTGTTAAATATACAAATAATATTATTATCTTCATTCTACTTGAAACCTTCACCATGTAAACATGCTTTCTTAGGTTTCCATTCAAGAAAGATATTTTCACATCCATCTAAAAAAACTTAAGCTTGATAAATACGTCACTAAGATGATGATCACCTAAAAGAATTTTATTTATTTATTATATTATTGAGACGGTAGAGAAAGTCTCACTAAAAGGACACATTCTTTTTTAGTGTAAACCCTCGATTACAAGCTTTACTTTGAAACACTCAATCTCCTGATTTGAAATATTCTTAATCTTATAAATCCACTTGCACCCAATGAGTATAGGAAACCATGAAAGTTCAACTAACTCCCATACACCATTATTTATGATGGACTATATCACATCTGACATGGCATCAATCCACATTCCTAACAGTAAGTTAGAGATAGGTGCTTGTGCAACTGTATTCTAATGTTAAGGAACTACACCAAAAACAAGTGCGATAATTTTAATGAGAATAGGTGATGCAATTTCAATTATTCTTAACTTCCCCCTATCACCTATTCTTACCACATGTATAGGTGATGTAGTTAGTGACAAGATATAAAAGTGAAGTATGACAAATTTATTTTTCTTTATTTACTAGTAGTTGAAAACCTTTTCAAATTAACGAATCGAATTCTAAGAATTTAGTAGTGTGAGATACTACTATCTTGGTTCCACTCATAGATAGAACATATCTCCCTTAAAGTGATTTGGATAACTAGTAAAGTAACAATGAGTAGAAAATAGGATGATTTTCTTCTTATTTGTGTTAAATATTTTATTTAAGTTTGACATTCTTAAACATGAAAAAAGTTCAAGCTAGATTTTCTCCCAGCTTACAAGTCAAAAAGGTGTTTTAAATCTTAATTTACTAGTAACCCGATTATTTAGGGACTTTATCCTAAAAGTATTCATGCAAATTTGACATATTCATCATATTTCTAATCATGTCCTTAAAGGTATGAGTACACCTTTCAGCCACAACACTTGTTCAGGGCTACCAAGCATGGTATAATGAGTTAAAAACCCACACTCTAGTATGTACCTAGCAAACAAGCTCATGTCTATCAACATCATGTTTGCCATAATACTACCACTACGATCAGATCTTAAAGTTTTAATAACTTTCCTTAATTATAGTTCAACTTCGATTTAAAATTTTTTCAAGACAATCAAAATTTTACTTAATCAAGTATAGAAACCAAAACGGGAAATGTTATCAATGAATGTGATAAATATATATATATTTCATGCTAATCGGTAGAATAAAATTCACTAAAATCAGTGTGAAAAATCTCTAAGAGACTTGAACTATTAGCTTCCCCATTTTTCATTGTTTTGGTCAATTTACTTCTAACTCAATTAACCCAAAACTTTAACTTTCCAAAAATAAGTAAGGGAAATAACATCATTTATGAGATTTCCAACTCTTTCCCTTAAATTTGACCTAGATGTTTATGCTTAAATATTTAGGATTTTTCTTTAATTAGAAATATTTTGGAAATAAATTTCCTAGTATGAAATGAGGAGTATTACATTTGGAGGAGTTAAATACATCCACCAAAAATTTTAAAATTTAAAGCATTTGTACTTTAAAATTATCGAAATCAAAAAATAAAATGACCATTTTTTATTTATTTATTATTATTTTTTTTAGCGAGGAAATTAAAATCAAATTCTACTTATATGTTTAAAATGACTTTCAAGTCATGAAAAGATTACTCTAATAAATCCACTTTGACATCATCCCAGACTCAAGGTTTTACCTTTAATTCACTTAGGTTCTTTTGAAACACATTTCTTGGTTTTATAACCAAGACATGAATTGAAGATAATATGTCTTCATATAACCTTTATAATTGACTAGAAGCACATTATGTCCATTTTTATGACAGACTTAGAAACGGCCACATTAAATTTTGACCGTTACCATGCCTTTCAGCAGCTTAAGATTTCTTATGATAAGTATATTTCAATTTACCATAAAGGTACTTGCTAAAACTATGTTTGAACTGAAAAACTTAAAAACTTAAAAATCACCCTCAATTTCGGACAAACCACTCATGAGATGTTAAAAGATAAACATTTCGAGGCAAATAAGGCTTAACCTATTAGATTTCTCCCATTTTCCAAAAACTTATTTCTAAGTATCAATGCTAACAACAAATGTGATGATTCAAAATAAAAGATTGCAACATGCTAAAGAATCAGAGTAATTAATAACAAAAATAAAACTTATTCTTCATGATTCCAAGGCGCATCATAGCAAACTCTCCTTTGGGCAGAGAATGCAACATACCATTAGGATCTCAGTTCAACCCATGAAACCGAAACACGAGAGCATCCCAGGTTTCAAAAAGTCCATCCCCTTTGGGCAGATAAACCTTCTAAGCTAGGAATGCAATATGTTTATCAAAATGGGTACTAAATGATCAATAATAAGAATTTATTTTACATGAATTCAAAGTATATCATTACAAACTCCCTTTTGGGCAAAGAATGAAATATGCTATCAGGATCTCATGATCAACCCATGAAACTAAAATTAGAGCATCCTAGCATTCGAAAAGTCTATCCCCTTTGGACAGATAAAACTTCTAGGCCGGTATACCCCAAACCATATGTTTCATGTATTTTCCAAAATTAAAGTTTATAATAACCCCCTTTGGGCAGGAAATTATATACAATAATTTAAGAAACATCCCGTACTATAGTTTTTGAAAATCCCACAAATCTATACAGATAGACCATTTTGGTAGTAACCACCTATATAAACCTATAAGATTTCTCAAGCCGAGAAAATTTAATTACTCCAATTTATCATTCTTAACTGAAATACTATTCAAAAGTATCTCAAAAGATCACTTAATGCATGTTGCAAACTTTAAACAAAATTGAATCAAAACAAAAGTTTCTACTAACACATGTTTTAAAAACATGAGAGTACGATAATATTTATCTCTAATTAGGGAGAGTACTTACTATTTTTAGTTTCAAAACATATAAAACATGTAAATCCAACAAGCCTCAACAATTATATATGTGCAATTATATTAGTTTTAAACATAACAAAATAGCATATACTAATACTATAATTTATACACATAATTTTTCAAATATAACCATACCATAAAATTGGAAAATTCAAATAAAAAATATCATAAAAAATTCAATTAGAGAAGACCACCAAATGGTCGAGGGTGAACCTTACTCTCCCTTGGAGCGAGTATGCTTCGTTCAAGACAGGTTGACAGCTTCTTCAACCTCCATCCAAGTCAACTTTGACTCGATCTAAAGTGTATACAGATCTTTTTGACCCATTTTTCAGAAAAGTGGGATTTTCACCACAATTTTTATGGTTTTTCTTAAAAAAATTGTATGGGTTTTGTTTTAAAAACAAAAATCCTCTAACAATTTAATGTTATATATCAAGAAAAATTGTCAATCAATTAAAATTGAAAAATTATGAACCCTAACTTGAACCCAAAAGGGTTTTAATTCGAATTTCCAAAAATTATATGATTTCACACATTCAATTAGTTTCTAATGAGTATAGAAACATGCGAGAGACAAAATCCATGATCATAATAAATCAAAACAACATGAAATCATAACTTTTCTAAACCAAAAATTAAAATTCATTTTTATGTCAACCCGAAACTTAAAATCCAAATTTCTCAACTTATAGTTGATGAAATTATACAAATAATATATCAAATTAAAGATATTTTGAAGAGGAACAAAACCCCTAATATTAGGAATTCAATTTCATACATATAAGGTTTCAATTTTTGAGTTTAAAAATCTAACTTAAATGAACCCTATTATTTTATATCAATTAAATAAATTTCAGGGTTCTAAATGCCATGTAAATTAGGCTCTGATACCACATGTTATAAAATTTATATAGGATCTCATACATGAATTTAGAACACATTAATAATAAAGTCTGCGTACCTGATTGAACATAGCGGCAGATATGGTGAACCTCAAACAAGCACGCCTCACTATAATGCATATATAGCCAAGTTTTCCTCTCCGTACTCTCTGTATTTACTAGCAGCTTTCAATAGGGCAAAATACGCATGTTGAGAGAGAAGAGAGGGACCTAGCTATTTAATCTCATATAAAACTCTAAGAATCCTCCCATTAAAGACTTCTAAAGTTACTCAGCCTACACTTACTGCCAATCCATATCTAACCAGATAAAACATCTAATCAAATAAGAAATGTTCTTAAGTCCTATTCCAAATGATCACATAAACTATATGGGCTTTTACCAGCATGTCTCAATTAGACCTAAACTTTAAGCCCATTTTATTATTAAAACAAAACCATACAATTAATAACAGCCCACATATGAAATTTCTAACATATCATTGGCACTTTGAACTGAAATTAAGAAAGTGTTTAAGTTAATGGGTAATCTCATGTAACAAAATAGGAAAGAAGAATGACAATTGCAGATCAAATAAAAAGACGAAACTTACCTATTAAAGTGAAGTACACACATTTGTTTTTGTGATAAAGAAAAGTAGAAAAACAAATTAATATACAGGCTTCTTAATCAAAATAATTTGGTCAGACACATCAAAGAAAAGGCATAAAGCTAATATATGCCTTTCTTGTTATAAAATTTATGCAAGATCTCATACATCAATTTAGAACACATTAATAATAAAGTCTGCGTACCTGATTAAGCCATAGCTGCGAATATGTAGAACCTCAAACAAGCACGCCTCACTAGAATGCATATACAGCCAAGTCTTCCTCTTCGTACTCTCTGTACTTACTGGCAGCTCTCAATGAGGAAAATACGCATGTTGAGAGAGGAGAAGGGACCTAGCTATTTAATCTCAAATAAAACTTTAAGAGTCATCCCATTAAAGACTTCTAAAGTCACTCAGTCTACACTTATTGCCAATCCACATCTAATCAGATAAAACATCTAATCAGATAAGAAGTGTGCTTAAGCCCTATCCCAAATGATCACATAAACTATATAGGCTTTTACTAGCATGTCTCAATTGGACCAAACCTTAAGCCCATTTTATTATTAAAACAAAACCATACAATTAATGGCAGCCCACATATGAAATTTCTAACATTCTCCCACTTGGTCAACATTAATTGTAGTTTTAAAATTTTGAAAAACCTTTTTTTTTTTTTTTTAGAAAATGACCCTCAGGTAAGATATACCTTTTATGTGGCCATAATTTTAAAAGAAAAATTTTGGTCCTGAGACGCACTTCAAACAATCCAGCCCAATTAAGTTATTAACATCGAATTATGGCAATTATTGTGCCACTTATACGACACAGAACCAATCCATGGTTATAAATACTAACAACCTAATCTTACAATGCATCTAGATGTGATAGTGTAGTAAGAAAATAACATCTAAATGTGATCAACATATGCTATTTTCATTGTCGGTCCTCTAGTGATTTCATTAAAACTGGATGCTTTCCAAAGCATTGGAAATCAGTTAAGCTTAATTTAAGCTTGTATGTCTCAACAACCATCTCTAGATACCCAATTAGTGTCATTTGAGACATACCTCTAAATTGACAAAACCGTCACACTTAAGACAGACACAAAGTCTTAAGATTTTAATGCAATAACATGTAATGAATAACCATATGTGCACATACGATTTCAATCATATCATAATGAAAATAACTATAATTTTCATTAATAAAACATACCATCCAACAAGGATGTAAGTAAAACTTGGGTCACAAAATAGCATATATAATATGCTAACTTTGAACAAAACAAAGCAAACTCTTACTAACCCAAAAACATCAAATGACTCCACAATACTCATGTTATCAACATGACTTTTGAAAACCCCAATCTTAAGTTTCTTGGTTAAAGGATCTGCCAACAGTTTACTTTATCAATATGTGCAAATACAATGTCTCATATTTTTTTTCATAAAATCTATAGTTATAGCCTCTTGATGCACTAGAAATCTTATTGTTCTTTAAGAAGAACATGGTAGAACTATTGTTATAATAGATCTTAAGTAGTTTAAAATCGAGACAACCACACAAAGATAAATTATTATGTTCTTTAACCACATACCATGCTTGTATAGTGAAAAAAGCTTTTGCTTGGAACAATTCCAGATACAGCTCCCAAAATTAACATGAAAATATATCTTGAAGTGGATTTAAGATCATCTTGCAACTAGCAAAGTCAGAATCATAGTAACCAATTAATTTAAGGTGATCAATCATTTTATGCATTATCATAAAAACCTTGGTTCTCTGTAAATACTTCATAACTTAAGTTCTGATCCTGGGTTTAACTATGCCAAAAACTCCTATTGCAAAAGTAATGTCAGAGCTAGTACAACCAAAGCATACAAGCTTCCAACTGCATTAGCATGAAACACATATCTCATGGAATTTGTCTGAAACTTATTAACGAGACACTAATTTAAACTAAACTTGTCACTCCTGACAACAGACACTTCCCTAGGTCTTGCATTAATGTACATTGAACCTACACAGTACTATATCATTATAGGTTTACTAAGGAAGACCTAACAAAGGTGAGATTTATTTTGGTGTATCTCAACACCAAGAACAAAAGATGTTTCCCCAATATCTTTCATACCAAAGGCTTAGACAACATCAACTTTGTCTCACAAAATAAGTTAATGTCACTATTGATAACAAGCAAGATATCATTGACTATTATCAGGATATGATAAACTTGCTCCTACTAACTATAAGGTATATTCATTAAATCAGAGTCACTAAATTAATATGATAAACTAGCTCCCACTGACCTCAATGTATATCCATTTATCAACCTTATTCTTAACATAACTAAAAAAGGTGACTATCTCATAAAAATTTCAATAACCATTATCTAGATGCTTGTTTAAGGCCATTTGATTGATTTGTTAAACATACAAATAATATTATTATCTTCATCCTATTTGAAACCTTCACCATGTAAACATGCTTTATAAGGTTTCCATTCAAGAAAAATATTTTCACATCCATCTAAAACAACTCAAGGTTGATAAATATGTCAATAAGGTCATGATCACCCAAAAGAATTTTATTTATTTATTATATTATTATTTTAGTTGAGACAGTAGAGAAAGTATTACAAAAAACACACATTCTTTTTTAGTGTAAACCCCCCAATTACAAGCTTTACTTTGAAATGCTCAATCTTTTGATTTGAATTATTCTTAATCTTATAAATCCACTTGCACCTAATGAGTATAGAAAATCATGAAAGTTCAACCAACTCCCATACATCATTATTTATGATGGACTATATCACATCTGACATGGCATCAATCCACATTCCCAACAGTTGGCTAAAGACAGATGCTTCTGCAACTGTATTCTAATGTTAAGGAACTACACCATAAACAAGTGTGACAATTTTAATGAGAATAGGTGATGCAATTTCAATTATTCTTAACTTCCTCCCATCACTTATTCTCACCACATGTACAGGTGATGTAGTTAGTGACAAGATATATAAGTGACGTATGACAAATTTATTTTTCTTTCTTTACTAGTAGTTGAAAACATTTTCAACTCAACGAATCAAATTCTAAGAATTTAGCTATGTGAGATACTATTATCTTGGTTCCACGAGTGGATATAACATATCTTTCTTAAAGCGATTTGGATAATTAGTAAAGTAACAGTGAGTAGAAAATATGATGATTTTCTTCTCATTTGTGTTATATATTTTTATTTTAGTTTGACAACCTTAGACACGAAAAAAGGTTCAAGCTAGATTTTCTCCCAGTCCATAACTCAAAAATGTATTTTAAACCTTGATTTACTAGTAACCCGATTATTTAGGGACTTTACTCTAAAAGTATTCTGGAAAGTTTGACACATTCATCATATTTCTAATCATGTCCTTAAAGGTACGAGTACGCCTTTTGGCCATGACACCTGTTCACTAAGCATGGTATAATGGGTTAAAAACCCACACTCTAGTATGTACTTAGCAAACAATCTCATGTCTATTAACATCATGTTTGCCATAATACTACCACCACGGTTAGATCTTAAATTTTTAATAACTTTCCCTAATTGTAATTCAACTTCAATTTGTAAAATTTTCAAGACAACCAGAATTTTACTTAATCAAGTATAGAAACCAAAACAGGAAAAGCTATCAATGAAAGTGATAAAAATATTTATATATTTTTCGTGTCAATCGGTGGAATAAAATTCACTAAAATCAGTGTGAAAAATCTCTAAAAGACTTGAACTATTAGCTTCTCTATTTTTCATTATTTTGGTCAATTTACTCCTAACGCAATTAACTCAAAACCTTAAGTTTCCAAAAATAAGTAAGGGAAATAACATCATTTATGAGATTTTCAACTCTTGTCCTTATATTTGACCTAGATGTTTATGCTAAAACATTTAGGATTTTTCTTTGATTAGAAATATTTTGGAAATAAGTTTTCTTAGTATGAAATGAAGAGTATCACATTTGGAGGAGTTAAATACATCCACCAAAAATTTTAAAATTTAAAGCATTTGTACTTTAAAATTATCCAAATCAAAAAATAAAATGACCTATTTTGTCCAACAAGGAAATTAAAATCAAATTCCACCTATATGTTTAAAATGACTTTCAAGTCATGAAAGACTACTCTAATGAATCTATTTTGATGTCATCCAAACTCAAGGTTTTACCTTTAATTCACTTAGGTTCTTTTTAAACACATTTCTTGGTTTTATAACCAAGACATGAACTTAAGGCAATATGCCTTCACATAACCTCTCATACTTCACTAGAAGCACATTAGGACCATTTTTATGACAGACTTAGAATTGTCCACATTAGATTTTGACCATTACCATGCCTTTTAGCATCCTGAGATTTCTTATGATAAGTATGTTTCAATTTACCATAAAGGTACTTGCTAGAACTACGTTTTAACTGAAAAACTTAAAAGTCACCCTTAATTTCGGACAAACCACTCATGAGGTGTTAAGAGATAGACATTTTGAGGCGGTTAAGGCTTAACCTATTAGATTTCTCCCATTTTCCAAAAACTTATTTCTAAATATCAATGCTAACAACAAATATTTGAACATAACTTTCTCTAGGAAAAGCGAAATCCAATTATGTTTGTCAAGTTTATTAATAGAGAAGTATATCTTTCTTATTTATAAACTTTTCCTAAAATTACTCTTGAACCTATTCAATTCCTTATATGAACCGAAAACAGGGCACCCCTAACATTCTGATTTCTTGACACTGATTCTAACATTTATAGAATTCTCATGCTTAAGAAATAAATTTTGAAAATTTCCTAGTATAGTATTTCAAGATGTTAGGAAAATTTCATTTTCATCATTCTTCTCCTAATTCATCTTGCAAGACCCTCTAAAGTCAGTTACACTAAGACAGGTTCAATCAATATCTGAAAATCATAACCCTAAATTCCATCACCTCCAAAATATCCATAACAAGGAATTAAAACCTATAAAACTCCATATTTTCTCTTTAGTATACTAGGAACAACTTTTATTTAGAGGTCCTATGCGAATTCCAACCACAGACCCGACGAAGTCTCCCGAATTGACTAAGGTTCACTAGAAATTCCTGCATGACCTAGCCGCAGTTTAACAACTCTAACTAATGACATACTTAGAACCAGGCTACGAAATCTTGTAGACAACATCCCAAGATCCCAAGCTACACTCTCTCTTTTGAATCCTTAATTTAATTCAGCTCCAAAAATACCAAAAACCTAGGATTTCTTTCATCCCCGAATCTTTCCCTGCACCCCCTTCAAAACCCACTTAACTCTCATTTTCCACCACTTTCAAGCTCTAATTCATACTCCTCACTTCAACACTAATTCACTAACATTACTCCTAATCCAATTAAACTCAAGATTGTATTAGTGAATTAGAATCAATCAAGAACTTAAGTTGTCACTTTCCAATATCAATCCAACTCATTAAGCTACAATTATTTTCTTGTAGACATTCTATCAACTACCTTATATGCATGTTTTTGTTCTAGCTTATGAACAAGAACATATATATATATATATATACTCACCATGAGACTTACATAAGTCTATCAAATTACATCTTATTCATATTCCACATTTGTTTTAAGGTTAACTTAATCTTTTAGAAGCTAATACTCATTTATATCATTTTGATTTACCAATAACTCACTTCAACCCTCCAATGTTCAATCATAATAACCCATCACTTTTCTTATTTTTTATTCAAGATTCTTAATTCAATTTCATATAACCTTTCCACCACAACATTAATCCCTAAGAATACTATAAATTTGAAGCAATTAAAACTAACAAAACATTATTACTAAGAATTAACCCTCACCATTTAACCATACATTCAAGTTGCTGCCATCTTCCAGAGCAAAGTGTCATATCTCCTTGATGTTGAATGGACCTGCATCACCTCCCAATAGTCCACCAACCAGTCGACTCAAGAAGGAAACTAACCAAAGCTACAATAGAGAACCAATAACTCAATGCCAGCAAGATTAACCAAGCTGAAATTTACAAGATGGATGAAGGCAAACTGAGCTGTAAGGAAGGAAAAAGAGCTAACTGCTATGAAAGGAAGTAGCTTGGTTGAAAACAGGAGAAGTATTGACTGCCTAAGCAAGAACGAAACAGTAACACGTTGTGGCTTCCTAAAGCTCAAATACTAGCCTGATGTAAAAAGGAAAACAAAACAAAATCAGCAAGAGGAAGACTCACCTTCCTCGGCCAACAGGAACATTCATGGACTAAGAACCATAAACGAAGGCTTCATGGACCATGGTTCCTACCTCACAGCCACTTGACAAGAATGAAGGAGTTGAAGCAGCCAACATCACAAGCAAACACAAAGAAAAGAAGGTTATTCACTTGGCTAAACTTGAAAAGAATTAGATTTTTCTAAACTTGGCTGAAACAAGGGAAGTTCCTAGCTTAAGGACGGTTGGAAGAAAGCTACTAAAAGATCATCCCAAAAAAACAAAACTGAAGTGATCTAGAATTAGGGGAAAAGGCACTGGACCAAAAAAAGAGAAGCAAAAATCGGCTAACAAACTAAAGCAAGTAAAAAAAAATAAAAAATAAAAATATAAAGTCAAAAAGTTAATTCTATGGTTTATATTAATTCTTGGCACATGTATTTATATATATATATATATATATATGTTTTTAGTTTACTTTTTTGTTTACATACTTGACACACACCAATAAAATTGGCATATGTAAATTTCAACTTCTTACACCACCGATGATATAATGCAAATTAATTTCTTAATCACATATATATATAGAAGAGAGAGAGAAAGAGAGAGAGAGTATACACAAGTGTTCATTTATTTTACTTCTACTCTATGTAAAATTTTATTCACCCATTCATGCAAGTTAGGTACAAACCTTCTAAAATGTATATTAAAATGTCATGTTATAACAACAGAGGTTAGGGTTCCAAATAAGAGAATGTTAATAGTTGTTTTAGGAAACTAGCACGTGTATTTATTTCTATTTTTTAATATTAATCATTTTTTGTTATATTAAATTATTAAGAGTTAACTATTATTTAAGACATTAATTTATAATTCATTCCCAAACTAGCACTCATCTTTTTTTTACGGTTTGAGTCACACTAATGAATAACCTATAAATATTAGTTTCATTCCCTCATTTCTATATATCATTTTTATAATTTTATTTTTCAGCATTTTCTCACTTATTTCACAAAATTCTTAGAATATTAGAAACATATATTTTCCTAACTTGTCAATTCACTCTTCCATTCTCATTTCTTCAAAATGATATGATAGAAAAGCATAAAACTAGATCACTAGATCATTAATGATATGTCATTTGTGCATTACTATGATATGTGAACAATCATAATGGTCAATTAGAAGAATCGTGATTAATAATTTCTTCTAAAATAACAAGAAAAATTGAACTAAATATCTATTAATCACTAGAGTGACAAGTCATATATGCACTATTAGTGATATGTGTAAATTCATTATAATCAATTAGAAAAATTAAGATTTAATGATTTTAATTAAAAAAAAAAAGAGAACGAATCATCAAATTATTCACTTGCGTCATCTAGTGAGATGTCATACATGAACAATATTAATGTTCAATTAGAAGAATCATGATTAATAATTTTAATTTGTTTAAAATAAATTAAGCATCTAATTAATCACTAAATCATTAATGATAGGTCATATGAAAACTACTAGTGATATCTGAACAATCACAATGCTCAATTAGAAGAATTGAGATGAATAAATAAATTAAGCATCTAATTAATCATTAATAATAGGTCACATGTAAACTACTAGTGATATTTGAACAATCATATTTCTCAATTAGAAGAATTGAGATGAGTTGTTTTAATAAAAATAAATAAATTAAGAAGTAATTATTAGGTCATTAGTGGTAAATCATATATGTACAACTAGTGATGTTTGAACAATCATAATGCTCAATTAGAAAAATTATCATTTTTATTTTTATTCATAATTTAATTATGCATCTATTTAATTCCTAGATTATTAGTGATAGGTTATAAATGCACTATTATTGATATGTTAATAGTGCCTAATTAGAAAATTTAGGATTAACAATTTTAATTAAAATAATAAATTATCTATTTAATTACTAGGTCAATTACAATATGTCATATGTGCACTACTAGTGAGTAGTGAGTGATATTTGAACAATCATAGTGTTCAATTAGAAGAATTAGGATGAATGATATAAATTAAAATTAAATTAAAATATGAATCTAATTAATCACTAGATCATTGAAAATATGTCATATTGTGCTCTACTAGTGATCAGTGAACAATTATTGTTCAATTAGAAGAATTAGAATTAATAGTTTTAATAAAACAAAATAAATTGAGCTAAGCATATAATAATTCACGACTAGATCATCAATGATATATCATATGTGTACTATTAATGATATATGAACAATTTTCATACTCAATTAGAATAATTATGATTAATAATTTTAATAAAAAGAGAAAAAAATTGAAAAAAAAAATCTAATTAATCAATAATTCATTACTGATTTGTAATGCAAAATATAAGTATGTGATTTATTTTAGTTTTAGTAAATATAATTTGTAATATAATCTAAATTTGTTAGCCTATTTTTAATCTAAATATAATTTATATTAAGTATTATGCTTATCACACCCTTCACGGGGACATGATTGGCCAGAAGATTGGATAATTAAACCTCTGTAACCCTAACTTTACCACAACTGAATACATACAACTCTTGACTAAACCAACACATAAAGACAAATTTTATAAAATAGGAGATAACAATTTACTGAAAATTTCGGCTAAGGTTCCCTGCAATGTGAAACATGCCTCAAAATACAAACAAGTAAACCTATTTTTACACAATGACATAAAAACAATATGGAGCTCCACTCCGTCCACATTATAAGCAAAATAAATAACTAGACTCTTACATCATACAAAATTAGACACCCCACAGTTCTAGTGTGACTGCAAACTTTTATCCTTGACTTCTAATCTGAGATCCTGAAAAATACTTTGCTATACTCTATTGGCAGGTTACGAGCTCAGCAACTCCATGCACTGAACTCCTGTTACTAAAAAAATGTACAAGAGAGGGGTGAGTCCTATGGACTCCGTGAGCAGAAAATTGTACCCAAAGGGTACTAGCATCACTTCAACACAAGTATATAACATATATAGTCAATTAATATCATGTAACAATGCTCATGTCTTAATTCAAAATACACGTACGCATTTGGTAATCATCATAATTTCACAACTCACATAATTCATAGGATAACAAATCAATCAGAGCAATCATAGCATATAAAGCAAGCAAAGGGCCAATGAGTAACTCAATCCACACAATAGTATCTCCCCCCACCGAGCATTTACGCTCCCGCACAACAAGTTAATTTTCCGTATATAATCTATCCCACCTGGGCTAAACACTTAATTTTTTTAAAACAATTGTTCAGAATCAGAGTATCTCATATCAGAATATTAAATCAAAATATCCTAAGTGCACCTGGATTTCAATTTTCAGAAATAAAAATCATTTCGGAGAAAAATTTACTTTGTTGGCCCTTATCAACAGCAAACAATTTCAATCATCAAACATAATTCAAATAACTCATTAAAACACTACACAAACTTATTTTTCCATATAACACATTTACTCAAATACACATACACATACACATACACACACATAATAATCTAGCCACCAAAGGATAATAGTTAACCACTCACCGATTCATTGATCTCATTTGTCACTTACTCCCACGTTCAGACATGTCATTGATTTTTAATAACATTTTCCAAAGTTGCAATTACATTTTTCAAGTATTATTAAGTTTATCAACTTTTATAAGTTATACTATTTTAATTACGAAAATCTAGAGTTACTAAGTTTCAAATATTTGTTTAAAGTTTATTCCTTTTAGTCATTTTCACAACCCCTTTGAATATACATTTTTTTTAAATTTACATACTTAACCAAATTTAGTAAAACCAATTTTAAACTTTAATTTTAGGAAGTTAGCCATTTTTCTTATTTAGAAACTTCTCTTAAAATCAATCTTGAACTTAATTATTTCCTCACATGAATAAAACAGGGCTCTCGTAAAATTGTTGATTACCAACCTTTGTTTCCGATGCTTATAGAATTCTTATACTTGGGAATTAAATTACTGAAACTTTCTAGTCTGGTCTTTCAAGATGTTAGAAATATTTCATCTTCAGAACTATACTCCTAATTCATCCCTTAAGACCCCCTAATCCCATTTACTTCAAAATAGGTATAGCTAGGACCCGAAAATCACAGTCATGACTTCCAATGCCTCCAAAATACACACAACATGGAATTAAGGCTTGCAACGCTCCAGATTTACTCTTTAGTATGTTTGGAACAACTTTCATGCATAGACCTAGCCGCAGTTCAATAACTCTAACAACAATTATGCTTGGAATTAGGTTACGAAATTTTGTAGATATTATCTCAAGACCCTAAGCTATACTTTCTCTTTAAAACTTTTAATTTAATTTAGTCCTAAAAACACCCGAAATACAAGATTTCTTAATCTCACGAAATTCGTCCCTGCATCCCTTCAAAACCTCTTAACTCTCATTTTTATAATTTCCATTCATAGTCAATTAACACCACTCCTACTCTACCACTTAATTATCTTAACTAAATTCCAAGTTATAAGATATTAAAATTTTCTGCACCTATTACATTGCTATTCTAACACTTTACAACTAATATAAACTCTAACATTTTCAATCGAATTAACTTCTCAAGAAACAAGTTTAAGCTTGAATAACTCAAACTCCACCAAGATATGGTAGCATGCTTGCTGTCTTCTCTCAAATTACTCAAAAAATAGTAGCTGACGTTTAACCTAAAACAAGGATTGCAGGCTGGAATACAAAGACTACCTTATACCCTTTTCCTCACGGCTGCAACCAGTTGAGACAGGGCATTGCAATCACCACATCATAGTTGCTGTTAGCCTCACCCAACGTTCACTCAAGATTACTCACTTAGCCACACACACCTACGCCAGAATTGTTGACACTCACGCAACAACCTTCACACGTTTTACTTGGCTGAAGTTTTCGGGCTCAAAACAGGGCGCAACCACTTTAGTACGTAACACACACATGACACAAGAAGAGAAACCAGTTAAGACTAGGAGGAAGAATAGAAAGAGAGTTTTTTACCTTAACTTGGTCACCACCACAATTTCCACCACACCACTAATTCCTAACTAAGAAAATACGGCTGCAAGAAAGAGGACAAACAAGGAAAGCAGGGGATGAGTTCCTCAAGTTAGTACAAGGCAAGCAACATTTGAAGAACCCAAATGGTTAGGTCGGTGGCTTAAAGGGACAATGCAACTAAAATAATATATTTGTGTGGTCTTAACCTTGCCCTTCTAATTTGGGGTGGCAATTAATTTTAATCATATATAAATATATATACATATTATAATAATTTCCTAATGTAATTTCTTTTTATTTTTACACCTCAATAAAATTTACATCAATAAATTTCAAATTTTTAGTTAACCAATAAGAAAAATAATTCCTAATCTCACACACATATATATTTATTTATTTATATATTGTATTCAAGTATTTATTCATTTCTCGATTTGGGCCTCCGTCTCTTCTACAGTGAACATTGCCAATGACGTGGCATAGATTTTTATCTTATGCACATCTAAAGCCTATGATCTCAATAAATAAATTCTATTTTTTTAATTTAAAATTTTGAAAAAATTGTAATGTATACATTTTTTTTATTTATGAATTCTCTATCTTGAATCATTTTCCTTTAATTGAATTTAAAAAATAAATTAATCTAAATATATATATAAATTGACTAATAAAATCAAAAAATCATTATTGACATGAATATGCACTATTTAAGATGTGTAAGTTTTATTTTATTTTATTTTATTTTTTATGAAAATTTAATAGTGTGATTAGTTAATTTCCTGTTGTTTTAAAAAAATCACATTCCTTGTGATTAAGAAAAATTAATTAATGGTATGTGCATATTATTTTACTCTTAGTAAATAATATAAATTTGTTATTCTATTTTTAATTAATAATAATTTAAATTAGATATTATAATGATGTCCAAGATGGGTTTTTACAGCTTTATATAGGCAGTTAAAAATATGTATAGGTAGCTGGAGATATTCAGTTGCAACTCATGACGTTGTCTTCAACTACAACTAATGACTTATACCATCAACTAAAAATAAAAAACACATGGACCTTAACCAATGATTTGTACCATCAGCTGAAAAGAAAAAACACGTGGGCCTTTGTCTCTTATAAGTGAACATTACCAATGATGTGGCATAAATTCATGTGGGTCTTAACTAATTGTTATACTTGCAAACAAGAATATGATATGCGTCTATTGTCCCTACCTCAGTTCCATTAATATTTCTGCTTTAGTAAGGTAAACAGGTGCAAAGGTCCAAGTGAAATGCCCTCTATAGAAAAGAGGCTACGATCTCCACAAATATATATATATATATATATATTAATTCAAACTTTTGAAAATTGGAATGAAATATATATATGAATTCTCTTCCCTAATAAGAATGATTTGTCTTTAAATTTAAAAATTAATTAATCAAATATATAATTTGATTGATTAAAATCAATAAATCATTAATGATATGAATATGCATTATTTATGATGTATAAATAATTATAATGCCTAATTATTAGTGTAACTTTTATTTTTTTGAAAATTTATGTCACACTTCTAATAGAGGCATGATTGGTCGGAGGATTAGATAACTAAACCTCTGTAACCCTGACTTTATCATAACTGAACACATATGACTCTCGAGCAATTATACTTAAAAATCATGAAAAACTTTCCTGAAAATTTCAGCAAATGTTCCACACAATGTAGAACATGTCCAAAATATAAATAATACATATTCATTTTTTACATAACAACAAAGATAACAAGACCAAGGAACTCCACTCCATTTCTCATCATATTAACAACCAACTAGACTATTATACAACATAAAACCAGACACCCCATAGCTCTAGTGTGACTACAAACTTTTATCCTTTGACTTCAAGATTGAGATTCCAAAGAATTACCTCACCGCCAAGCATTTGACAAAGTCCATTATTGGTAATAGCCGTCCTCGAGACTTTGTTACTAAGACAAATAACCACAGAAGAAGGATGAGTCCTACAAATTCCATGAGTGAAAAATCGTTCCCAAAGGGTACTAGCATCACCTAACATACATATAGAATATATAATCAATTAATATCAACATGTCATATATTCCAAACTGCTAAGATTACACATATACAAGTACAGAAATATAAACTTAGCAAGCACAATTCAGTTAGTACACTGTATAATCCACTTAAAACAATCAAGGCAACCAAAGCATAAAAAGCAAACAAAGGGCCAATGCATAAGTCAGCCCTGCACAACAGTATCTCTCCCCACTGGGCATTTACACGCCCACACAAGTTAATTCTCCATACACAATCCATCCCACCAAAGCTGAGCACTCATTTATTTTAAAATAATTGTCAGAATCAGAGTATCTCATATCAAAATATCCTAGGTGCACCTAGATTTTAATTTTGGAAGTAAAAATCGTTTCAAAGAAAAAATTACTTTGTTGGCCCTTATCAACCATAAACAATTTCAATCACCAAACCTAATTCAAATAACTCACAAAAACACTACTCATACTTATTTTTCCATATAACAACATTTATTCAAATACACATACAAACACACATAATAATCTAGCAACCAAAGGGAAATAATTAACCACTCACCTTTAATTGATTTCATTCGTTACTCACACTTGCAGTCATGCATGTCATTAATTCAACCACACTTTTCAAAGCTGCAATTACATTTTTCATGTGTTACTTATTTTGAAAATTCTTAAGTAATAACCTTTTTGTTACGAAAATCTAGAGTTACTTAGTTTTAAGTATTTATTCAAAGTTAACTTTTCTTTAGTTATTTTCACAACTATCTTTGAGATATATTTAATTTCCACTTATGTACTTAACCAAATTTAACAAAACCAAGTTTAAACATTAACTTTAGAAAGTTATTTATCCTTCTTATTTAGAAACTTTTCCTAAAATCAGCCTTGCACTTACTCGATTCCTCACATGAACAAAAACAGGGCATTGCACAAATTGCTGGTTCTCAACCCCTGATTCTGATGCTTACATAATTCTTATACTTGGGAGTTAAATTACGAAACTTTCCAGTCTAGTATTTCAAGATGTTAGGAACATTTAATCTTCATCACTCTTTCCCTAATTCATCCTTTAAGACCCCTTAATTTTAATTACTTCAAAACAGGTACGTTCAGATCCGAAAATCACAATCATGAATTCTAATATCTCCAAAATACACACAACATAGAATTAAGACTTGAGCCACTCTAGATTTACTCTTTAGTATGTTAGGAACAAATTTTATTTAGAAGTTATAGGCTAATTCAAACTACAACCTATGACAAAGTCTCCCAGACTGACTGAAGTTTACTAAAAATTATGCATAGACCTAAATGTAGTCCAGCAAATCTACTAATAAATATATATAGAACTAGGTTACAAAATTTTGTAAACATCAAGTGAAGACCCTAAGCTACATTTTCTCTTTTGAACTCTTAATTTAATTTAGTCCATAAGATATCTGAAATATTTTTTTTTATGAACTACGAAATCTGAACCTGCTTCCTATTCAATAACCAATTAACTCCTATTTCCTCACTTCAGGTTTCAACTTATTCAAGAATTCCAATTCTATAATTTAACATTAACATAGTCAAGTTTCATGTTTCCTAATTAGCTATTTAACAATGGAAACTTACATAAGTTAATTTCCATGTTGTGAAAACATTAAAATTTTTCTAAGCCTCTTATTAAATACTTAGGATAAACATTCCTACTTTGCATATATAAGTTCATATCTACTTATACCTCCTAACACAAACAACATAGTCTCATAAATTTTAACATTACTTATGTTCCAATTATTAATTCAATTTAATTTAATTGTCTAAGTTTAATTAAAAATTAAACTATGCATTCCCATCATGAATATAACCAATTCCTAAATTACTCTTTTCTAATTCATATGATCATCATTCCTATGTTTTATTTTTCTTAAGTTTTACTCATATTTCTAATTTACATCCATTTAGTCCTAACTGAATTCACTAAGTATCACTAATTTGATTCATATATAACAATTAAACTAATAAACATCCAAGTGTTATAATTGGCTACTAATTAAGTATATATATTCAAGTATCCTATTACACTTTCTTACTTTAATACCCTAACTATTGGCTGACCAAAAAGCATAAGTTTAAAGCTTGAAATCAACCCAAAACAGAACCCTTTTTACCTCTTAAAACAACTTTCTCGGTTGACCCTAACTAAGGCACAATAAACCTCTCCAAGCAAGACCCACACATGCACCTAATTACCAAGCTTTGAAGGCTGTCACGGTTTGTTTGGCAGAAGAAAAAAAAACAAACTACTACAAAATCCAAACTTACCTTATAATCCACCTAAAAAAAAGGCAGCCACAAAGGAAAACACCAGCTGCCTTTCAATCATACACCCTACACACAACCACCCCACTTAATGTACTCCAAGAAATGAAAAAAAAAAAAAAAAAAAAACACAAACTAACAGAAGGACTTAGCATCATGGCAGCAAGAAGGTACCAGAAACAGAGCCGTTGCAAATCTCTTATGGCTGTGAACAAGCTGAGTTTTTGAGACTTAAAGGAAGTCAATCCACTGCACAAAGGGAGAGAAAGGAAATTTGAGTTTATTTATTTATTTATTTTCTTTTTAATTAAATTAAACCAAGTTGCCACAAAATCTCTAAGGTAGCAACCAAGGGAACGGTAGCAAGGGATGGGCACTGAGTTTGCTGTGTCAAAAGAGGGAGGACAAGCTATAAGAACAAAGGTCGGTCACCATAAAACAAAAAGGAATAAAGCCAAGCAATACTAAATAATAAAATAATGCAATGATTGACCACCTTTTTACACGTGGTCCAAATTATTATAGGTGTTGTTCTAACATCTATATTATATATACTAATTTTACTTACCTATACAATTTACATGGAATGAAGTCTAAGTAAGTCAACAAAAATGGTGAAAATAAATTTTTAATTATATATATAATTTATTTACGATCAATAATTACACCATTTTATTTAATTTTATAACAAAAATTTACATATTATTTCTATAACTTAATTTCACGATGTGTGTTATAACAATTTAATAATGTGATTAGTTAATTTCTTGTTGTTTAAAAAAATTATAGACCTTGTGAAGTAAGAAAAATTAATTAATTGTATGAGTATCTTATTTTAGTCTTAATAAATAATTTGTAATACAATATAAATTTATTAGTTAAAAAAGAAAAAAAAGAAAAAAGAGAGCCTAACTTTTTTTTTCTATATTATTGTATCACAATTTTTTTTCTTGGTGGATATATACCTTGAACAAAGAATCTAAATGCAAATTAAAATCAAAGACCACCAAAAGCAATCTATTAGTACACTAGAACTAATAAAGGTTGTAAAAGGAAAATCTGTGTGTTCCATCTTGGATCTATAACTTCATATGAATCATATCAACAGTCATTCCACTAATATTTCTTTCAAAAAATTGATTATTACTTTTTTACTCTTTAAACATTCAATTTATTTGTTAACCAATAAAATAAAATAAAAAGAAGATTGTAAGATTTTACTTTAGAGTGAAAAAATTTGTCAAGGTGTAATTAAGAAAAAGTATGAAAAATAAAGAGACTAATTTGTAAAATAAAAAATAAGTGGGGTTACCTAATTTAGTGGACTAATTCATAAACAAAACAAAATAGTATTCTCAATTTTAAAATAATAAAATAAAATAAGTAACCTCTTGTGAGTTTTTACAATTTTTTTGCCATTTTAACTTTACAGATATTAGTTTTTAAAAATGTTCACATCATTGATTCACCATACCCCAAATTTTTCTAATCAGTCATTTTGTTATGCGGATCTATTGATCAATTAGATATCTAATCTAATGAATTGTTTTTTATGTGTTTAAATGATCACTAGACTGTATTTAATTTAAATTGAAACGTATTTAAATCAATTTACAAATAAACTAGAAATAAAATCATGTAAAATATATAAAAATATAAATAAATCTTAATTTGGATTAGATGGAATTCATTTTACCTATTTCAAATTGTAAATATGTTTTGACAATTAACTTTTGATATATTCGTTTCACTTTGTATTTTTTTATAATTATGTAAAACTGTCGGAGGTCCGGTGCTTATCGGGTCGGGTTGATAACATCCAATACCCGACTGACCCGATTCAGACTACTTTGGTAGCTAAAAATGATCAATCCAACCCGATTCAGATAAATAGCATAGCAAACCCGACCCTACCCGATCAACCTGACCCATCCATTTCAGACAGATACCAGTTGGGCTAACAGCCAAATTAATTTTTTTTCTTTCTTCAAAAGGCCCAAATTAATGTTTAAGTTTTTGTTTTTTGCTTTTTCATTTCTGTGCTAACCCTATGGACTTCTGAGCTTAAATAAAGTTTAGCCTAAGTTTTTTATTTTTTTATTTTACTTTTCATGTCTTATCCACTTGCTGGAAATTGTAAAAGTTAACAACCAGTAATACAAACTTCAAATGCAACATCACATTTTTTTAACTGCAGCTCAAAACAAGAAAAATAAAACTTAAAATAAAACTACTGCAACTAACAACTACACCACAAAAAACTCGTATTCCTTCATAATGTCATTTGCATCATCAAATTGATCAGCTCCAAGCTACCAAGCTGTGCCCTTTGTAAGTTAGTATGATAAGAGAAAGAGGTACCACCAAGCCTAGGTGCAAATTCCTCAATGTCAATGTAATCCTCAGTTATAGATTTTAGATTCTCCATTTTGTATAAGCTATAATTTAATTTATATACTTAATGTTAATTAAGGAAAATACAATACACTTTAAATGTAAAAAACTCATATCGGTACACAACTATAACTATTACAACTATATAATATGTTTCAAGACATATTCTTAAACTTGTAGTAGATTCTTAAGAAAGCAGAAGCTAACATACTATAAAAAACCATCGTAAGGAATGATTGACTCCAAAAATTCACTAGTGAAGCCATTCAATGATCAAGCACAGATTATTAATGATGCAGAAGCTATTTATTTTGAATATATATCCCAAGATCTAGGCAAAAGAATCCTGATTTCTACTATTAGTTCTCGAATCATGATTCTTTCTGCTATTTATATATTCTTAAATGTAAGCTTTATGCTTATCTACAATTAGTTCTCGAATATGCACTGTGTCATACATCATTGAACATTTAAAATATAGAGTTTTATCATCCTACTGGAACAATAGATGTAACTATACTACTAGCTTATTCAGCAAATACTACGAAAATGATGGACAAAAAGTAAATCTCTGTATGCACTTCTACGAACTTGAACACTCAAATTTGGATCCTATTTGCAAATGCATACACAATAGACAGCAATACAGTATAACTTCCACGTATTTATCACAAAAGAGGCACATGACATACCTTGATGGTTGTAGCAAGACTCAACCTGAACCTGGAAAAAGATGGCAATGTTAGCCAATTTGCAATAGTCCCATTCAGGAGAATATCAAGCTTGAACAAATAATTTTAGTTTACGGAAACTTGACATAATAAGAGAGGAGATATGGTTTTGACATTTAACCCCGGCCTTATACCAGAATACATTGATTTTTTTTTTAAATTACTCAAATGCATTGAAATTTTTTTTAAAGAGTTAAATGCCCTTTTTTTTGAATTTGTCTTCAAAACACAATTTCATAGTGAATTTGTATTTTGAAGACACAAATTCAGGATGCCATGTCAACCACACATGCCAGATAAGGTTGCATTGCTGGCACTTGAGTTCGTGGGTTCAACGAACTTAAGTGTATGTTTCTAAGACACGAACTTGAGTTTGTGTTTTTAAAACACAAATTCAAGTTTGTATCCTGTAAACACAAATTAAAGTTTGTGTTTTGAAAATACATATTCGAGTTGAGTTTTACAATTGAATTTTAGAACCATTCTTAAATAAATATCATTAAAGTTAATTTTTTTTCTTGTAAAAATAAATAAATAAAAAAATTGAAAATTCGAATTATAGTTACAATGTAAAGCTAGACAATAATTGTAAATTCTAAGAGAATAATTGAAAATTCTAACAAAGTTTTGAAATGTTCTTGTATAGTCAACTTGTCAAACTAAAAGATTGTTAAAATATGAAAAATAATTATATAATCAGTTGTCAAACTAAAAAGCTGTTAAAAATTCTTGCATAGGCACTTGTCAATCTTATTTTTAAATAAAATTGGACAGAGTTTCTCCTATTTTTATATCATTTTATTCCTGCCATAACAAATAAATACTAAGAAACAACATCCTCTTTTCAATACAACAATATTATCGACATGAACCTTAATATCACAAATAATCCAAAAAAATTAGACAGAGTTTTCCCTATTTTTGTATCATTTCCTTTTTGTCACGACAAGTAAATAACAACATAATTTCAACACACCAATATTAACAACAGAGTCTTAATATCACAATTTCAACACATTAATATTAACAAAAGAGTCTGAATATCACAAATAGTCCAAAATAAATGCATAATCTCAATATAAATCCCGACATAATAGTCCATAGATTTAATTTCAAAAATAATTATGCATAAATCACGTAAACCATGACAGCCTTAATCATGAGCACCACACTTGGGAGCCTTTCTCTTTCTTGTCGGATTCTTTCTTGATGGAAGATTATCCCATTTTTGACCCCGTCAAAATTGTGTTACCTATGATACACCCTCTTGGATTGGTAAACCACCACCATCATAATGGTTCTCACCATCAACATCATCGTGCATGTTAATGCTATCCACGTGGAAGAGCGACTCAGTATCAATATGTGTAATAGTCACATTTGGATCTGTAGTATCATGCATACTAGTACTAAGTTATGTGACCCTCTTAACAACTGTCTCATCTTCACATGGAAGAAGCATAGATGTAGATGGAGGTGAGGTATATGGGTTTGGCACAATGGCTGTGGGTGTGACTCGCATATGAATGGTAGGCTCTGTTGAATCTAAAACAGAAGGCGCACTTCCTCTGCCTCTACCTATAAGGCATAAATATGACGTGCAGGCCTACTGGAAAATGATCGTCTTACTCCAGAATCTAAGTTGACATGTGTTGTTGGTGTGACCATAGCATCAACATGTGTGTTAGAGGTACTACTTTATGGTACTTGAGCTGCTAATTGATCATTGTACGGTATATAATCTTCATATTGGCCAATAAACTGTAATGATGAAGTACATGTAGCATGAATAACTGCAAGTGCAGACAAATCTGCTCCTAGTGTGGACAATGTGCAACATCGCTCGAGACCATCAATCTGTAATATAAATGATTATCATTGTTTAGTTGCTGTCATAAATCAAGTGAGCTATAAAATTAAAATACTATATGGCTTACCAAAGCTTCCAAGCATAGCACCATCCTTAGTCAAAAATCTTCTACTGATTCGCCTATACCATTCCATATATGATGAGAATGGATCCATATGGCCATCAAATGAACTTCCAAAAATAACATGATTCGCTCGTATATCCCATATGTTGATGAATAAGGCATGTCTCACTGCCCAATTTAAATTAGAATAGCCCCTCAGATCAATCTTATGCAATTGAATGTTAGTCTCAGCATCAGGTGGAATGTCTTGTTGCATGCCAAATTGACGTAAAACTCTATCTGGTCTATGCCATTCCATTATGTGGAAGCATATTAATGATACAATAGCAGTCCATATACCTTGTCCAGCAAGACAATAAATAGAGAGATTTGCCATCAAGTCAATATTGTATGGCTCCCACATAAACTGCTACCACATATAAACAAATATTAAGAAACATATCATAGGAATAAATATATATAATGGACAAGAATTTTCAATGATTAGTAACCTAATATGGTTTCATCCGATCTAGCTGATATCTATACTAAGAAACAACATGTGTTTCAACATCTGTAACTTTAAAAGCATCTCTCCACCTCATGCCTAATGGACCCCGTGGGAAATGTGGGCCCTTTGCTCCATCAATAAGGACCTAGTCATCATAAATCCTATGTAATCTAGTAGGTGTAATGTATGGGAGCGTATCCCATGCCCAAATTTGAAGTAGAATCAAGGTTCCAGCAATATCATGTGATGATGAGTGAGAGGCACGACACAACTCTCTATATAACCAAGCTAGACATGCGCTATCCCAACTATATTTTCCGACCCTATCAAAGTCCTCAAGTAAACGCAAAAACATCAGATAGACATGTGACTGAGACTTATCAGCAAATAGAAATCCACCAATAAGTTGCATGATATAAGCATGTGCATATTGTTGCACCATAATTTCATCAGCATTCTCAAGCAGTTCCGCAAATGTAGCAGCAAGCCAAGTTAAACTTATGCGAGATCCATCTAGGGTAGTAGAAGGTGGAACATGGCCCAATAAATTATGACATGTAGATGGTAGATCTTCAATCAAACTACTACCAGACATTGCATCCCCATCAATTAGTAAACCAAACAATATGAACACATCTTGCAATGTCACTATGCACTAGCTATGAAGAAAATGGAAGGTATGTGTCTCTTGTCTCCATCTTTCCACTAATGCAGTAATAAGATGACAATCTAATTGTATAAACCCTAATCGCATGACTCAATAAAAACTTGCAGCAAATATATATGGAATGATCCTTGTATAGGATTTACACGATGTAATACTGCCTCCCTCCTTTGACATTTTAGAGTAGTCAAATCCTGCATCAAGAATGTGTTTAATCAAATTATACTTTCTGTAGTCTCATAATATAAAATTTTCTTTTATTTACTAGTAAAAATATAATATACCTCTGAATCCCATAAGTGAACTGAACGATGAGTATCGTATAAATACAGTACTTGAACGGTCAGTTGGCAAAATATCCAGTGACATATGGTAACTATCTGTTTTTAGCATAACAAGCATTAGCACACCAAAAAAAAAAAAAAAATATCATAATAAAAGACTTTGAAGATTTATAGTTTGAATAAAATATGAAGAAAGTTAATACTATATATAAACCATTAGACGTTTGACATTCAATTACAATTGCAATAGTTCTAATATAAACTATAAGATAAGATGTTTGACATTCAAATACTATTACAATGGAGAAGTCAATACAACATAAAAATGAAAAAAAAAAAAAAAATGACACTAAGCATTAGAAGATTGTCCTTGTGTAACGTTAGGACATTTCTTTCTATAATGACCCTCTTCTCGACATATTCCGCATCAAGTTTTCCTCGGATTCTCCACCTAGTCCATTTCATTCCGCAACCGAGATGAACGTGGCCTACCTTTTTGTTGCAATTTAGTGACATTGGGGTGCACGTGTGGAAAGTTATATGCAGGCCATTCATCATCATGTATTATAATCTCAAATTGTGGACTGTACACCAGTTCTTGATGTGTCAAGCTATACCAATAGCCCACATGTTAGTGGTAGTCAATGTGAGAACTACTGTAAGCTACTATGGCATGGGAGCAAGGAATATTATAGTATTGGAACTTGAGGCACGAGCAATAAGGATCACCTAAACTCACTTTATGTCGGTTGCTGCCCTTTCCATATGTCTAACCTCGATATTGTGTTACAATTTCACACTTTCCAACTACTGGATTAAACCATGCAATAGTATGCCTACTAGCTCTATCTTTCCACTTTTGAAGCCTTTCACGCACCTTTTCAGTATACATATGTCCTGCAGTCAAGTCAGCTGTTGTCTCACTACAAACTTTGACAAAATAACTAACGCAATGGTAGTAAGTTAATCGCACCATGGAAGAGATGGGAACTTGTCGAGCACCTTTTAATACATTATTGAAACACTCACCTAAATTAGTGGTCATAAAGCCAAAATGCCTGCCACCATCATATGCCAATGTCCATTTCTCAGCAGGGATATCGGCAAACCAAGTCTGGCCCTAATTTACTTAACTCTTCCATACACTTTGCAAACTTACGAGATTGTACTTGGTACCCAGCTTTCATCACCAAGTTTTTTGTGGCGCTATTTTTCTTGGCAGTATGAAAATTACTAGCAACATGCCTCAAGCAATAATGATGATAAGCATACGGTTCTGTCCAACCAACACTAGGATCTTTCACAGCAGCTATTATTCCTGAATGATGATAAGATATTAAGCAAATACCATCACACTGAGTAACATGTACATGCAAGCATAGAAGGAACCATGACCAACTATCTTTGCTCTCCTCCTCGACAATTGCAAATGCAGGTGGCATCACATGATTGACACCATCCACCCCACATGATATCAATAACTTTCCCTTATACTTTCCATATAGAAAAGTACCATCAATTTGGATTATTGGCCTACAATGCTTGAATGCCTCTATGGATGGTCCAAATGCCCAAAAAACCCTATGAAAGATAACCTCACTTGAATTATCTATTGCGTATGTCTTCCACTCAAATTTGGTCCCAGGATTTCTAGCTCGTATTGCATTTAAGTACTTAGGCAATTGGTTGCAAGATCCCTCCCATGAACCAAAAACCAACCCTATTGCCTTGTTTTTAGCATCCCATATCTTTTTCATATGTGCAAGATAACCAAATTTGTCTTTCACCAAATTGCGCAACACAGCTCCAGGTGTTGATGGATCGGCAAATATTGTGTTTTTAATAAAATCAGCTATCAATCCTTTGTCTAGGTTATAATAATCCTGTGACAAGCAAGGATAAACACATGTATGTGGACCAACTATTTTTTTAATCACAAATTTTCCAGACTTTTTACTTTTTATTGCATGCAACATCCATTTGCATCCTTGATTGTGGGCTATGCATTTAAGAACCCATTTGCTCTTATCAGACTTATCCACTATAAATGCCACTTGTTTCATGGTATGCCAATACTTAACAGCTTTTTTAATGTCAGTTTTTGTGGCAAATATCTGCTTCTCATGCAACTCCTTATGTATTGACCACAGACTTCTAACTGCATGATCGTTGTCAGTTGCAAATGCCCCCTCAATGTTAACTTCAGTAAAAAATTCAGTAAGAACATATTCGTTGAATATATCTTCCTTAGTAAATTATGGATCATCATCATTTTCAGAATCATTGTTTGCACTAGGTCATCATCATCACTGACATTATGCATAAATTCATTTACATGAGGATCGTCATAAATTTCTACTTGTGGATGAAAATCAGTTAAAGAATGAATTGTGTCCATGTTGTGAAACCTCATAGGCAACTGACGATTAAGTTGTATGATGCTCGATATCTTCCTATTGAACAAGGAGTTCTGTATAAGAAATTCTATGATGACTCATTGACACATCTAGAAGATAACATTTCTCCAAATATAATTCAAGTGAATATGACTTTCCTTGGCTCAAGGAAAATTGAAGCATAGTTTCCAAATCCTCATCATCGCTAACATTAATGGGTCAGTATTTGACTGTATTTTGAAAATAGAACGGATGTGGACAAAGAATTTTCAAATATCCATTTATACAATCAATATGCAAGGTGTTAGAGTAGACAGCTTAATTAGTGGGTCAAATTTCCTTATTTATAGTTTCCTTATTTATGTGTAATTTCTATTATGTATCTGACTGATATTTAGTCTACATTCATTATGTTAGGTAGACACGTATTTGGTTGATATTTAGTCTAGGTTCACTATGTTAGGTAAACATTTTAGCCTATAAATAGAGGCTCCCTCTTGTACATTTAAAATCATATGAATATACATTCTTCTTATATTTAACATAGTATCAGAGCTTAGGGAGAAAAAACTCTAATTTTTATTTTCCGCTGTGTTTCTTTCCAGCGTATCTCTCTATTGCTGCATTTCATTCCAGCAGTACAATTATTGTTTATTTGGGGTACTGTTCATCGGTATGTCTACCTCTAAAAAAAATGAAATCGGTATGTCAAAACCTAGTACTTTTACCTCTGTGTTTTCTGGATCCCCTGTTATTACTACTAGCACATTGTTCAGTCAGCTAATTCACTTGAAGTTTCATCATCTAAAGACAAGCCTATTAATGTCTCATTATCAACTACTGAATATGATAAGTTCCTATAGTATCAAGCTACCATTGGATTCTTGATTCTAGTGCCTCTGATCATATATCTGGTAATCCCAAACTTTTTTCTAGTATTAGTAATCTATCATCACTTTCCACTGTCACTATAGCTAATGGTTCCATAACCATTGCTAAAGGTATAGGTCAAGCTACACCATTATCCTATTTGCCTTTAGAGTCTGTGCTTTATGTCCTGAATGTTCATTCAGTCTGATTTCTATTAGTCAATTGACTCGTTATCTCAATTGTTATGTCACTTTCATTGATGATTCTTTTACTATACAAGACCGACGTATGAGACGAACGATTGGCACAAGGCGTGAGTCACATGGCCTCTACCATCTTACCACACTACCTACATCTTCAGTGGCTTGCTCTACAGATGTGTCACCTATTCTCATTCACAGTCGATTAGGTCATCCTAGTCTATCCAAGCCTCAGAAGATGGTTCCTCGTTTGTCATCTCTGTCATCTTTAAATTGTGAGTCGTGTCAGCTTGGCAAGCACGCACGTGCTTCGTTTCCAAAGCATAGTCGTTTTAGAGCAGAGTCTCCATTTCATCTTGTTCATACTGATGTTTGGGGTCCTAGTCATGTTAGTTCATCTTTGGGATTTCAGTATTTCGCCTTTATTGATGACTATTCTCGTTGCTCGTGGTTATTTTTAATGAAAAATCGTTCTAAGTTATTTTCTATATTCCAACAGTTTTGTGCTGAAATTAAAACACAATTTGGTGTTTCTATTCATATTTTGCGTAGCGATAATGCACGTGAATATTTTTCTACATCATTTCAGCATTTTATGACATCTCAAGATATACTGCATCAATCATCTTGTTCTCACACCCCTCAACAAAATGTAGTTGCTGAGCGCAAAAACAAACATTTGCTTGCACTTTATTACTTCATGGTCATGTTCCACTTCAGTTTTGGGGTGATGATGTACTTACTGCATGCCTACCTTATTAATCGCATGCCATCTTCTAAATTGCATAACAAAATTCCATATTCTATCATTCCTTATATTCACTTCCACTTCGTATCTTTGGTTGCATTTGTTTTGTTCATGATCTAACACATGGACAGGATAAACTCTTTTCCAAATCAATTAAGTGCATATTCTTGGATTATTCTCGCCTTCAAAAAAGGTATAAATTTTACTGTCCATATAAGAATCGTTACTTTACCTCTGCTGATGTCATATTTTTTTAGGAATCTTCATTCTTTCCCCCGACTATTCTCGACACCTTCTATCTCTGAGGCTCTTCCGGTTCCTTATCTTGGACCAAATGACCATGCATCATTTGTGCCACTACCTGATCTTCCAGCAGACACTATTGATGTACCTGATGACTCACCTTCTGTACCAACACCTTACCGTGCCTCGGATCTTGCTTCACCACCTATTTTACGAAGAGGTACTCGTTTAACTTGTAATCCTTATCCTATTTATACTTTTTTGAGTTATCATTGTTTATCTTCACCCTATTATGCATTTGTATCCTCTTTGTCTTCTATTTCTGTTCTAGAGTCCACTAGTGATGCTCCTGCTCATCCCAGGTGGTGGCAAACCATGGTTGATGAAATGAACGTCTTACATACTAATGGTACTTGGGAACTGGTCTCTTTACCTTCTGGAAAATCCACTGTTGGATGTAAATGGGTATACACAGTAAAAGTTCATCTTGATGGTTCTGTTGATCGCTTAAAGGTTAGATTGGTAGCAAAAGGCTACACTCAAGTTTATGGTGTGGATTATTCAGAAACTTTCTCTCCCATAGCTAAAATTACATCTGTCAGGGTATTTATATCTCTAGCTGCTATTTTTGATTGGCCACTCTATCAATTGGACATCAAAAATGCTTTCTTACATGGTGACCTTGATGAAGAAGTCTTTATGGAGCAACCACCTGGTTTTGTTGCTTAAGGGGGAGTTCGGTATGGTGTATCGATTGAAAAATTCTCTATATGGCTTAAAGCAATCTCCTAGAGCTTAGTTTGGTAGATTCAGTGAAGTTGTTCTTAGTTTTGGCATTCAGAGGTGTACTGTTAATCACTCAGTTTTCTATAAACATACACCTAATGGCAAAATTCTTTTAATTGTATAAGTGGATGATATTGTGATTACAGGTGATGATAATCATGGGATTCAGCAATTGAGATCATTCCTACAGTCTAAGTTTCAAACTAAAGACTTAGGACAGGCTAAAATACTTTTTTGGCATTGAGGTTGCAAGATCACAATTGGGTATTTGCCTTTCTCAAAGAAAGTATTGTCTGGATATCTTGAGTGATATAGGTATGTTGGATTCCAAACCTGTGGATACTCCTATGGATCCCAACACTAAACTTGTACAAGATGAGGGGGAGCTACTGACAAATCCTGAGCAATGTAGACGTCTTGTTGGTAAGCTGAATTATCTCACAGTCACTAGACCAGATATTACTTTTGCAACTAGTATGGTTAGCCAATTTCTTTCTTAGCCTCGAACATCTCATTGGATTGCTGTTATTCGTATCCTAAGATACCTTAAAATTGCACCCGGAAAAGGATTATTATATAAGAATCATGGGCACACTCTAGTTCGAGTACATAGTCGTGGTCATACATTAGTCCATAAACATAATTCTACTCTTGTTCAAGGTTATAGCGATGCTGATTGGGCAGACTCTCAATTTGACAGAAAATCTACTACAGGATACTGTATATTTCTGTGTGAAAATCTTGTTTCATAGAAAAGCAAAAAGCAGATTATTGTTGCAAGATCCAGTGCTGAATCTGAATATAGGGCCATGACTCATACCACTGCTGAGTTAGTTTGGCTGAAAAATCTATTAGACGAACTTGGATTTAAACATTCACAGCCTATAGAGTTAGTATGTGATAATCAAGTTGCATTACATATTGCATCAAATCTAGTCTTTCATGAACAAACAAAATATATAGAAGTTGACTGTTATTTTGTTTGTGAGAAGCTTGTGGATAATATAATCAAGACTACATATGCAAAATCAAAAGATCAGTTAGCAGACTTATTCACAAAATCTTTGGCAGGAAACCAACTGCGATAGCTATGCAACAAGCTTGGAACATATAATCTTTATGCTCCAGCTTGAGAGGGAGTGTTAGAGTAGACAGCTTAATTAGTGAGTTAAATTTCCTTATTTATAGTTTCCTTATTTATGTGTAATTTCTATTATGTATCTAGCTGATATTTAGTCTACATTCATTATATCCTAAAACACGTATTTGGTTGATATTTAGTCTAGGTTCACTATATTAGGAAAACATTTAGGCTATAAATAGAGGCTCCCTCTTGTACATTTAAAATCATCTGAGTATACATTCTTCTTATATTCAACACAAGGCGTTACACAAACGAGCATGAAATTGTTCATAACTTATCCCCATTTGTATTCTTAAAAACTTAATCGGGGGACAATTATAATCAACCCCGTCTGAACCCATTTTCATTTCACCATTCATATAACACGCAATTAGTACACTATCTCCCATATTCTATCCTATTCCAATAAAATTCAATAAATTTTAGTCATAAAACCATGACATGGCATGTATAAACCATGACAAACAATAATAAATGGGAAAAAAAATTCCATCGGTAGAATAGTCCATTAAATATTAGAGTCAACAATAGCACAAGCTCTAAAACAATTGTAATTATGACATTCATCCATAATTGAAAAATAAAATTGGTGCCATGGAAAACCAATATACATGCAAACTAGATTGAAATAACTGGAAAATTGAATACATCAAATACTATGTTTCAGGAACTACCTGTAATTCAAAGATTCTTTTTCACACTTCAACTTGTATGAGCTTGATTGTAATGGGCTCCTGAATAATTGGAAATAACGTGCTTAATTAAGATAAAGCAACTGCAGCCAATACTTATATAATTGATACTTATCAAATAAGATGACCACTATGAGGATAGTTTTTATAACATTAGGATATTAGATTTACTATTCAATATTTCAATATATATGTTCAATTGAAAATTCAAACTATTATTATAATATTTTAGGAAATAAGAGCACTATGTTGAAGGAAAAAAATAATCCATCAAAGTCGAACCAACATAAAATCAGTATTTCATCCCTTTATATACCTAACATTAATAACTGGCCTGTCATTTAAATTTAAGAAGACTTGATAAATATTTTAGCAATTTGAGGAAATTATTGATTAAATGGACAAAATAAAAAATGATGACTAGATTGAAATTTTATATCTAACAAGGAGAACCCCTAAAATTTAGAAATTTCTCTTAAGATCTTTCCAAAATTCACTAATATCTAACTTAATAATATGATTCACTTAATCCTAATGCAAGAATTTGAATAATTATTGTACCTTTGTTGAAATTTCAAAAAACTAGAAAACCGAAAATTCATCAAAAAATAAAAATAAAAATAGGCCAGCCTAGAAGTTTTTCAACAAATCACATTAGCATCCAAAGATGATTAAAAAAAAAAGTAGCAACAGTGAAAGGTAATTGTAAATCAATCACAAGGGAGTGAGTGCAATCTAAATCTCTCACATGGCTGTTCCTTAATGACGTCTACATATGTTCTAATTACTTTAAAAAAATAACACACATAGATCTGATGGTAATTTGCTGTAAAATGACCATGGATCTCACCAATCATCAACAGACAAAGAGAGCATAACAGCAAAAGGATCAATGGGCTATTCCTAATGAACAAGAGAGTTAGCGTAGTTAAAATTACCAAATGCAGATAAAGTAGGTGAAGGACTTTGAAGCTGAAGCAACATCAAATTCAAAAATGCCACATTTGGCTGTTTTTGCCAGATACAGGGAGAGTAGCAGCCAGGAAAGTCACCAGTGTTTAAAATTTCAAAGTGAAGAAGGCGAAGAAAAGAAATAGGATTCCGTCAAGAAAGTTTATCGGCGACTTCGAGGTTCACTAGATTTAACGTTTGAAGAGGGATAAAGTCTATCTCTATAGTCTTTTCCTCTATTTTGTGTCTGGGCAGAGCACTGAGAGAAATAAATTTGAGTTTTTATTAACGGCGAAAAGCCCAGATGAAGGACTCTGAAGCTGGTTGCACAAGCCGAGAGGTGTTAGATTTCTGAAAAGCACAAGACGCACATATTTGCTAGTGAAGGCAAGGAAATAGGGATTTAAGGTTTCAATTTGGGTTGGGTTTAAAACTCAAATTAGATTTTGTAGGTTGAACCCACAAATTCAAGTGCCAACAATGTATTCCTATCTGGCATGTGCGGTTGACATGGCATCCTGAATTTGTGTCTTCAAAATACAAATTCACTATAAAATTGTGTTTTGAAGAAAAATTCAAAAACATGGGCATTTAACTCTTTAAAAAAAATTTCGAATGCATTTGAGTAATTTAAAAAAAAAAGTAATCTATTCTGGTAGAAAGACCTAATAACTCTACTATCAGAGTTTGTTTGTTTTTTCTGAAAAGACTCTATTGATGTATTAGCTGGCTAATATGGTAAACTAACAGTTTTTCAGAAACATATAATGCAAGTTAATTATGATAGTGGCAGAGTCCAAATTCCATATTTCTACGCTTTATGTATGGCCTTGGATTACTTGGTCTCCATCCATCAGACAGGTATAAAGTTATATTGTTCAGTTGAATTGGTAGGTCGCAAAGGATCGTGGTGGAACAAAGTCTGGGACAAGCCTGGTTTTTCATCTCAAGCAATTTTCACCAAGCATTGAAGATAGAGTCTCTCCAACAAAGAATGAACTACGTTAATTCTATGACTGAGTACAATAGACCTGGCTATCTTATGTATTTATATTGAAAATTTCATTCATAACATCCTAAGCAAGTATGGTGCAAATTCCTAATTTACAATTCTAACACTAAAAATAAATAAATAAAAAATTAAATAAAACAAAAAAACTAAACTAACAACCCTTTTTTGGTATCAAGAACTAAGCAAAAGAATTATGATTTCTACCCATAAAAAAAATCAAAATAGCGATTAGTTAAAGCATAATTTCTACTCATCACGCCACTTTCAAAATGGTCCCATTGGCATCAGCAACATAAACATTTGACATACTGTATCCATCACCCACTTTAACAACAAAATTTAACAAGAAAGCTACTGAGCCTTAAACCCAGATACATAAATCAATTTTCTCTTACCCAAATACACCCATATACTCATAATTCAAATTGAGCAATGATTTTTATGAATCTAACAACTACTGCTTACAGTTAAACGTGCGTTGAGGAAGAGCAAGCCCAGCTTCTAGCAAAAAGGAAAAAATGGATCTGGTTCACTAAGCTCCATGGCCATGGGACTTCTGTTCCATCGTGAAATTGGGGATGAACTGGAATTTGGTTTTTTTTTTTCTCCTAATAGTTAGAGAAACCCGACCCGACCTGACCTCATCAGTTTAAACAAAAATCAAACCCAACTGTACCGATCAAAGGGAAACAGCTGATCCAATCCAACCTGATTTTGGTCGAGTCAAGTCGGTTTGTCCATTAACCCGACCGACGAACAGCCCCAGTTAGAAGACCCTAAATGGAACAAGAAATATAATTGGTAGGAGAAGCATGAGACCCATAAATATTTAATAAGAAGAATCCCCTCTATTATTTAGTGTTGATAGATGAAAAAAACATATATTATATTGTTAATCATTCATGTTTTCAATAATAAACAAGCAAGATTTAAAATTGTAGATAAATAATAATTAATGTTTCCAATAATAAATTAATAATATGTCAAAATCTACAAGTTGATATTATTAATTTGGCTAACTAGACTTTTTTTTTTAATTTTTATTAAAAAGTAAAATAAAAAAAAGGTAATATTTGTTACAAAGTATAAGTGGGAAACTAAGATTCTAATTAAGTTTCATTTGTTATGTATTTAGGTTACTGTAAACACGGATTTCGAGCCTGTAAAATAAATGACAAGAAACGTGCATAAAATAATATTTGTATTAATATATAGCAATGAATATGGTACAATCTCTCTACGAATATTCTTTATAGTAAAAGAATAATATCCTCTAATTTTATCTCCAAATTTATTAACAATCTAAGGGCTTTAGAAGCTTGATCTTAGAACTGCAAATTATTTGGTTGTTGAAGTTTTGCAAGGTCCTGGGACTTGAGTTATGCAGAGCTTGTGGAGCTTATTCTTCTTATTCTTCTTCTTCTTCCTCCTCTTATTCTCTTTGGTCCATTCTCTTCTAGTCCTCCTTTCAAATGAATGTAGGAGCTCTTTATTTATAGAGATTTTGGAGACAAATTAGGTGCCATGTAGGCAATGTCTCATTGGTCAAGCCATGCAACTTTTTTACTTGAAATATCTATAGTATATAATAAAATTAATACTTGAAAATTAAGGAAATGATGAGCTGAAACGTAGGATTGTAATATTTTGTCACATTAGCTTTTGAAACAATTAAAAGCAACTAACTAATTTTTCCTCTCCTTTACCCTATTAATTTTATACCACATATGATTCTGCTTTTTTAGCCACATCAGCTTTTGAAAAAAATAATTAGTAACTAACTTCTTTCCATTTTCTTCTTCCTCCTATTAATTTAAAGCACCAGTTACCGAAAAAATAATTAACAACTGACTCATTTCTCTTTTCCTCTCATTTACCTTACTAGTTTAAAACATCAGTTACCCTAGTAAAATAGTACCTCTTCACCCTTTCTTCTCCCACACCATATTAATTTTCATATCAATTAGCACAATCGAACGCATGTCAGTATCTATATTGATGTCATATTAACATTTGATTTGATATGTGCTATAAATAATAATAATAAAATTGATAATAAGAGAGAGATTTTAAGAGTTAGTAACAATTTTAAATTTTAGTGAGTACTCAATGATACATATGTGATATAAATAATAAAAATAAGAAGAAGAAGAAGAAGAAAAATAATTAGGAGTTAATGACGGTTTTAAATTTTGATGATTACCCATTAATATATGTGATATAAATAATAATTGCCTCTTCATTTTCTTGAATTCAACCAAAATTGTAGGTTTTACATGTAATTATAAGAGAAAATAGGAAATAAAAATATGGTGAGGGTCACCCGTTCATTTCCTCTTTTCATCAGTAAATAACTCTCTCCTTCCACTGCTGACTTCGTGATGTTCACTACAACTTCAATTCCAAAAATTCTTTTGTTGATCTTGATTTGTAATTTGATTTTTGTTTCAATTGTTTATTATTAGTTTAATTTGTTCGAATCTAACTTTTGAGCATGTTTTCAAAATCAAGAAGATCTTGATTTTTGTTTTTGTTTTCTAATTGGAAATGTGGGTTTGGTTTGTTTAGGATCGTAAAAATGGAAAAGTTATCTTACTAAATTATGAGCCTCATCACCAAAAAGTTATCAAGAAGGCCAAGGACAAGCTGATGGTTGCTACTGTTGAGAAAAACCTTACTCCGAATATGTTTTGTCTTGCTTATGTATATTTTTCTTTCTCTCTTTTGCTCCAATAAAAGATGCATAGTCTGGGACTATATGTAAATTTACTTGATTGTTCTGTGTGGGATGATTAATATTATTTGTCAAATTTGTTATAGATATAACATTATGTTTGGACCTTTGACGTATAAGCAAAGATTGGATGTCCATTCATAACCAAGCACCGGACTAAAGTTGCCCATGGAACTAACAATGATTGATGTAAAAGTTACAAAATAATTAAATAATTTTAAGTATAATAATTTTATCAATTCAATCAAAATAAAATGTATAATATTCATAATATTGAATTGAATAAGAAAAAACAATGGTATTGTTAATAATATTATATTTTTACAAATTATTATTTTTATATAATTTTTTAAGTTAAATAAAAAATAAATTCGGGCATAGCACAGACAGGATACATCTAGTTCTTGATTAGTGATGTCATACATGTGTCATAGTTTTATTAACCATAAATATGTAATTGACTTATTTGAATATTTCTTGATAATTTTGATGTCATATACCCACATGGCATAATTTATTTCATTGACAACTATTATATGCTTGTAAATAACATGTGACACTTCATAATTGAATTGAAATTTTCCTTTTTACAAACAGTCCTCTCAAAACTTATTTACATGCATGATTTTGTGGTATAATAAGTCAACTGAGTCTCGATTATCACAGTGATATTTTTTTTTTTTTGGGTCGTGGCCTGTAAGTGACGCCCATTGTCATGCAATATAGGCGTAAAAAGTGTGGTAACAGTAAACCATGGAAATTTCTCATGGTCCCCCCACGTAACTATGTTCTTTGTCATTTCTTGTTTCCACCTTTTCCTTTTTTGTTTGCAATCTTGACCCAGTGATGTTCATTAGACCGAAGCCCAATATTAACATAAAGTCTTTTGTCTTCATTGGATGCCTACTTGAAATGTGTTAGGTTTAGGTGCAATTAGTTTTGGTGGTGTCATGTGTAACCAGCCGCTTCTTTTCTTCGTGTTTGCTTGGGATTCAATTTCTGCTGCTACACCTTCGGCCTTTCATTATTGAAATGATAATGATAATAACAAACTCTATTTAAGTTGGAGTCTCATGTGTTTTCACATATATTATTTGAGCATCACAAGGATCCAGTCATGTATCAGCATTGCAAGTCTCCACACGTGCAGCAGTGTCGATGACAAAGAAGACTCTATTGGGAAGCGGCCGCACCTCAGAAGATTGTGCAAAGTTGGACGTAGCATTATCAACCACCATTGAAATCTAAGTGTACATGCTTGTTATGCCCATTTGAAAAGCAACCCTGGCCTTGGAAGCTCCTCCAAATCTTTTTCTAGCATTGTTGAAGTCGGTGCTACAACTGACAAAGTCATAGCATTAAATGTCACACCTTGATGACATTCCTGTTCTTTCTAAATTGGCAATAAATCTGGTTGAGCCATTAGTCATCATTGTTAGAAAATTAATAAATCACATACATGAATTTAGAACACAATATCAAATACTTGCGTAAGCCATAGCAGCAGAACAGATGAATCCTCAATTTAAGCACGTCATGACTGAATCATGAGACAACCAAATGTTCCTCTCCATACTCTTTATTTAGGGCAAGTTACTCTTGTTAAGAAAGGAGAGGGGAACTAGCTTATTTATTATCAGATAAATCCTAAAAGTCCTCCCATTAAAGACTTCTAAAATCACTCAACCTACACTTATTGCTAATCCACATCTCAGAGGTAAGAAGTGTGCTAGAGCTCTATCCAAAATGATCATATAAACCATATAGGCTCTTACTAGCATGTCTCAAGTAGACCAAACTTTAAGTTCATTTTTATTAAAACAAAACCATACAATTAATGATTGCCCACACATATGGAGTTTCTAACATTCTCCCACTTGGGTAACATTAATTGTAGTTTTAAAATTTGAAAAACATATTTTAGAAAATGACTCTCTGGCAAGGCATAACTTCTATGTGGCCACAATTTTAAAAACTTTGGTTCTGAAACGCACCTCAAACAATCTAGCGCAATTAAGTTATCATCTTTGAAATCATGACAATCATTGTGCCTATTAAATGACACAAGACTAATCCAGGGTTACAAATGCCAACAACCTAATTTGCAATGTATCTAGATGTGATAGTGTAGCAAGAAAAAAACATCAAAATGTGATCAATATATGCTATTTTCATTGTCAGTCCTCTTGGTTATTTCAATAAAAACTGAATGCTTCCAACAAGTACTAGAAATCGCATAAGCTTAATTTAAGCTTGTATGTCTCAATCAATATCTCGAGATATCCAACTAGTGTCATTTTGAGACATACCTGCATATTGACAAACCATCACACTTAAGACAAACACAAAATCTTAAGATTTTAATGCAATGACATGTCATATAATCATATGTGCATATACAATATTAATCATATCACAATGAAAATACTTTTTATTTTCATCAACATAACACATCATCCAATAAGGATGCAAGTAAAACTTGGGTAGCATACATAATATGCTAACTAGTTTGAACAAAACAAAACAAACTCCCACTCACCAAAAATATCAAAGGACTCCACAATGCTCATGTTATCAAAATGACTTTTGAAAAACCCCAATCTTAAGTTTCTTTGGGTTAAAGGATCTGTCAACAGTTTACTGTATCAATATGTTCAACACAATGTCTCATCTTTTTATAAAATCTCTAGTCATTGACTCTCGATATACGAGAAATCTTATTGTTCTTTAAAAAGAACACAGTAAAACTCTTGTTACAATAAATCTTAAGTAGTTTAAAATCAAGACAACCACACAAAGAGAAGTTATCATATTCTTCAACCACATACCAAGCTTGGATGCTTTATAACAAGCAATAAACTAAGCCTGTAGAAGTTTTTGCTTTGAACATTTCTAAAATTCAACTACCCAAGTTAACATGAAATATATCTTGAAGTGGATTTAGGAACATCTTTGCAACTAGCAAAGTCAGAATCAAAGCAACCAATTAATTTAAGGTGATCAATCGTTCTATGCATTAATATAAAAACTTTGGCTCTCTGTAAATAGTTCATTACTTAATGTTCTAATTCTAGATTTAACTATGCCAAAAACTCCTACTGCAAAAGCAATGTTAAGCCTAGTGCAAACCTAAGCATACAAGCTTCTAGATACACTAGCATAAGGCATATTTCTCATAAACTTTCTCTTAAACTTATTAACTAGACACTGATCTAAACTGAACTTCTCACTCCTGCCAATAGGCATATCCCTAGTCTTGCTTTTATGCACATTACACCTAATCAACACTCAATCAATATAGGCTTATTGGGAAATACCTAAAAAAAAATGAGACCTATACCAGTATATCTCAACACCAAGAGCAAAAGGTGTTTCTCCAAAATCCTTTATGTCAAAGGTCTTAGACAACATCGACTTTGACTTATGAAATAAATCAATGTCACTATTGACAGCAAGCAAGATATTATTAACCATTATCAGAATATGATAAAATTTCTCCCACTAATATTAAGGTATATCCATTTATCAACATTATTCTCAACAAACTAAGAGAGTTGATTTCCTTATCAAGTTTCAAGAATCATTATCAGGATGCTTGTCTAATACCATTTGATAGATTTGTTAAACCTACAAATAAGATTATTACCTTCATTCTCTTTGAAACATTCACTATGTAAACATGCTTTGTAAGGTTTCCATTCAAGAAAGATGTTTTCACATCCATCTGTCCATCTGAAATAACTCAAAGTTGATAAATGAGTCACCATGGCTATGATCACCCAAAAGAATTTTATGTATTTATTTATTATATTAATATTTTAGTTGAAACATGAGAGAAAGTCTCACTAAAATTGCATATTGTCTTTGAGTGAAAACCCTCGGTTACATGTTTTACTTTGAAACACTTAATCTCCCATTTGAATTATTCTTAATCTTATAAATCCACTTGCACCCAATGAGTATACAACACTATGGAAGTTCAACCAACTCCCATACACTATTATCTGTTATGGACTATATCACATTTCACATGATACCAATCCACATGTCCAACAGTAGACTAGAGACATGTACTTGTGCAACTGTATTCTAATGTTGAGGAACTATATCAGGAACAACTGCAATAATTCTATCGATAATAAGTGATGCAAATTAAATTTATTCTTAAATTCTCCCTATCACTTGTTTTCATCACATGGCAGGTGAAGTGGTTCTTGACAAGATATGTAAGGGATGAGTGATAAAATAATTTTTCTTTCTTTACTACTAATTGAAAATTTTTCCAACTCAACAAATTAAACTCTAAGAACTTAACAGTATGAGATACTACTATCTAGGTTTCACGTCTAGATAGAACATATCCCTCTTAGAGTGATTTGGATAACTAATAAAGTAACAATAAGTAGAAAATAAGTCAATTTTCTTCTCATTTTGGTTATATATATATATTATTTTAGCTAGACACCCTTAGATACAAAAAAAAAATCCACATTAGATTTTCTCCCAATCCATAACTTAAAAAGTGTTTTAAACCCTAATTTATTGGGAACCTCATTAAGGATGTTTAAGGCAGTTTAGGGATTTCTCCCCAAAAGTATTCAAGGAAGTTTGACATATTCATCATATTTTGCCATTATGTCCTTAAGGGTACTATTACACCTTTTGATCACAACACTTTGCTCAGGGTTGCCAGGCATTGTATATTGGGTTACAAACCTATAATGTCGTAAGTACCTGACAAACAATCCCATATGTTCTTTATTAACATCATGTTTACCATAATACTATCACCACAATCAGACCTTAAAAGTTTTAATAACTTTCCCTAATTGTATTTTAACTTCAATTTTGAAAATTTATAATTTTCAAGACAGTCAAATTATTTCTTAATAAAGTGTAGAAACCAAAACATGAAAAGTCATAAAAAAAAAAACACTTCATTTTTTATGACAAATGGTGGAATAAGGTTCACCGAAATCTTTGTGAAAAATCTGTAAGAGACTTGAACAATTGGTTTCCCCATTTTTCAATTTTTTGGTCAATTTACTCCCGATAATTAACCCAAAACCTTAAGTTTCCAAAAACATGTAAGGGGATAACATCCTTTATGAGTTTTTCAACTATTTCCCTTAAAATTTGACCAAGACGTTTGTGCCAAAACATTTAGAATTTTTATTTAATTAAAAAAAATTTGGAAACAAATTTTCTTAGTATGAAATGAGAATCCACTTTGACATCATTCTCAACTCAAAGTTTTACCTCTAATTAATTTGGCTTTTTTTATAAATATATATATATATGTATGTATGTATGTATGTATATCTTTTAAAAACATTTCTTTGTTTTTAACTAAGACTTTAATAAGTATGTTAAAGTATCCTGAGATTCCTTAAAATAAGTATGTTTCAACTTATCCTAAAACATTTGCTAAAGCTAAGTTTGAACTGAGAAACTTAAACATCACCATCAGTTTTGGACAAGCCACTCGAGAAGGGTTAAGAGATAGAATTTTGAGGCAGATTAAGCTTAACCTATTAGATCTCTCTTATTTTCAAAAAACTTATTTCTAAGTTTCAATACTAACAACATAACACCATACATTATTAAATCATGTTCACAATTTTCAAGACAAACTTAGTGTCTTACTTCCATTGCTTAAAATTTGACCCATTTAATAATTTATTGAAAGCAATATAGTTGTTAATAGCAAATGAGATGATTCAAAATAAAAGAATGCAACATGCAAACAGTCAGGGTAATTAATAACAAAAATAAAAACTTATTCAACATGATTCCAAGGTGCATCATTACAAACTCTTTGGGTAGAGAATGTAACATGCCATTAGGATCTCATGTACATGATTCCAAGGTGCATCATTACAAACTCTTTGGGTAGAGAATGTAACATGCCATTAGGATCTCATGTACATGATTCTAAGGCACATCATTACAAACTCCCATTTAGGCAAAGAATGTAACATGCCATTAGAATCTCACGTATGACCCATGAAACAGAAACATAAGAACATTCCAAGCTTCAAAAGGTCCATCCCCTTTACATAGATAAACCTTCTAGGCCGAGAATGTAATATGTCAAACAAAATGGGTAAACAAGAATAAAAATTTATTTTATATGAATCCAAGTTGCATCATTAGAAAGTCTCTATTAGGAAGAGAATGTAACATGCTATTAGGATATCATGATCAACCCATGAAACTAAAATTAGAGCATTATAGCTTTTAAAAAGTCTATCCTTGGGCACATAAACCTTCTAGGTAGGTATACCCCAAACCATATGTTTCATGTGCTTTCAAAAACTAAAGTATATAATAACCCCCTTTAAGCAGAAAATTATATACAATAATTTAAGAAACATCCAATACTATAACTTTCAAAAAAACCTACAAATCTATACAAATAGACCACTTTGGTGGCAACCACTTATATAAAACTATGAGACCTTAGCAGGGAAAATTTAATTACTCCAATTTACCCTTCGTAACTGAAATACTATGCAAAAGTGTCTCAAATGATCACTTAATACATTTTGTAAACTTTAAACAAAATTGAATCAAAACATGAGTTTTCTACCAACACATGTTTTAGAAACATGAGAGTAGGATAAATTTTACCTACTATTTTCAGTTCCATAACATATAAAAAATGAAAATCCAACAAGCCTCAACAATTATATATGTGCAATTATATTTGTTTTAAACATAACAAAATAGTATTCATTAGTACTATACTTTATGCACATAACTTTCCAAATCTAACCATACCAAAGAATTGGAAAATTCCAATGAAAAATACCATAAAAAATACTGGAGGAGAAGATCGCCAGAGGGCCAAAGGTGAATTACACTCTCTATTGGCATGAGTAGGGTTACTCATGAAGAGGGTTGGCAGCTTCTTCAAGCTCCAGCTAGGTCAAATTCAACACGTTTTGCAGTGAATCCAAGTCTGTGAGACCCAATTCGACTTTCCATCATGTTTTCTTTGATTAGCCTAAAAATTTAGTTTAAACCCAATTTTTTTTATTTATGAGTTTTGATTAAAATAACTAATTAACAAAAACCCAAGTTAATTTTAAGTTTTCATGCTCAATTTATCCAAACAATTGAATTTAAAATTATAAACCCTAACTCTAACTCAAAAGAATTTTAATTTGAATATCTCAAAATTATATGATTCTATACATTCAATTAGTTTCTAATGAGTATAGAAACATGGTAGAGGCAAAACCCATGATCATAATAGATCAAAACAACATGAAATCATAACTTTTCTAATCCAATAATTAAAATTTGATTTTATGTCAAACCGAATCTTAAAATCTAAATTTCTCAACTTATAGTTGATGAAATCATACATAAATATATCAAATTAAAGATATTTCGAAGAGGAATAAAACCCCCAATATTTTAAGTTTAAAAATATGACTTAAATGAACTCTATTATTTTGAGTTTAAAAATCTGACTTAAATGATTTATATTATTTTATGTCAATTAAATAATCAGGGTTCTAAATTCATGTATATCCAGTTTTGATACAACTTGTTAGAAAATTAATGGATCATATACATGAATTTAGAACACAACAATTCAAATACTTACATACTTGATTGAGCCATAACAGCACACCTAGATGAATCCTCAACTTAAGCATGTCATGACTGAAACATGAGACAACTAGGCCTTCTTTTTCATACTTTCTATTTACTGACAACTCTCAATAAGGCAAGATACACTTATTTAGAGAGGAGAGGGGACCTAGTTTATTTATCATCAAATAAACCCTAAGAGTCCTCTTATTAAAGACTCTTAAAGTCACTTAGCTTATACTTACTACCAATCCACATCTTACAGATAAGAAGTGTGCTAGAACCTTATCCAAAATGATTACATAAACCATATGCGCTCTTACCAGCAAGTCTCAAGTAGACTAAACCTTAAGCCCATTTTTATTAAAACAAAACCATAAAATTAATGATTGCCCGCACATATGGAATTTCTAACAATCACCACCATTGGGATCTGGCAGCACATTTAAGACTAGTTGTTGTTTGCTGATCGAAGATTATAGATTTTGAGTGTAATTCCATGCATGCTTTTGTTTCTCTTTGCTAGATTTTTTTTTTTTGGACAGGTGTTTATCAATGAGTAGCAGGTAATAGTGTTATAGCGTAAGTCTCAAACTAACAGTAGCACTCTAATACTTTTCAATTTGGCAGAAGTTTAATTAGATCCAATGCTATTAGTCTTCATCACTATTGAAGTCTAACGATGCTTGTATTGAAACTGGTCGCTGGTAGGATAGAATGCCAGTATTGCTTCCTTTTCTCTTTTCTGGATTGGTTCTTCAGGTGTTGTACCTATGAGCTCATCTTTAGTGAGACAAAAATTGCCATTGACTAGTTGCTGTAGGACCTGGATTCTTTGCCAAAGACATAGGTTTATTGAAACTGTCATTACCTTCAAGTATCATGCGGAAAATTCTCCATTGGCTTCCACTATATTCTTCATGTCCATTCTAATAATAATTTTATCGGAGAGTAAGCTAATTGACAAAGTCCACTTTGGTTACTATTAGGACTTCATGTAATTGTATGAGAATGTATTAATATGGCATTGAACAAAACCACTTAGTGTGATGAACAATCATGACTACATGTTTCTTGACACATGTAATTTCCAACCTTTTTTTTTTTCAATGGAAGGCCCTTATTATTATTATTATTATTTTTTTATTTTTTTTTTGTTATTGTTCTTTTGGTGTAGTAAAAAAGACCATATGGAAAAGACAATAGTAAGTGATTACAATAATTCAAACCCTTTTTTTTGAAATGACCAACTCTCAAAGGGTTGAAGGTACTCATCATTGGCATCAGCAATATTGCAAAATCTTATTATACTTCAACAGCCCAAGTGCACCATGTCTACAAGAAAAACTGAACATCAAACTACGAAATACATGCTCAGATAAATTTTTCACCAGCTTGCATCTACAATCCACATTGAAGAGGAAGAGCATATGATGAACATCATATTTGTGTGGCACAAAGAGATTTCCAACATAACAGTTCATGCTTCTTTTAACTATATCCTTTTTATTGGTATAAAATGTTCTCCATTTTCTTATCTTTTTTGTGTGTGCAGATTAGTACAACTTTTAGATAATAGAGACATTGGAATAACAACATTTTAAAGACATCATCCGACCAAAAGTTCCTTGCCAAAAAGAATGTTTTCTTTGATAAATGTTGCAAATAGAATTGGCTAATGATTAACCAACCCCATCTGGGATCGCAAACATTTAACTTGACTGGATCATAAACTCTTCAAGCAAAAAGATAATTACAAACTTGCCAGAATCACTTCCTCCAACAAGACTTAATGTTTTATCAGCTTACACTTTCAGATTCATGCATGATGACCTTGATGATTGTTGTCACCTATTAGAAGAAGGCAATTGCTTGAATGATTTGAAATTTTCAGATTTCATGGGCAATGATTTTGATGATTGCCACTACCGAGAAGAAGATAATATCTTGGTTATATTATGATTTGCCTACTTACCCCAGAAAGGATCAAGTCATGACGTAGTTCAGAGAAAATATTTATTTCATGCCATACACAGTTTATACCCTTATGGGCAAGAAGTAATACAAAAATGTATTTAGAAGTAGTTTTCTTTCATGCTAAGGAAATTTAAAAGATTTAGGATAGTTTAATGTCATGCTGAGGAAATTTGATTTATTTTTCTATTAGTTTGTTGATAGTTTATACTCATATTAAGGAGTTCTAATTTGTGTATTTTTTTTTTTTGGTTGAAATTATCAAGGAGTACTATTTTTACATTGGGATCAATGATATTTCATAACCCTGACTTCAAGAGTAGACAAGCTTGATTCATTATCCCTCACAATTGGTGGAACTTGACTGGAATTTCTGGTATGCATAATGACGTGTTGTTTCACCTTAAGTGAGCCTTCCATGGAGATTGTCAGAGTTATGGAATGCCTCATTTGAGTTGGAATTGAGCTACTAAGCTGATTCAAGATCTTCTTTGTGTTAAAGCTTTTCTTTGCATATCTTCTTTTGATGTAAAGGCTTTTTCCTTGATGCATCTATAACTTTCGGCCTATCAAAGATTAATCTTTTACCTTTGCATTCTGTTTTGGTCAATATGTCTAATCTCTTTAAAGTAGAAATTCGAGGAATGGACTATCCTAAATGAATAAATACTGAAACTCAATGCATTTTCTTTGCTTTTATATCTCTAGTTTCAGCTTGAATCTTGAAATCATCTTCTGACAAGTCTTTAAAGTAGCTAATCATGTGCACTTCTTCAATGTTGTCATATTTTACTTGATGAGTTTGGTGTTGGACCATGACAGCCTTCATAGTGCTGAATCTAATTAACCTAGTCTTCTTTCTTTGCGGAATGTTTGTTAGCATAATGTGAGCAACCAAATGTGAATTTGATTTGTACTTTATTGGTCTTATTTTGGAAACAATATGATTAATATCTACAACATTGTTAATGTCTAGATCAATTTTTTTGTCTTTTACAAGTTTTAGGCTAAGCTCCTTTAACACAAAGCATTTCTACATAGGATGACTAATGATCCAGTGATACTTGCAGTAGTTGGAATCATTGACCTTTCCAATTTCATTAGGTCGCTTACATTCTGGAAACTTGATAAGATTGTATTCAAGCAGTTGGTCTAGCATGTCCGGGACGTCATCATCAGGAAAATGATATTTCCTTTCTTTTTGCTCTTCAAGCATTGTGCGGCGCCTTTCTTATTGGAAATTGGCTTTGATTAATTCCTTTTTGCTCTTTCCTGATATTTTGATTAGCCCATCACTTATAACCATTGAATCCATTGTTGGATTTCTTGGGGATTCAACAATTTTCTTTTCCTTTTTCTGCTCTGGCACTTAAGGATTGTGATTTCCGTGACTTGCTATGCTTAACTCCATATCATGTGCTTGAGTTGCCAACTCTTCAAAGGTTCAAGGCTTGACTCCTTTCAGAATGCATAGTAGTCCCCAATGCATTCCTTGTGTGCACATTTCAACAGCAAAGATCTCTAAAATTCATTCCTTTCAATCTAAACTCAAGGCTCTCTATCTAATGATAAAATTTATGACGGGCTCATCTTTCCATTGTTTGGTGTTAGTAAGCTTTATCAAGCTGACTACACGGCAAGTACTGTAAAACTGATTAGAAAATCTCAATCAAGTTTCTCCCAATTGTCGATTGATTTAGGAACTAGTTCTGTGTACTAATTGAATGCAGTTCCTCTAAGAGACTGGAGGAATTGTTTAGCAAGAATATCTCCTTGAGTCCTAGTATTTTCACAAATTTCAACGAAATAAGTAAAGTGTTATTTGGGGTTGCCTTTTCCATCAAACTGGTTGAAATTCGAAGGTTGATACCTATGTGACATCTTCATGATGTCGATATTCTTTATGTATGGTTTTAGTTACAAAAGCAAACTTTGCGATGATCCTCCATATTGTGCTTGGATGGTATTGGTTATCATATCCTACAACTATTGTACCAAGAGCAATGTAATAGAGGTAGAAGTTTGTCTAGAAGTTTCTGGCTCGTCAATTTGCCTCTTTTCTTTGTCAACAAAGACATTGAGAGTTGGATCACCAAGATAAGCTAGGTCTTGATCACTTGAATTGGCATTGTTTTGTATCTCTAACTCATGAAGGTTGCAATCTGAATATCTTGATCCTTGACAATTTTGGTGAGAAGTGAGATATTTTTCTCCAATTCTATTATTATCTCTTCTTTAATTGATGCTTTAATCACCATTATAGGCATAGTGTTAACAGAGGAGAATGAATATATGGACGCATCCATATTCTTGTTATTCAAATTCTCAAGCCACGATCCAGTATGAACGACAATGGAAGTATAAAGTTTCTCGTTGCAACACAGAGTACTGCCTCTAGACAAGACCTTGTTGACAGAGTTGCCTACATTTCTTTTGGCTAGGAAATCCATAGTGATTAAAGGTCGTGCTTTACCTTGATCAATTGATGGATAGGCCATTAAGATATCTTGTGCAATTGATTCCTTGCCAATATTTTGGTTGTTACTGATGGAGTCAATAACGAATCCAATAGTCTCAGTAGCAACCTTGATGTTCCTATTAGCTTAATACTTCATAAGAGCCATGAGATCTGATGATTTTCGATGTATTAATTTCTAAAAGAGAAAGAGATTAGAGGTGGAAAAGTCCCACCAGGCATGCCAAATTTGTAAACACGTTTTTTTAGCTTGTAAAATAAACAACAAGAAATGTGCACAATCTAATATTTGTATTAATATATATGAATAAATAGGATACAATCTCTATATGAATATTCTTTACTATAAAAGAATAAATATCCTCTAATTCTATCTCCAAATTTATTGAAGATCCAAGGGCTGGGCTATTCAGATTGGTAACAGAGGCCTGCCACACTTTAGTCTCACCATCCAAGCTATCGTTGAATACTGAAAAGACACCGTTAAGGGAGCCTTTTGTTTCTGAAACTGCCACTATTGACTTCACTGGCTTTTAGTGACCATCAAGAACAGCCAGGCAACAATACCTCCCACTATCCATATATCCACATTTCCAAATTCCGACCGTCTTATCATTGGACCCACTGAAAAGTAAATAAGAGACATGGACCCACTTTAATTCTTAATTTTTTATCTTCTCTTGTTAATATGGTGGTTTCTCCAAAAGTAAAAATCAAATAACATTTTTCATCTTTCTCACTACAAGACTAATGAATTAAAACTTAAAACCCAATACTAAAAACTAATGGGTTAAAATTTATATTATTTTTTTATAGGTTATAAATTTTATTATGTCTTACGAATTATTATGTTTTTTCTTTCCTATTACTATATGGAATACATTTATATAAAATTTTAATTAGTCCCCCATGCATAAATGTGAAGTTGTTAAAGAGAGGTAACACAGAGTTAAGAGATGGAGAGATTTATGGTTTCTAGAGAGAGTTTTTGGAAGGAAGGGATAGATGGCAAGGTTAATATGGATAGGTTGCTTTGGAGGCTGCTACTGCTAGTATCATAAGAAGTTGATGAGTTACTGTTTGATAGGACATCAGAGCTACCTATATAGGAAGCCAATCGTGGTTAGCAGTGGTTTGGGAATGAGACAATTAAATAGTTAGTAATGGTGGGCAATGGTGGTGAAGCTGGCTAAGGAGAAGGTGGCTAGCCAAGAATGGAACCTCATGGTAGCTAACAGAAATAGAAGAGAGAAGTAGACTATTGGTGTATTAGACTATTAGCCTTGAATAATGATATGTTTATATTTAGATTTGTTGGGGCAACGAAACAAATAATGCCACATGGAAAGAGGAGGAACCGAAGAGCACGATATGATATGTCTGAGGTTCTTAACTTGTGGAACTTTATAGTAGATAGTAGCCAATTTCGATGGTGTTAATGCCAAAAAATATGTAAGGTGTGGGTTAAATTCATTGGGGCTTATTTGATGATTTTTGATCAGCTGAGCGCTAATCAGCTAATGGATTGGGTTGGCTAACAAAGTTTGGCTTAGTTCAAATTATACCAATTAGGTTAAGACCAATTTAGTAGACCACTTAGCTACTAAATCAAGCCATATCCAGTATTTTTATTCAAAAATAATGAAGAATAATGGCATGGTTTCAAATCCCTTTAAAATAGGGATTTTTGATTAAGATTTTAAATGAAATGATATAGTTGTTGAGAATGGTTCAAAGGAGAAGATAAAGATAAGACCTATTTAAAATTGGTCTTTCAATGAGCTTGGACACTTATTGGGCTTATGGACTCATTAAAGTAAAATTAGGGTTAGTTAACTGATTTGAGCTATTAAATCTGTTAAGTTGGACTAAGCCAAAGATAGTTTGGTATACCACTTTCAACATCAAATCCTATTTTCAAGAGATTATGGAGATATGGAGTATCAGAAAATAGTTACTTGGCCTAATTGAGGCAAAAATCAGTTGCTAAATTTTTGGGCAAAGTCAACTAATAGGGGCTGTAACTCACTTTAGTTGTTAGCCACATTCTTACTTTGGTGGATACTTAGTCAGAAAGTTAAGGGAGACATGGCAGATAGGCTTAGTGGGGTAACGATTAGTTTTTTCTTGTATAAATAGGACTAGAGTCATCAATTAAATACATTCCAACATCAACCAAAAAAAAAAAAAAATCAATTAATTCAATTCAATTCCTATTTTACATTTAGCCTTTATTGCTTTATTTATAGCATTTCTTTACATGCTTTATTTATCGCATTTCTTTGAAGCTTTCCTCTACAAATTCATACCTAGTAGTTACATTTCATTTAAACCAAGTCATTAGGAGCTTTCTTTAGTATCCTACGAACCCATTGTCTAAGAAACAAAGTCTCTTTCGTAGCCAATTGCTTGAACGTGTAAATCAAAAGTTACAAAGTTAGCTGATTTGACTCAGCTGATCTCTATTGAAATATTTTGTAAACAAATGGTACTATTTTTCGAGTGGACCCCATTTAAAATGTTATTGGTGTCTGAATTTGATAAGTTATCGTGGGGAGTAAGAAGAGGAAGAGGCAATGAAGCTGGTACCAAGTATTTAACATTTGGATGATAGAGGTAATAGCTCACTTGCTTGCTAAATATTTGATTTACTATGCAAAGAAATCAAGGAAAGATTGAAGAAACCTCTTACATAATAACCCAACTCATATCCAATAATACGATTCTTATTATTTTATTTTATTTGTATTATTTATTAATATAGTTATCATTGATTTCAACATTATATAATAAATAATTTTTTAATTTTCAACTTATATTTAATATGTGTTGTTAGAAAAACCTTACTTATATCATTGTAATCTACTTTTCTTTCAAGCAAGAATATATTTGTGACATACATAATATATATTAAATGTGGCAAAGTTAATTCCTGACTAATTGTCCTTCATGATTTTGATATCCAATTAGGCTCAATTTCTTATTAATAATATCGGGGGAGGAACTGTCAACTGTGTATAAATTATATTGCCACTTGCTTATTAATTAAGCAAGGCTATCTTGTATTTTAATTGTCATGGCAAACGTGGAAATCTTCAATTTATTAACTTTGATTGTACATATATTTTAAACAACTCATTGTAATTAATTTCATTGTATTACAATAACTAAGAATAATTGGGATGAGAACTAGGACTGTATCGACTTCCAAAATTTATTTGTTTGATGTATCTGTTAGAGCTGGAATTCTAATTCTTACCTTTGATTGTGATTCTAAGAAAAACTAATGTCTATATCAAAGTTTGAATGAATAGCTGATATAAAACTCTAGAAATCCAATTACAAGCAAGCTTCCAATGAATTTGAATCTCCCTTAGAAACCTCTTGATTAGTTGATTACCATTGTGATCATCACTTATGTGAGTTTTCAACTCTAACAGCCATTTTACTGAGCACTTTGTAGCCTAATCAAAGAGTAGTAAGCCCCTTTAAGTCCTATATTTAACAGGTCAGTGTGTGATCCTTGTTATATAACCTTCTCATTTTCATCACAGCTATAGAATGTACACTTCGGATTGTCAACAAACAGTGAGCTATGATTATACATGTTCTTCCAACCAACATTTTCTCCAGTGCCTCCTAGACTATACTTTCTAACACATTATCTAGAACACTGGTTGCCTTATTTAAGGGAAGGATTGCTGGGTTCTTTAATATTGCTAGTGCAAGTGCTATCCTTTACTTCTAACCTCCTCATAGTTGGGCTCCTCTTGCTCCACAGTAAGTGTTATAACCATCCTTCACTGTGCATTGCAAAAATATAGTCGATCAAAACTTGTTTATCAACATTTGAAATAATATTAAAATATCTCTATAACTAAGTGGTTTGATATTTCTTGTTGCTACCCATTCTAATAAGTAATTAAGTTTAAGCATAAAGGGGTTTATGCATTTTTCATGCACAAGTCCAATGAATTTGTGAGTTCAGAGGCATGTAAGAGATCAAGATCTATTCATAAACTCTCACCTAAATGGTTCTTTCACATTTTGTACAAGCAACTAGGTGTGCTTTCATGGCATACAATATGCATGTATAGGAAGAGATATAATTAGTACCTTATGAACCCACGAGCATTGGCTAGAGCTGCAGCCTTTCTTACTTCGGCTTCTGTTGCATCCTATTTTCCATAGACAATGTTCTTGTGAATAGTACCTGTAAGAATATATAAATGATTAAATGTTCACTCTCACTACAAGCTTTAATTTTTTAGATGTGAGTAATTTATCATTACCTGCAAATATAGTGGGCTCTTGTCTCACTAATGCAATGTGTGATCTCAACTTCCTCGGATTATATTCCTTGATATCACGATCATCAATAGATATTGATCCTCTTATTGGGTTATAGAATCTTTTAATCAACCCTAAAATGGTGGATTTGCAAGAATTATTATGTCCCACCAGTGCTATTGTATTGCTAGCTTTGATCTTGAGACAAAGGTCCTTGAGAATCATTTAATCAGGCCTTTCTGGGTAAGTAAAAACATGTTTTCCAATTCTATGTTACCCTTTTATACTCTTTTTAAATTTGATACGTTTAGGCTCTTCAGGTTGAATCTGACTTTCTCTGTCAAGCATTACAAAAACATATTAGATTGCTCTACCACTCTTTGCTATACCTGAAGTTGTGCTTCTTGCTTCTGCAATGTATCTTCCAGTGCCCATCAAGATTAAGTAAACTTGTAAAAGGTTCTTTGATTTAACTAAACCTTAATTCATTAGCCTTCCTCCATACCAAAAAGTTAAAGCTATAGTAAACACTTACAAAAATTGGGAGCTAGACAGGATACAACCTGAAATCCATGAGTGTTCAAAGCTTTCCTTCCTCCATTGCAAGTCTAAAAAAATTTCATACCCTTTTATGAGATGAGAATACAGTAATAGTCTTATGGTTGATGGTAGCTTACACTGCTAGTTGATTGCTTGCAGTTTAAGATTTTTTAGGTTCGTGGGACATCGTTTTCATGAAATTACTTTTTGAATAGAAACTTGCAATGATTAAAAGTTGTATAGAAATTAGTACAATGGCTATCCTTCATTTAATCACTAAATGAGAATACAGTAATAGTCTTATGGTTGATGGTAGCTTACATTGCTAGTTTATGGCTTGCAGTTTAAGATTTTTGAGCTTTGTGGGACATCCTTTTCATGAAATTACTTTTTGAATAGAAACTTGCAATGATTAAAAGTTGCATAGAAATTAGTACAATGGATATCCTTCATTTAATCACTAAACCAAGAATAAAAGCTAGTGAATCATTGATGAAAACTTGTACTAACAATACGTTCTACCACGAGGGAACAAACTAAGTTAGCTTAAGATTCCAGTCTTGAATACTTTTCATTAACTGTTCTCCCATTATTATGAAATTTTAGTGTTGGAAGAGGCTTGAAATGAAATGGAAAGCTGCTAAGCTTAAAAAGATGAAGGAAAAAATTCTGATTTCTGATTTGATTTTAGAATTATCTTTTAGAAAGTAAATGGAAGTAATGGATACCAAGTAAAAGGAATTAATTGGTTGAATGATTCCCGAGCTTGCAACAGATACACCCTAGTAAGGCTTACTTCCACTCAGGTGCATTCATTTTCAGTAAACGACATTGCAAAGAACTTGTTTGTAAGGATGCTTCTATGTTTATGCCATCGGTGCAGAGCATTTGGATAGATCTGTCAACACTTATGAAAAAGATGGGGCTTGGTTATACACTATTTTGCCAGCTTAGTTTTACAGTACTTGGAATTTGTGGAGCCTGACTACTTGCCTATTTACTGTGGTTTATATCATTCATTTGATTGGATGATTGTTGCAACTGCACCATTTTGGAATAATAGCCACTTTCTTCATTTCCCAATTGAACTAGTTCATCATGTATTCTTGGTTCAACAACTCGTCCTGAATCAAGAACCACTATCAAATCAGCCCTACAGATTATGGTATGGCGATGAACAATAATGATTGTTGTCCTTTCTTGGGAAGCCAAGTCTAAAGCTTCTTGCACTACTCTTTCTAACTGTGCATCCTGAGCACTTGTGGCTTTATTAAGTAAAAGGATTTTTGGGTCTCTTACAAGAGCCCTTGCAATGGCAATTCTTTGCCTTTACCCTCCTGACAATTGGACCTTAAGTTGTCCTACCTGAGGTGCAATTAATTTTGCAAGTCAAAGTTGCCCTATTTTCTTTGATGCATGTTGCAAAGAGAATAGGCTCTTGATTAACCAACCCCATCTGGGATCGCAACAACTTAAGTTGAAGTCTTCTTATATTATAACCATCAAGCAAACTGTCTCCATTAACTGGATTATAAAATCTTTCAAGCAAAAAGATAATTGTAGACTTGCTAGAACCACTTTCTCCAACAAGAACTACTGTTTTACCACCTTTCATTTTGAGATTGAGTCTTGAAAATTTGAGGTATTAAGTCTCAATGGATAATTAAACTCAATATCTTTAAATGTTATTTCTCCTATGACATGCTTTATGATCTTTCATTTTCCATCTTCAGAGTTTATAGTTGGAATTTGATCAATCATCTGAAAAATCGGGGTAGCAACTACCGTTGCCTCAAATATGAAAGTGAGATTAGGAAGCACACTCATTATGGACTTGCAATGTTAATCCTTCATGCCAGCTGTTGTAAAGAGAAGTAATGTTACTTTTACTCATATATAAAGCAATTTCCAAGAAAATAAATTGGTCAGAAAGAAAAGCAGTAGTGGATACTGTAATAAAAATTGTTACTCAGTCCTCCCATATGGTATAGATTTCAAAAAAAAAAAAAAAAAAAACTACCAGCACAAGATTGGAATGTTCAAGTGACATACATTAGCCCCACGCTTCAAATGAATACTCCTTTTATGAAACCCTGCTTTATACCAAGCTCTAAACTCTTATCAAGTGTATATCCAAACCTTTCTAATGTCTGATTCTCTGTCACATATGAGTAAACTATGCAAACTGAAGAGATTGCTTATTTTGTAATTCCGCCAATAACCCCATAAGCTTCCTTCATCTTGTTTCCCAACTTCTTTATTATCTTCCCAAACATGATTGCAGGAACTATCATCATAACTGAAAGTGGAAAAGAAGCAAGTGCCAGTCTCCAGGAAAGGTTGAAAGCAAAAAGAAAGCTAAACAAAAACGACGACAATTGAGTTAGACAGGTAGGTATCTATAGCAAAGATAAACAAAAATGGTGTTAGCACAAACTAAAATGCAATAAAGGACTAGAATAAATTATTCTATTAAAAACCTTCTCAACCAAGGTGTCTTAGACAATATATGCATTAGAAGATATGGTTGCAATGACTTGGAAGGTTGTGGAAGAATCATCTTGGCTATCAAAAAAACCTACTTCTTGCCTAAGTACTGATTCCAGGTATTCAGTTCTCAAGCCCGAAGTCTGTCTTTTTCCAGTTATTATCCAACAAATTCCTTCTGCAAATAAAATTATGTAAGGTAATAAGTTTCCATGTGTCCTAAGGTAGTAGAGCTACTACCATTGTAGTGTAAGGACATATAGTCCCCTGCTGGTATTCCTGCTATATCGGAGGTAGTGGCTGAGGTGAATATCCGTATTGGTGATAGTGGCTAGAGTAGGCGTCCTTACTGGTAATAGTTGCTGGAATAGGTGTCTGTACTGGAGATAGTGACTAAGGTGGACGTCCGAACTAAATGGCAATGGCTAAGATGTACATTCATACTGGATGGTATGAAGCAGTACTAACACTAGTCATCCTAAAAAACAAGCTTTGAATAAGAGCTGTTATTCTTGTGGTCTAAGGATGCCGGAAAAAATCCTGGATTGGGCTAGTAACTTGGAAAAATCTTTGTTGATGTTTGCGAGTTCTGGTCAGTTCATTAAATGTTTGACTTTTCATCTTCTGGGTCGAGCTTCCTGACATCTATTGTTGCCTAGGTGGTTGTAGAGATCGAAGTGGGTTTCTTGGAGTATATAAGGTAGGAAGAGATTACAACTTGTGCATTTTTGGGTTTTACTGCGAAGCTTTGCCAAAATTGCAATATGTCTCTTAGTCTGGCATAGTGTTTCGATTTCACGACCAGGAGAAAGTTACTATCCAAGCTTATTCGTCATAGGTAAGATCTCCTATCTTCACTTTTTCATTTCTTCTATAGTTATATACTCAAACGAATCGAATTTTGAAAATTGGACAGGTCGGTCCTATAGTCTTGAATTTACTTTGTGTTCTACTCCTTCCACTTCAACACCCTTTACTGATAATTGTACTTTAATTGGGAAACCTCGCTCTTTAGATAATATGGTGCTTAAGGAAAACACCATTAGAACTGAGAAAACTATGGTAAGGGGTGAAAGGTGCGGGGTAAGGGGTGAAGGGTGAAGGATGAAGGTTTTGGCAAAGGTGGAGTTAGGAGTTCCTAGTTTCCCATTGACAACTAAGAAGACTCGGATGAGGACGAGCCATACTTCTTGGAACATAGGGATATTAAGGTTGTAGATGAGATAGTGCATGAACTTAGCCCTAAGAAGCTAGCTGATGTTAAGGATAAATACTTTAGTCTGCCCGAAATCAAAGCTATTTTGAGGAGACTAAATGGTTTGAAACCTTATCAATCTAGACTTGAAAGATGGTGTGTTTATGAAGAACGGCTCAAAGGTGTACTTCAATTTCCTTCCCCCTCCCTTTTTATAAAAGTGTGCAATTCGTAATGTGCCCAGGTAAGGTCATCCCTAATGGCACTAGATTTTTGATTTCTTTTATCATACTGTGCCATGAGCTCGAGCTCAAGCCTTCTCTGGCTGTGTTTAGACACTTATTTTCTGTGAATAGTACAAAGGGAGGGTGGTTATATTTTTCATCCAACCCATCCATGTTTGGGGCCTGTCCCAACAATAGCAAGAGGTGGAAGCCTTGATATTTTTTTCTCAATAATCTAGTGCCTACTGGGTTGAAGTATAATTGGGGCAAGTAAACCAGAGAATGAGGAGGAAAACTAAGTTGATTGACTAACAGCAGATAAGGTTTGAGAAGATCAGATGCTTCTAGGCAAAGCAGCCTGGAGAAAAGCCGAAATTTGATATAAAGCACTTTTTATCCTTGATAGAGGAAGAAGCTTACAAAATAGCTTGGGTGACCATGCTAGAGGGGGATATGGACTCAGTTCGTATTTTGCCTATGATAACAGGTTTCCACGCTTGCTTACAATCCTTAGTGAAAGTATGAGATCTAAAAACTTGTTTTGTTTCCTGTTTGAAAATGTCAATATGTGAGTATATTTATGTTTGCTAGTTTTCCAGGGCCTTCAAGAAGTAAGCCTCATGTACGAGTGTGCTCATAGGTTTGAAAATAAACGACTCGCCTCTTATGGTCAGGTTTCTATGATTTCCAAGACTTGCACTTCTTTGAAAACTTAAGCTTTTGATGATAAGAGCAGAGTTTGGGAATTGAAGGACATTTTAGAGGCCCAGTGTAAAACTCAGACTGAATTGGATGAGCTATTTAGTAAGAAGGAGGATGAAGTGGTTCGGGTCAGAAAGAAGCTAGATGAAACAAAACATGCTCTGGAACATGCCCATTTGTCTGAGGAGGAGGACCTAAATGAAGCTCGGAAAAAGGCCATGAAGAGTTCAAGGAGTCTCCAGAATTTCGCTGCATTGTCTTGTATGAGAGCGATGAACTATACGTTCGAGGCTTTAGCGAATGCCGATACATGACTTTGGAGATTCAGGCCGACTTCCTTGTGGAGTGATTGAAGTATGTGGGTGAAGACTATGTTCCTGAGGTCGAGGTAGGGTCTTTCAGTAACGATGAGGATGAGGAGGAGGACAACAATGTTGAAGTAGTTAATGATACTTTGAAGGCTTAAGCTCGCCTTTTGTGTAATTTAGCATTGAGTGTTTATTGTATTTGAATAATGTGACTTCATTAGTAGGCTTAGTTAGCCTTTTTGCTTTGGACCATGTAATTTGAACTTTTCTTTACTGCTCTTTTTTGCTTTGAATCTTATTTAAACAATGTGATCTCAGTGTATGTTTAGAATGCTTGTTATTAATGGATTTTTGCCCTTGAATGTTTATTTTGCTAAAGCTTGTTTCGTGTTCTAAGTTGCTGGATCAAAGCATGTCTGTATACTGAGCTCAAGCGAAGGCCTATTTTGATTTAAAGCATGTTGATATACTTGAATTAAGGCTTGTATAACTCGAAGCATGTCTGTCTGTACGCTGAGCTCGGGTGAAAGCCTGTTTTGATTTAAAGCATGTTCATATGCTTGTATCAATGCTTGTATAGCTCGAAGCATGTCTGTATGCTAAGCTCAGGTGAAGACCTATTTTGATTTAAAGCATGTTGATATGCTTGTATTAAGGCCTGTATAGCTTAAAGCATGTATGTATGTTGAGCTCATGCAAAGACCTATTTAATTTAAAGCATGTTGATATGCTTGTATCAAGGCTTATATAGCTGCTCTATAAAGTATGACATTGCTAAAGTTAGAGTTCTTTCATTGACTGAAAACTTTTAGGGAAAATGACATAACGTGAATTGAAAAACTACTGAAGTACAATAACTAGATCCTAGACCTTATTGATAGTTTAAGAGTATTTTCCCGAATTCATCTTTAAGTTTGTATGTTCCTGGCCTGAGCACTTATTCTACTTTGTATGGTTCTTCTCAAGGGCATTTTAGCTTGCCTTCATGCTTGTCTTTTACTAAGAATTGGTTGAAACTTAGGACTAGTTCACCTTGTTTGAAAGGTTGATTCTTTACCTTGGAATTGAAGTAACGAGTTGTGCCTTGTTGATATGCTGTTGTAAGTATCTGAGCTTGCTCTTTAAGTTCTTTTACCAAATCCAAGTTTGCCTTTCGTCCTTCGTCATTCATTGCCATGTCTACTCGATCTATGAGTTGAGTTTGGGGGGAGGGTAGTCTTATTTCCACAGGAATGAATGCTTTTATTCTGAAGGTTAGGTAGAAAGAAGTTTGCTTGTTGTGTTTCTTAATGTAGTCTCGTAGGACCAGAGCACTTGTTACAATTTATCCTCCTAGTCTAGCTTTCCTTTCTCCACTTTCTTGGAAATTCCTTCCATGATGACTTTGTTTGTAGCTTCAACTTGTCCGTTGCTTTGGGGATATCCTACTGAGGAGAAATGGATATTGATCTCGAGCTCTTCATAGAATGTTCTTCTTGTATTGAAGTCAAATTGTGGTTCATGGTTGGTAATGATGGCTTGTAGAATGCCATACCTATAGATGATATGTGACTAGATGAATTTTTTAGCTATTTCGGCTATGTTTTGGTCGTGACCCCTACCTCAATCCCTTTAGTAAAATAGTCTATCATCACAAATAGGTATTTTCCTGTCCTTTGGTTACCCTTGGTAAGGAATGAATTGAGGATGTCTAGACCCCAAATAGCAAAAGGCCAAGGGCTGGAGATAGGCTTTAGATCAACTGTTGGCTTCCTGGGTACTGTGGCAAAGAGTTGGCAATTGCTACATTTTCATACCCACCCTTCCTAGTCTTTGTTCAAAGTGGGCCAATAATATCCGACTCTTAATATTTTGTGTAGGAGAGCTTGGGAGCCAATGTGGGAGTCACTATATGCTCTGATCTTTGTTACCCGTAAGATCTTGCGATGTTCAATCTACGATCAATGCCTCGTACTTAGCTGCATTGTTGGAGGCTTGGAATTTAAAGGTGAAGGTTCCTTGTATTTTCAGTCCATCAGGGTTAACTAGCACTAGACCTACTCCACTCTCAGTCTTATTGGAAGAGCCATCGACATGGAGGGTCCAGTCCTCAGGGTCTTGCTTGTGTGGTTCCAAGGAGTTTTCTATTGTGTTTTGTTCCTCGATTTTGCAAGTAAGTTCTGAGATGAAGTCAGCCAGGGCCTAAGCTTTGAAGATGTCTGGGGCACATGTTTGATGTTGAATTCACTCAATTTAATTGACCAATTTACCATCCTACCCGAGATGTCAGGTTTGTGCAATACCTTCCTCAGTGGAGCATTGGTTCTAACCTTAATTGTGTGGGATTGAAAATAATTAAGAAGTTTTCGTGCAGAGATGATCACTGCAAATGCTGTCTTTTCTATACTCAGGTAGTGCAGCTCGAGTTCTTTCAAAAGGTGGCTCACGTAATATACTGGCAATTGTTGGTTTTTATCCTCCCTGACCAATACTGAGCTGATTGCTATGACTGAGACTCCTAAGTATAGGATGAGAATTTCACCAGCTATTGGTTTTCTGAGGCTTGGGATTGTTGTCAGGTAGGTTTTGAGATCTTGGAATGGCTTTTCACATTTTTTTGTCCATAGGAAATGGACATTCATAGTTCGAAAGAAAAGGTAGCATTTGTCAGTTGATCTGGACATGAACTGAGCTAGTATGGTCACTTGACCTGTTAACCTTTGTACCTCTTTTACTTTCTTTAGGCTTTTCATACCAGTATGGCACTGATTTTTTTAAGGTTTTCTTTAATTCCCTTAGTTGTTAACATAAATCCCAAGAATTTTCCTACTACAACTCCGAAGGTGCATTTGAGGTTTAGTTTCATGTTGTACTTGGTCAAGACAATGAATGCCTCTTTTAGGTCTTCAAGGTGTTATGAGGACTTTGCAATTTTGACCTGCATGTCATCCACATAAACTTCTATGTTTCTCTCGATCTGATCTTTGAAGATTTTATTTATCAACCTTTGGCATGTTGCGCCTGCATTCTTTAGTCCAAATGGAATTACTTTGTAGAAGTATGTTCCTCTTTTCATGACAAATAAGGTTTTTTTCTTGGTCTTCTTCTGCCATTTGGATTTGGTTGTACCCCGAGTATGCATCTATGAAGCTGAACAACTCGTTTGCGATTGAGCTATCGATTAGGCTATTGATTTTTGGCAGGGGAAAACTGTATTTGGGACATGTTTTATTGAGGTCAGTGAAGTCCACGCACATGCTCCATTTCTCGTTGGCATTCATCACCAAGGCATTCTTCTCCATGATCACGTTTGATAGCAAGTCCGGGTATTGGACTTCTCAGATGAAACCTACTTTTAGAAGTTTGTTCACTTCCTTATCTATTGCCTTCTGCCTTGCAATGGAGAAATTTCTCTTCTTCTTCTGTATAGCGAGGGATCCATACTAAGCCTGTGGATGATTACTATGTGGTCAATTCAGAGCATGTCCTCCACCGACCAAGCGAACACATCCTTATTTCAGAGAAAGGAAATTAATTGGTCTTTGATTTCTGGCTTCATCTCTGTTCCTACAACTACTATTCTACTCGGGTTATCCTATGATAAGGAAATCATTTCCAGCTTTCCCATAAAGCTTGTCTCCTTGTGCAGGTATCACTTCTTCTACGGTCAAGGATCTCTTAAGTCGTCAGAGTTGAGGACCTTTAACGAACCTGTCTTCATGCATCCGACATAACATTGACGAGCGATTATCTGATTCCCTCATATTATTCCCACTCCTTCTAGGCTAATAAACTTTAGGCAGATGTGCCATAAGGATGGTATTGCTCTTATTGAATTTAGGAAAAGTCTCTCAGGATGATGTTGTAGGCAGATCTGGCTTTGTCCACATAGAAATGTGTCATGATTGTTTTTCTGTGTTTTCCATCTTATAAAGTGATTGGAAATTCGATGGTCCCTTCTGCTGATATTGGTTCTCCTTTGAAACAGACCAGGGTGCCCGAGTAAGGTTTTAGTCAATCTGTGCCCAAGCCCATATGTTCGAGCATGAGTGGTATAGTATGTCTGCAGAGTTGCAGTTGTCGATTGTGGTAAAGATTACCAGGGTGTCATCATGGGGGGTCTCAACTCCTTCAAGATTTGTGTCTGAGAAACTGATGACTTCGGTGGGGAATTAGAGACGTAATTTTTTGCTTACTTCCCTAATAGCGAGAAGGCACTTAAAGAATCGTTTCTGTTTAGCTGCACTAGGGCCACCCAAGGAGAAACCTCCCGAAATGGTATAAATGATGCCGATGAGCTCCATTTCATAGCATTTTTCAGGTTCATTTCTTTGTTCATGGTTCTGCTGCTGTCGTTCATCCCTGAAATCTTTTCTTTTTGGGGTTTGGCCTCTTCTGTCTTCTTGTCGAACATCTTCCCATCCTCTTTTTTGCTGGGTGTAGTGGTGGAAATTTTCACAACTGATGAGTTCTTCAATTTGATTACTAAGGACCTAACATTCATCGATATTACCGATTATAGCCTGGTGCTTTATGGAAAGCACAATATTTGGACTGATCATTTCCGTCTAGGTTTGTTTTGGTGTTGGTGGGAATTAGAAAAGGCCTATGTGCTTTTCTGCTAACAATATCTAGGATGGTGGTTTGTTTAGAGGTTGGTAATTACTGAATCTATGGGCTTTGTTCTTGGGTTGTCCCTTCTAGAAGATCTATGGAATTCTCCATGATACTTGTTATGGTGTCTGGAGTAATGGTTAGCTATGTACTCATTTCTCATGTCATCTCAAAATCTTGTACCTTGACGATTCCTTGTTACGTTGTTTAATATTCAATAGGCTAGTGGTGTCAAGTTTCAGCCTTCTGTTGGTCATGAAGTATCGCTAGAAGGCCAACACTAACTCGCTAAAGCTACTTATGGAGTTTTTTGGGAGGTTTACATACCACAGAGGATCGGTTTATCTCATCCATGAGCCAAAAGCTTGGCATATAATGAGTTCTAGAATCTCTTTTATGAACAAGCATGAGGGATTTGAACCCTGCTATGAAGTCGTCTGGGTCTATATCTCCACTGTATGCTTCTAGAGGAGGAATTTTCATTCCTGGGGGCATTGGGAATCTGACAATGTCTTTTGTGAATGTGTAATGCGTAGTTGTGTATAGCAATCTGAAGCTCAGGTAGGGGTTGCACGGGTTGCTCTCTTGTGTTTTCTCATTTTCTTCATGGTGTGGTAGCTCAGCAGATACACTTCTGCTTCGGTTCAGGTGACAGTTGATGTTGTCCTCACCCATGGTGCAGTTATCAAATAAAATTTGGCCTGCTATGGCGCGACGGCTTGTTGCAGGTCAGGATACTAGGCATTGAGGTGTGTTCGTTTCCTATCAATGGGACAATACCATGTGAGAAACTGTTGTTGGGTCACTAGAGTGTCCGAAGTAGGTTCTGGGCTGGGGGTGAAGTTTCAACAGTCCCTTTTTGTGTTTGGGTTTACCGTCTAAGGTTTTGGTGATTGCCAGATGATTGTCCACGGTTGCTCTGTTTAAGGAAAGCTTTAACTAAATTATTTGGTAGGGTGGAAAGGTGTTCCTACAGACAGCACCAATGTTAAGTCTGTTGGTGTCTGGATTCACTGTTATGATTTTTAGGTGCTAGTTTGGTCTCCAAGAAGTCCACGTCAACTCAGTGTTCGGTAAAACTACAAGAGATAAGATTAAAGGTTGGGATGGACTCTCCTAAAACTCTCCGATCAATAAGTCAGAGTTCGCTTTTATGTGAATAGTAATAATGGGGTAATGGAATCTTAAGTTAGGGAAATATCTTACTCTTCTTATAATAGGTGTCTTAGTCAAGTAATAGGTTGCCATTTGTATCGAGGTAGTGGAATTGCCACCATTGTGGTGTAAGGACACATGGTCCCCTGTTGGTATTCCTATAATACCGAAGGTAGTGGCCGAGTTTAATATCCGTACTGGTGATAGTGGCTAGAGTGGGCATCCGTACTGGTGATAGTGACTAGAGTGGGTGTCTGTACTGGTGATAGTGACTGGAGTGGGCATCCGTACCGAAGGTAGTGGCTGAGGTGGACATCCGTACTTGAATGATAGTGGCTAAGATGTACATCCGTACTGAATGTTATGAAGGCCTACTAACATGAAGAAAATAGATTGAATCACTTTGATTACCTTGTTTACTGTATCAGTGGGTATAGATCCATCACCTCCATAAGCATCAATCAAACCACTAAGAACAAGCATGGTTATAAGGGTTTACATACCATCTCCAATGCAACCCAAAGTCCTAAAAAACATGAGCAACCTGTCCTTACCATCAGCATAGTAGAAAAGGCCACTTTTGTTTCCCATTTTTGATCAACAATATGCTATGAACAAGAATCTGATACACCAGAAGAGTTAACAAATTTAACATTCACAAAAGGATCACTAACAAACTGCCAACTTGTAGTATTATATAGACAGCTGCCCTTTTGTTTTTGATTTCAGTTTTTTTTTTTTTTTTTTTCTCCATGCTAGCTTCTTTTAATGCCCAATGGATGCATAAGTGTGTAACTCAATTTGAACATAGGTCTGCATTTATAATAGTTACTTTGGGTTCATTACTTGGTGACAAAATGTGAATAATTTGATGAAAATTATTTAGATAATTCAAAAGTCACTTTCACATATACACCAAAAGTCATCATTAAGCTCTAAATGAGACTTTGTGGCTTATTATTCTTTCTAATCTTAAAATACCCTTATGAAGATTGTTTTGTTTATATACTATTATAAATATTTAGGAAAAGTACGATTAAGTCCTATTTTATTCTTCACATAAGTCCTACAATAGCTTTACATTACTAAGGACTCTTATTTTTAAACTTTCTTTTTAAATAAGTCCTAAATTCTATATTAATACTTTTTATGTCACTTTTACCCTTATTTTTCATTTAAAATGCTAGAGAAATTTATTATATACTTTTGTTTTGGTTTCTCACTAATATCTCCATACCCTTTAGGTGTGAGCCTAATCTCAGTTCGAATCTAAAAAATTAAAATGCTAGAATTATATACTCTTTTTGGTTTCCAACGAGTATCATATATCTTTCGAGTGTGAGCCTAATCTCGTTCAGGTTTAAAGAGCAATACGATTATTGACCCTCCCAAATGTGGCGACTCCAGTATTTGAACTTTTGGCCTCCTCCTAAGGTTGCAATTCACTTACCATTGCGATCAACCACTTTTGGGTAAATTTATTATATAAATACATACAAGGATGGCGTTATTATGCTCCAATTAAGGCAAAATGATACCTGCATTATTTTGTTTTGTACATTTCTCTCTATGAAGACCTACATAATGAACGCTCATTTACTGTCCAATTAAAAGGAATACAAATGAATCAAAATTTAACCATGCGGATAGATGCGAGTGGAACTCTGACTTATCATGGAGAACATAATAAAATGGAGACAAAGACATGGCATCTAGATAATACTTGAATAATTTTGGTAGCAAAGGCATGCTATATAGTTCAATTAATTATCAGAGATCAGTTGCCAGCAATCCTCATTGCCCTTTTAACCAATTCATCAGCTAGATTCTAGTTCTTAATTGTAATAGTTAAGAGGTAATCTTTTGGTTACTATTCCAGGATAACTTGTTGGAATTATAAAGGACTTGTTCTTAATTAAACACTACCTTTTCCATGGAAAATATAGAAAACTTGTTAGCTGCAACATCAAATTTACTAAGTCAATTTAATATTGTGAAGGAGAATCTAACACATCCAAGTGCTTTAGCACGAGGACAAATTGTCCTTTTGTACAATTACAGATGCAAATGTATCACTTGTCCATGAGACCTAGCTTAAGATTGATCAAGCACAAAAATGAAATTGTCATTGTCATAAATGTCCTGGCTACGCACTATATATGACATGTTAATCAAGCAGAAGCAGAGACAAGAGCTTATTTTAATTCATGCTATGTTCCATGATAATGAAGATATAATACTACTCTTATATTTAATCTTTTAAAATGAAAACATATTTTTCATATATGCTGATAACATCATTAGTTATGCTAAAATAAGAAAATTATTATGTGCATGTAGTATTTTGCTACAGTTCTTCTATTATTAAAAGTAGTTAGGGGTGGGTGTGTTCCATCATAATTTTATAGTCAAATATATTTAGGCAAAAGTAGTATTAGGATTGATGTCTTCTTCGAAAGTCCTTGTATTGTAACTCTTTTTTTTTTTTTTTTTTTTTTTTTGAATTGAATCATTAAAAATAAAAAATAAAAAAGTAGAATGCAAACCGAACTATTTTGAGTTCAAATGAATATTCAAAATCATAATTAAAAAAAATATATAATAAATTGATTTTATTTTATTAATTTTTTACCAAATTGTCCTTAAAAATTCGAAGTTAATTCCAATCTAAAAGAACATGTAAGATTCATGCCACTTATTTTGAATTAAATATTAAAAAAATGCCAAAGAAATGGTTCAAAAAAAAAAAAAAACACTTTTTCTCTATATATGGACAAATGAAATTTGAACACCTTTAGATAGAAACACAACAAAAGAAAACAAAGTTTATGATCCAGATAAAAAATTTTGTGATGATTTCTGTTTTTAAAATTGGGCCAGGTCATTAGGAGCAAAACCAAAATGGGCCATAAGCCCATATTCAGAACCCATTTTAAAAATAAGGTACTGAAAACTCCCAAAATTAGATAACACTTGTTGTCTGATTAGATAAAGCTACTTATGTCAAGAGGCACTTGGGTCCATTTCCAACCATGGACGTGAGTTCCACTATATCAGACTCCAAGAATCTTCGCGTTAATCTCCAATTCAATTCATTAGCAGCCCACCCACACTACGCTTAAAACCACTCCAAGAAGGAAGAAGGAAGGAAGAAGAAAGATGGTGAAGGTAGCGACTTTCTTCGCGATGTCACTGGGAGCCTTCGTCTTCTGGCACTCCATGGACAAGGTCCATGTCTGGATCGCTCTCCATCAGGACGAAAAGGTCATTTTTTTATTATTGTCTTCTAAATTATAAGAAATATTTTCGTTGGGTCTGGTCCAAGATAAAGCAAAGAAACCCTAGATTATATGGGTTCCTGTTTAATTTTTATTAACAAAACCCTAATTAACCTGCGGTTCAATTTCAATTTTATTGGGGGCAGAGAGTGGTTGTTGGATCTGGCATTCCCCATATACAAGAAATTGAGAAATAATAACTGGGTATTCTTTTTTGTTGCTGAGATTAGCAATCATAATGGTCCTCTTTTAATTTTTGGCTTTTAGAAATATGCTGAACTTGTAATTTCTGTTTTCATATTATTGCATACATAATTCATGAGTTATCCTTTCAAATTTTTTTTTTTTTTTAAGTTTTAATGACTGTGTATCTGAATGTTTGTTTTGTTTGTAGAGAGAGAGGCTGGAGAAAGAAGCAGAGGTCAGAAGAGTCAGAGAAGAGCTGTTAGCACAGCAGGCTGCACAGAAGGATTCTCTAGCTTGATCAACATTTTGTAATCTTGTTGGCCTTTGTATTTCTCATTGATGTTATTTTCTAATGAATTATGATGCTCAAACATGATTTACTGCTGATGAAGTTATGAGCTTGTTGAGTCATTGTTCACTACTGCCCTTGACACATTATTTGTTGTTTCATAAAATGCTGCCAATCAATAGTTGTTGGTAGATTTTATGCACCTTGGTAAAACCTCCATTTGCTATGTATAGCTGTGACCACAATAAGTTTAATACAGGCCTTGTGCTGAATTTTATTCGTTTGCTAACTTTCTGTATATTATTTTTAGCTGAATTATTAGCTATGTTTATGACTATCCTGGACCCTTAGTGTTTGTTGTGTAAGCAACTTCTCAATCATCCTGCGCCTTTTATTCTTCTTTGATTAAAGTATGAGTTTTAGATGGCAATTTGGAGTGAGAAATGAAATTCATGCTTTAGAACTGTGTTTTATGGTTGGCGTTTCTCCCTCTTTTCTTCTTCAAGAAGCTTCCTTGTTTTGAAGTTTACCACAACTGTTCCTTTCTCTCATTATAATTTGTTTCATATTTGTGGTAGATAAGAGGGGCACTTCTATCCAACAAACTTGAGGAGAATAGTTAGTGTTAAACTGTATTGCTGCGGCTCTGCAACTTTCTTTCTGCTGTCCTATAATATTTGATTTCACTTAATTGTGTTTCATTGCATATTTTGCATTCTATGGAGGTTGCAAAATAGAATAGGTGAGACGAGAGTGCGCACAAGACATGCTGAATTTTGTAGCTTGACCTTGTCGTAATTCATGGGATGTGTAGAACTTCTGTTAGTTTTCACTTTTTTTTTTTTTTTTGGTTATGAGTGATATATGTTTACAATGTTATTTATTCTAGCAACTTTGGATTGGATATGATAAAGTTGCCAGATTGTTTGGCTCTAAGGCAGATTATGTAGTTTTAAATCTTTATACACAGAACTCTGACATTCTATTCTCTATAAAGATCTGCTTGCAAAAAGTGCAATTGGAAGTTTAAATATGATAGAAATGGAAATTTAGTGTAAGAGGTAATGTGTTTTGTTTGCTTCCTACAACGTAATTAACCCCTACAGTCCAGCACATCTCTGTTGGAGTCTTGGAGATTGGGTACTAGTTGTATGTTCTTGCTTTCCTAATGATAACTAGCTTTCGGCTTCAGCTTCTTTAGGTAAGGAGGACGGGAGGGAAAGTTTAATTGGTTAGGTTCACCTTAGATTATCTGATAAAATGATGAGAGGGGGAATGAGCTTTTTCATTTTTGGTTAGTGATGGGAACAAAAGAAAATAAATTTTTTTAATTTCAAATTAACTAAGTTTTCTTACATTTGATGGGGATACAAGCAAATTGGTTCTCCTATAATTCCCTTTCTTCCTAATTGTATAACAAATCCTGAAGGGGATGGAGAACTTAAGTGAATGTGATACAAAGAAGTAAATTGTACGGAATCTACTGTACCATTGTAGGCGCTGACCTCAAAATGTAAGAAAACTCGCGAAATTCATTCGACTCAGCTACCTTCACAAAAAAGTTTTGAGCAAAATACACCTTGTAATGCATCATGGCTGCTATACTTGAACAAAAATCGTGAGCTATAACCTTCGGCAACATAAGCAAATTTGTCATAATCTACAAACAGGATAAGCAAATATAACGTGGCTGTCATGGATGTTTCCTGCAGGAACAAAACGACAACAGTGTACAAATCCAACAGGCCTGCTCTAAAATTAGAACCTTAACAACTGTAAAGCCTCCTACCTTTGCCCCTAATATTCTGCCTGAATTTGTTGCAAAATACAGCTATAATTACATGTATGTAAGAGCGCAGGCCTGCTCCGCGAGACCAAACCAAAGAGTTTCATGTTCTCTGCTCAATTGATGGATAAGGGAAAAGTCATTTGGGTGGTATTTTCAGTAGCTCTAGTTTTTGGGCTAGTTGAGTGCTTTGAATTCCAGGAGAAAGAATTGGGTTCTGAAGAGAGTCTATGGGATTTATATGAGAGGTGGAGGAGTCAACACACTGTTTCTCGTGATCTCAAAGAGAAACGAAAGCGATTCAATGTATTCAAAGAAAACGTAAAGCATGTTCACAAGGTGAATCAGAAGGACAAGCCTTACACGTTGAAATTGAACAAGACTGATAATCTTCCAGTCTGTTGATTGGAGGACAAGCGGAGCAGTCACCGGTGTCAAGGATCAAGGCAGATAATGTAAGCCACTATCTACTTAGCCAAAACTGAAAGAGATATGTTCAATTACTATACATGATCCTATCAATTGATTCCTTAACTCATTAAGTACTGTTTTTTTTTTTTGTTGTTATATATATATATATATATATACATAGGTAGCTGTGGGCATTTTCAACTGTAGTTGCAGTGGAGGGTATCAACAAAATCAAAACAAAGGATTTAGTCTTTATCTGAGCAAGAGCAGGTTGATTGCAATTCTGAAAACCAAGGTTGTGATGGTGGATTAATGGAATATGCATTTGACTTCATTAAGAAATCTGGTGGACTAACTAGTGAGCAGAATTACCCTTACAATGCTCCCGATGGTACTTGTGACTCATCCAAGGTACAAATTACTAAAACTTTCAAGCATTGATCTCCTAATTGATCCATAATTAATGACATAATTTCTTGTGTTGCTTTGGCAGATGAATATCTTGAATCTTCTGGAACCTTCTAGAATCCTCTATGTTCTAGAACCATCCAGACCCTTCTAGAATATTCTGGAACCTTCTGGAATCTCCTGGATTCTTCTAGGATGCTCTACGAACTTGTACAAGTGCGCCACACAAACCTCCCAATCGTTGCTTAAGTGGTAGGCAATGAGTCAGCGGGGTGTGACATTCTCCCCCACCTAACCAGGCGACGTCCTCGTCGCAAGCTCCTCTTGAAATTTGGCATTCTTACCCTAGTTTTCTGTCAACAGTTTCATGCTGGACAAGATTTTTGTCTTGATGGCAACTTCTCGAGCCATCGGCACCATGCATGCGTTCCCTTCTCCCATGATACATATGGAGTTTGCATACGGCATAATAAGTGCATTGAAACTATCGACAAACTCCATGCCAAGCACAATCGGATAATCATCCATAGGCACAACAGACATGTTTACTGTCCCACTCCTTTCACTAAGGTGTAGCTTTACACTTGCTACCCCATAAATAGGTCTAGCCTCAGAGTTCACAGCCTTGATCCACCCTTGTTCCTCTTTGAACTTAATCCCAAGTTTCTTAGCTTCATTCACCTCGAGAAAATTATGAGAAGCACCGGTATCCAAAAGAGCTTTAGTCGAAGTACCACTTACCTCTGCCATGATAAACATGCGTCCCTTCTCGATCTTCGGTACCTCAACTTTTTCCTTGATTGCATTTAAGAGTCACAATGAACCTACCTTTGTTTCCTCGGGCGGTACTTGTGGCTCTTCATCTTCTTTCAATAATGCTGAAAGTTTTACCCTTTGTGGACAATCCATGGCTCGGTAAGGACCCTCACAAAGAAAGCAAGCTATCTTTGGTTTGTCGCCCCCGTTCTTGCTCTATTGGTTCGGCTTACCTTTGGAGTGAGTTGGAGATTTAGAGCTTTCTCTGCTATGATGACCACCATGGTTTCTCCCACCGTTGCTGTTATGCTCCCTTTCTTTTTCCATTGGCTTGGTTGACTCGGGCTTCCTAAACTCAATCAATGATTTTGCAACAACTATGGCGGAAGCCAAGTCTTGTACCCCTTACCTTTATAGCTCCAACCGTGCCCATGGTTGGAGGCCATCAGTGAATGCGAACAAAGCTTCCTTGTCAGGTAGATCAGGAATTTCCAAGAGTATCTCGATGAACTCCTTCACATAATCTTGCACACTCCCCTTGTGTGTGAGACGTCGTAACATTCCACGGGCTTCTTGCTCAACATTCTCGAGATAAAATTGCTTCTTGATCTCTGCCTTGAAATCCTCCCAAGTGTTGATGACACAAGTGCCCTTCCCAATGTCACCATGCCTCCTCCTCCACCATAGCATCGCGATGTCAACAAGGTAGAAGGGAGCAATTCGGATCTTTGTGGCATCCTCCTTAATGCCACTAGCCTCAAAATATTGCTCCATGCTCCACAGGAAATTCTCCAACTCCCTTGCATTCCTTGACCCATTGTAACTCTTAGGTCTCGGAATATCCACCTTAGGAGTGGCTTGAGTTGTGACAACCACTTGTGTCACAGCCAACTTACAAAGAGACCAATCCGCCTTGATCTCCTTAATTTCCTCCTTCATGGTAGCAAATTCGGCCAACACCATCTCTTTAAGAGCATCCAATGCAATCCTCCAAAAGTCGGACACAGAATTGAGAGCACCTTGCATCTCGCCTTGCACTTCCTCATTGGTACTTGCAAGGTTTTCGATGCGTTGGTGGATCTCTTCAAATCTATCCCTTCCATCAGCAACTGCAAGCTCCACCTTAGCAAGTCTAGACTCAAAGGATGTCAGAACGTCTCTAGAGCTAGACTTTCCTTTCATTCCTTTGCCAGCATTAGGATCCTTCTCCCTTTGTCTACAAACATGCTCCATCACATTGGTAACCTCGGATGCCATTGTAGTTACGTCCCCTTCGTAACCAGGCTCTGATACCAACTGTCACAGTCTTGGAAAATTCCAACGTTCCCGTGCGGCACTTAGTCACTCAAGCCCCATGCTAGAATGCTAAGTCAACCTAACTTCACTCAAACTCGAGACAAGTGAGAAGGAAAGCACACAAGAGAATCGTAAAGGAAAGGAACTCTTTATTGAAAACTCTTACAATGCTTGAATTGCTTACAATTTCTAGATGCTTGATTTCTTGGATGCTTTCCAAATGAAGTCCCTAGGCCTATTTATACTACTCCACCTCCCCAACCAACAGTGGAGATCAATTACATCCAACGACTTATAATAAGCATCTAGAATTCTCTTACAAAATATCTAGATATTTATTCAATTCCAGGAAGTATCTAGACCTCCTAGAATTATGTACATTGTTCTAGAGCATTACACACCTTCTTGAACCTTCTTGAACCTTCTAAGATCTTTTAGGATGTTTTACAACCTTGTAGAACCTTCTAGAGTGTTCTAGAGTCTTCCACATCCTTCTGGACCCTTCCAGAACTTTCTTGAATTTTCTAGAGCCTTCCAGAACCTTCTCGAACTTTCTGAAACCTTCTAGAACCCTTTATGTTCTAGAACCATCCGGACCTTTTTAGAATGTTTTGGAACCTTCCGGAATCTCCTGAATTCTTCTAGGATACTCTACGAACTTGTACAAGTGCGCCACACAAACTTCTCAATCGTTGCCTAATTAGCGCCATATAGGCAAGATGGAGAGAAAAAGGTAACTTAAGAATGGAACATGGAGTAGAAGCAGCAGAGGGACTTTGTGGTATAGCAATTAAGGCCACCTATCCAATTAAGTTGTCCCCAAATACCACCATAAAGGATAAGCTCTAGTTATATTTGATATATAAGTTAGTGACTACCATGCCAGGACAGTAGAATTAGGTACTTTCAACAAAATAAATTGAGGTCTTGGGCCTCAAACAAGGGAATTATATCTTATATTGTATAATCTTTCACATTATCTTTTATGTTTATATGCAAATCAATATAAACTTTAGCTTCAAGCTAATCTAAAATAATAGATCGACCAAATTAAATATGATTAAAAATTCATTTGACATAAATTATATTTTAATAGAAAAATTGATAATTTTTTTGCCAAAAAAGAGTTATATTTATATGGTTTTAATAGCTTTTTATACAACTACACGCTTTAGGCTCCCCTGTTAGACTGTTGATTCCAATTTCTATCACACAGAGGCATCACTCGATGACGCCGCTTCATGATCACAAGTCACAAAAAACGCCGCCGTTTCGGCTGCTGTCCCAGTTACTAAGCCCATCTTGTTGGTCAGCTTCGTCAGAGATTTCTCCCAAATCTTGACCGTCCATCTCATCAGGAACTTGACCAATGGGAGGCGTCAACTTCTGATCATCAGCAATTGGAAGTGGCCCCGTCAGTTGCCTCCCGTCTCGCGGTGGTGAAAACACTACTGGTAGATAGTGCTCCTGCTCCATCTCACATGGGAACTTCGAGTTCTTAAAATGCTCTTTCAACGCTTCCAATCCCTTCATTAATTATTTTTTCCAACAAATAATTAATAAATAAATAAAACTTTCTCATGCTCATAAATTGCTAAAGCAAAAAAGAAATTATTTATATATGTACCTGCACTCTGGCATAGCTGATTTCACAAATTTTTCTGGAGTTGAAGACCTCCCAATGTTGAAGATGGAAGGCCTTGTAGAGTCTCAAGGTTTGCCTCTGGGGTTGTCATGTTCACAAACCCATATCCCACATTGCATTTGTTTCTGTTTATAAGTAAATTTTATATTTTTTGTACAACTCAAAATCCATACACACGAAAAAATTAAGAAAAAGGAAACTTACTTGAAATCAATGGGGAGATAGACAAAATCATAGGTTGACAATGGTTGGTCATCAACATCATCAATCTGCTCGTTGCAGTGAATACAGTGGTTGTCCAGCATGTTCAATAGTAGCTTTTGACTGCTATAATGGTTTAAAAATTAAGAATTTGGATTATAATTTGAACCCTTTGTAAGGAGAAGAAAGCAGAAGACGGACCTGTATTTATTGGGTATGTTTCTTATCATGACTGTGGTTCTGGAATCTCCGGAACTGGATTCAACCACAGCAGCTTCTGTTATTAGAAAACGTGTGTCAAACTTCTTTGCTTGCTTGCCCTTCTTACTAGGCCTACTACTCCATGCTTGCTGCTGCTGCTGCTTTGTGCTGCTAATTACAGTGTTGGATTGATTGCAGTGGCCTTTCTTTGAATTTGAAGTCCTCAATATTGGAAGCCCACCATTTTGAACAGCCCCATTCAAATGCATTGAAGCCATTTTACTCACAATAACTTGCCCATTAATGTTCCCCTTATTAAAATTTGACTTCCCTGCAGAGATCTTGGTTTGGGACAAATGTGAGCTAGGAGGAGGTAACCGATTGGAGAATTTAGGCGGATACGGTGGCCAAGGGAATGGTGGTGGTGGAGGGTGATTCTGAGACTTTGTATGATGATTATTTATGGGTGTAATGGCATTTAAGAACTTCCCACCGTTACCACCGGGTCTACTGAATTCAATAACAACTGGCTTGCCGTGAATTTTTTTCCCATTCCTATTTTTCAAAGCCTTAGCTGCGTCTCTAATGTCAAAAAACTCCACGAACTTTTGGTTCTTTTTCAATGGCGTCTCCCTCAATTCCTTCACGGGCCCTAAGTCAATGAAAAAACATAAGTGCTACAAAAGATTGAGAAAGCGACCCATCAGAAATTAAATAACATACCAAGCTAAAAACCAATAGCTTCAGAACCCACTAAATTTACTGCTACTAATTTCTAACATGCGAAATGTCAAACACTTAACAGACACGCGAACAAAACAAAAAATTGTTGAAGCTTTCTCATACCAAAAGCCTCGAAAATTTGTCCTAGACTATTACTGGAGACCTCTCAATCCAAATTGAAAATCACAATCGTCCCTTGATTGTTACCACCTGGAACAGCATTTTGCGCCGGAACAACAAACTGGGCCCACACAGGAAAACCGGAAATAAGCCCACACGCCGGTGGAGGATGTGGGGGAGGGACATTCATCAAGGAAGTGTACATATAATGGTTTCTCAGCCTGGTTTGGTGTTGCATGTGCTGATTCCGTATCTCCGTCAACTCCATCTCTGCATGTCTCAGGTCATAAAAATGAACGGTCACGATTCCATCACGCAAAGCTTCCATCTCAACCCCTCTAACTTCTCCAAACACCTCTAATTCTCTTCTCAACGACGTTTCGCTAACTAACTCGCCCGGTACATAACGCAGTAACAGAGTCCGAGTCGCCGTTGAAGAAAAATGCGACACCGGTGGAGCCACCAAAGCGGGTGGACCAACATACCAAACGCCAACAGCCGCAAAATCACAATACGGTGTCGCTTCGACTCTTCCGTTCTGTCCGTACGATGTGTACTCGTAGTTGCACAATTGGTTCAAACCCGTCGGTTGGTAAGGGTGGTTACGGTTTCTGGGCCTGAACTCATCCGCTCTAGGGTCTAGACTTCCCGGAAACCGGCGAATACCGGTTTCTCCCATTCCCAGTTTCCGGTATCTCGCCGGTCTAAAAATTAAAGTTCCCAGACAACAACAATCCAAAGGAAAAAAATAAAATACAAATGAGAAACTTTGTTTGGAAAGGAATAAAATGATTTCCCAGAGATTTTCCGGCACTTTGGTCAAACCCAATCTCTCTCTCTCTCTCTCTCTCTCCTTCACTTTCTTTTCTGGTTCTCTCTCTCCGACTTTAGTGGTTCAGTGGAGAAAAGCACAGAGAACTTTGGCTCATTCATTATTTTCAACTTTCTTTTCACAGCCAAGGTTGCTAAACATGTACTCTGCCATCTGGGTGGAATTACTATACTACCCAAGTATTGGGCATTCAGTTTACTATTATACCCTTCTATTCTTCTCAGATAGTGTAAGAATGAACTCCATCGGACTTTTGAACAAAAGGGTCCAAGTCCCAAAAAATTTAGTCAAAATGGTAAATTTTTTACCATAATAGCCAAAAGGGGGTAAATGTTGAAACCGTGTTTTCAAAACACGGTTTCAGGATCCGACCTGGCATGCCAGGTCGGACCATCGCACTGGTCACGCACTCGCGCGTGACGCGCGAGTGCAGCCCAGTATTTGTCCCCCGCGGGGCCCGCTGGGCGGCCCCGTGGGGGGCAAAAATAAGTCTGAAACCGGCTTTTCAAAAGTCGGTTTCAGACGCCCTACTTTGCAGGCTACCCTGCGCGCTGCAGGGTAGCCTGCAGGGCTACCCTTCCCCCCCCCCCCCTCGCGTCGCGCAATCAGGGGCGACCCCCCCCCATTAGCCCGTGGGCGACCCCCCCCCCCCCCCCCTCTCAATTATACTCCAGTCTCCACCCCCCACCCTTTCTCCTCTATAAATACAGAGGCAGAGCAAGAGGAGAAGACTCATCACGTCTTCTCCTCGTCACCACCTTCATTTCACCACCTTCATCTTCTTTCGATTTACAAATCTTGGTAAGTTATACAAATTTTAATTTAAAAAATTTATTTTTATTAATTAAATTAAATTATTTTCTTATTGAAAAATTTATTACGTATACTATTTAATTTATATTATTTATATAAATTAGTGATATTTGCTTATTAATTATTTAAATTACGTATATTATTAAAAATTTTAAAAATAAAATATAAATAGAAATTATATAAATTATTTAATGTTACACGATATATATGTTTTGTTATTCTAAATTTATTTATGTTTTGTTTAGGATTATTGTTGAAATCACGTTGCCGGTGTTGGTACTTTTTGCTCATTTGCTTCTTACCTGGTAAGTCATAAAGTTATATTTATTTTATAGAAAGTTATATTTATTATTATTATATGCATGTATCTATATTTACAGTAGTTTTATATTATAATTGTTGAAATATTAATTTTTATTATTTGTTATAATTAAAAATTTGTTGTAATTGTAATTTTTATGATAATTGTAATAATTAGTATATTTATGACATGATAAATTATTAACTTTTTAATTCACATATTAATAAATAATATTTATAAGTTTAAAATAGTAATTATGTGACACTTAATTAAATTAGTAATTTTGTGACGTTTAAATTAATTAGTAATTTTGTTTGCCTTAAAATAATAATTTAATGAGTTTTGAAATAAATAATAATTTTTGTATTTGCATGTTTTAATGTAATTAATATATTTATTAGTAATTTTGATAATTTTCATTACCTTACTAAAAATTGATGAATACTAACAGCTGTAGCAGGGGGCACAACTCCCAATAATCGCTCGCACTCAGTTGCGACGTCAGCACCAACTAGGCCAGAGACAGGCTCACCGTCAACAGGTAAACCGAACAGAATACTAACATCCTGTAGTGTGATGGTGGCTTCACCGTGCGGCAGATGAAATGTGTGAGTCTCTGGCTTCCATCGCTCTACTAAAGCTGTCACAAGGTGCCAATCAAGCAAAATAAACCCCACCCTGATCACACCGCCAAAACCTGCCATGGTCATGTACTCCAATACTCGAGGATTAATATTATTAATATTATTAAGAAGTTCTCGGCCGAACACCGCCTCCCTCCGACGGCATCTGAGGACATAGGCCTCGCTCTAAATTTTTAAAAACATATTAGTAAGAACATTTTCGCTAATAAAATTAAATTGAAAAATTATTTATAGTAATTTGATTTGTTAATTACAAACCTCGTGATCCGCGAAAACTCTAACGGATCGATGGTTATCGTGTAATCTAAGGACTGAAACATCTACTGGGGCAACGGGATCCATGAATCTGCATAACAAAAGACAAACAGTCTATAATGTTAATATGCATACACGACAATAATGTTTATTAATGTCAAAATAATTTTACATGACATGTGGGGGACATAATACCTAATATCTACATAATAAAAAAGTAGAAACAAATACATAAATAGGAAAACTCTTACATTAAAGTAAAGAGTGCGATAATGGAACTTGTCTTTTAATATCGTGTAATGTTAGGACAATTTTTACGATTGTGTCCTTCCTGCCTACATAAACCATACCTAAGTTGCCTCGAGGACTCTGTAATGTCCATCTCATTATGAATTCGATGTGTTTTCGGCCTACCCTTCTTTCGCAATTTGGACATGTCAGGAACCACATGGGGGAACTGGAATTCTGGCCAATAGTCATCGTGCATCACTGGGTTGAATTGTGGAGTGTATACAAGCTCCTGATTTCTCAGTTTATACCACTCCCCAATAAAGTCGGTATAGTTCAGATGCATGCTTGCACAAGCTGCTATAACATGTGAGCATGGGAGAATGTATTGCTGGGGTTTATTGCATGTGCACGTTCTTTCATTTAAACGCACAGTATGCTGGTTGCCGCCCTTTCGGGCTTGCCATCCACGAAATTGAGTCTTTATTTCAATTATCCCCAAACCGGTATGAAACTGTCTCAACTCGTGTCCACCTGCTCTCTCTGCCCAATTTTGGATTTTTTCTATAGTGTCGGTTGTGTATTGATTGCCAGCACCAAGTTGAGCATTAATGTACGCCCGATGTTCCACGAAATATTTGACACACCGGTAAAATGTCAACCGCACCAGTGCAGTGATTGGGACTTGTCGCGCTCCCTTCAAGACATTGTTCATACACTCCCCCAAGTTTGTGGTCATGAAGTCAAAGCGGTGACCTCCATCATGTGCCAGTGCCCACTGCTCCAAAGGAATTCTACCAATCCATGCAGCATACTCAGAGTCCAACTGAACAAACTTTTTGAAATATTTATCAAATTTGCGTTTTTGAGTTTGACTCGCAGTGTGAATGAGGAGATTTTTTGCTTTCATATTCTTGTGGGTCTTATGAAAGTTGCTTGCAATATGCCTAACACAAAAACGGTGATAACCATAAGGCTCAGTCCAGCCATTCCGAGGATCTGAAGCAGTAGCAATGATCCCGGCATGACGATCAGATATTAAGCAAATACCCACCCGTTGCGTTACATGCATGCGAATCAAACTTAAAAACCATCCCCAACTATCTGTGTTCTCCTCCTCAACAACTGCAATTGCAACTGGAACTAAACTGTTGTTACCATCAACACCAGTTGCAACCAACAATTTGCCCGTGTACTTTCCACATAGGAATGTGCCGTCAATCTGAAGAACTGGTCTACAATGATGGAAGGCCTCGATAGATGGCCCAAAAGCCCAGAATACTCGTTGAAAAATAACTTGTCCAGGATGATTAGTTGGGTTCACTTTCCATTCGAAACGCGTGCCGGGATTAGTGACACAAAGTGCATTTAAATATCTGGGAAGCTCATTCTAGGATTCCTCCCAATTACCAAACACAAGATTTATTGCTTTCTTCTTCGCTTTGAATATTTTGCTCAAACTTGGACTATAATGGAAGTGATCTTTTATCATTGTAAGCAACACAGCTCCTGGTGTAGTTGGGTCTTCATTGATAGTATTTTTGATATATTCAGCAATGATCCCCTTGTCCAGATTATAATGATCCTGAGTCATTCCGCTATAAACACAGCTGTGAGCGACATCCAATTTCGTAATCTGAAACTTTTTAAATTTTTTACTAAAATGTCCTCGCAACCTCCACTTGCATCCCTGTTCGTGGAGCTTACACCTGATATCCCATGTGTCCTTTTTGGACTCAACGACTACGAAAGCCACGTGGTTCATAATGTGCCAGTATTTAATAGTATTTTTTAACTCGGCCTTCGTGCTGAACAACATGCCATTGTAAAATTCATTATGCAACTCCCATTGTGCATTTGGAACAATAACAGGATTTACGGCACGTGCCCCGGCAATGTTCACGTCCGTGTAAAAGGGATTCGGCACATATTCGGCAAATAAATCTTCTTCAGGAGCCTCGATAATATCATCATCATCCACTTCAATGTTAAAATGCGGATCAACGTTCAAATCAGGGATATCTTCTCCATCGCCAATATCTTCTCCAGGCGCTTCTGAGTCAGTAATCGGTGAATACGGCCTAAGAGATGCTGATGCCTCTCCTGCAACATGAGAACTGAGCTGATCGTATTGGCGCCTACTGGTGGGAGATTCCATGAATATGTTTTCAGGAATCGGGTCAAGTGTGTTGTGACTCTGAACACGAGACAGAGACTCATCATGAAGTGCGTGCCTATGTAAATAAATCTCTAAAATAAATCCAGGGCCTTGCGCACTGGCATGCTGTAACATGCTGTACAAGTCCTCATCATCAGCTACTGCAACCGGACTATAGTGGGTTGAATTATTTATAGTACTCGGACATCGACAAATTATAGTCAGGTACTCTCTTCTTCTATCAACCTTTAAGGACTTGCATAAACGAGCATGAAACTCTGCATACTTGATACGCTTGGGTACACGAATGCACTTAACGGGACCTGAATCGTATTCAAGCCCGTTCGAACCAGTACGCATCTCACCATTAATGTAACACATAATTCCAATTTCTTCCATTATCAAACTTGCACCTTCAAAAATCTTTAAAATATTATAAAATTTCCTCATTATATTGTTAATGAATTCACAGTATTTTCATAGATTAACTATAGACAACTACTAATAGTAAATGATTCAAATTATAATACTCATATTATAATTTACTATTATAATACACAAATTATAAAATAAAATTACTATTTCTTACAAAATAATAAAATCACTTTTTATCATAGGTGTATTACTTACCATAATTATAACATAAATATATTACTTAACATAATTAATTATATTCAAATATATTTATAAAAAATCTCATTACATATTAAAACATAAATATAATATCTATAAATTATAAATATCAAATCATACAAATAGTCAAATTATATATTTATCATAAATATATTACTATAAATTTCCCCAAAAAAAATTTATTTATAAATTAGTCACAAATTTTTAAATAAAATTACGAATACTAACACAATAATAAAATCACTTTTTATCATAGGTATATTACTTACCAAAATTATTATGAATTAAATAATTTATATTTTCGTTTAAAATATATTAATTAATTTAAAACTATCAAAATTACTAACTAATTTAAAATTATCAAAATTACTAATAAATATATTAATTACATTAAAACATGCAAATACAAAAATTATTATTTATTTCAAAACTCATTAAATTATTATTTTAAGGCAAACAAAATTACTAATTAATTTAAACGTCACAAAATTACTAATTTAATTAAGTGTCACATAATTACTATTTTAAACTTATAAATATTATTTATTAATATGTGAATTAAAAAGTTAATAATTTATCATGTCATAAATATACTAATTATTACAATTATCATAAAAATTACAATTACAACAAATTTTTAATTATAACAAATAATAAAAATTAATATTTCAACAATTATAATATAAAACTACTGTAAATATAGATACATGCATATAATAATAATAAATATAACTTTCTATAAAATAAATATAACTTTATGACTTACCAGGTAAGAAGCAAATGAGCAAAAAGTACCAACACCGGCAACGTGATTTCAACAATAATCCTAAACAAAACATAAATAAATTTAGAATAACAAAACATATATATCGTGTAACATTAAATAATTTATATAATTTCTATTTATATTTTATTTTTAAAATTTTTAATAATATACGTAATTTAAATAATTAATAAGCAAATATCACTAATTTATATAAATAATATAAATTAAATAGTATACGTAATAAATTTTTCAATAAGAAAATAATTTAATTTAATTAATAAAAATAAATTTTTTAAATTAAAATTTGTATAACTTACCAAGATTTGTAAATCGAAAGAAGATGAAGGTGGTGAAATGAAGGTGGTGACGAGGAGAAGACGTGATGAGTCTTCTCCTCTTGCTCTGCCTCTGTATTTATAGAGGAGAAAGGGTGGGGGGTGGAGACTGGAGTATAATTGAGGGGGGGGGGGGGGGTCGCCCCTGCATGCGCGACGCGAGGGGGGGGGGGGGGGGGGAAGGGTAGCCCTGCAGGCTACCCTGCAGCGCGCAGGGTAGCCTGCAAAGTAGGGCGTCTGAAACCGACTTTTGAAAAGTCGGTTTCAGACTTATTTTTGCCCCCCACGGGGCCGCCCAGCGGGCCCCGCGGGGGACAAATACTGGGCTGCACTCGCGCGTCACGCGCGAGTGCGTGACCTGTGCGATGGTCCGACCTGGCATGCCAGGTCGGACCCTGAAACCGTGTTTTGAAAACACGGTTTCAACATTTACCCCCTTTTGGCTATTATGGTAAAAAATTTACCATTTTGACCAAATTTTTTGGGACTTGGACCCTTTTGTCCAAAAGTCCAGTGTGCGGGAGGGGGGAAGGGGGGCTGGGAAATAGGAATGCAGGCTACCCTGCAGTGCTGCAGGGTAGCCTGCAAAATTTGTCCCCCGCGTGGCTGTAGTGGGGGACAAATTTATGGATGAAACCGGCTTTTCAAAAGCCGGTTTCATCCTGCACTCGCGCGTCACGCGCGAGTGCGTGACCTGTGCGATGGTCCGACCTGGCACGCCAGGTCGGACCCTGAAACCGTGTTTTGAAAACACGGTTTCAACATTTACCCCCTTTTGGCTATTATGGTAAAAAATTTACCATTTTGACTAAATTTTTTGGAACTTGGACCCTTTTGTCCAAAAGTCCGAACTCCATCCGTATACGTGGCAAGTAAATAAACAAGAGGATAATAATTGCTCTGGAGCATTTGTACTTTTGTCATATTGGAATTTTGACCACTCAGGATGCTGTTTTTTTTTTTTTTTTTGGGTGAAACTTCATTAAATTTATTAGGAGGACTTATCTCAAGCAGGTATATGTCTCTTCATCTTCTAATATCTAATTCGAGTGCTCCCTATATATATATATATATATATATATAAACAAACAAACAAACTCCTTAATTCCTTGACGTAATATATTGCAATTCCCCTTTAGAATCCCAATAATCAAATAAACATTTATGTCTTCAATAAATTTGTTTATAGTTACAGATCAGAAAATTTTGTGGAGGAGACAATAGATTAATTAAAAATATATTTATACACAACCTTATAATTCTAATTCAAATGAACCAAAATTCAATAATAATTTTCAATAAAAAATGATGAGAAAAATAGTTGCCAAACTAATGGAGTTTGATAGTTTTAAAGACAATTTTAATCGAAAGGTTAAAAGTTATTCTCTAATATTTATGAAATTCCCTACTCATTTTAATTGTTATAAAATACATTATGAAATTGGTTATCAAATGTTATGAGTTCAGTGAAAAAAAATAATAGACTAAGAAAATTTGAATAATTGAATATGTTTTTTCTTACTAAATTGTTAGATTCTTAGCAAATTTTGAAGAGTTATGTGCCAAAATTTGAAATTTACAAAGTATAATTTAATTAAAGTTAGTTTGATTTTTGTTTTGAAAAATTTATTAGTGTGATGAGATTGAAATCATTTAAAGTTTGTGGGGGATAAAATTACATTTAATACTAAATGAGTAGGAAAAATATAAATTTTTTTTATAGGGCTTATATATAATTTTCAAATCATTAGGGTCAATTGCCCACACTAGCTTGTGCCTAGATCCGCCCCTATTTATAGCTGCAAAAGGCCATGAGTCAACCAATTTATGTGCAGCGAAATTGCTTTATTTTATCAGTTTAATGGTATTCTTATTTACGTTGAAATAAAATAATTTATAAAGATTTTACTCTTACAATTACTTTATGAAGATTCAAACATATAAAATTAATAAAAAAAACATCATTTCTTGATCATTATGCTAACCCATAAGTAGGGGTATAAATAAATAGAGCTTTTTGTGAGCAAACTCGTTAAAGGCTCAACTCAAACTCAATTCATTTCTAAATGAATTGAACTTGAACGTTTATTTATTTTTTTTTTGTGTGATAAACAAGTCAGACTCAAATTTTACTCTTAAATTCAAGCACATGTAAGAAAAAAAAAAAGTTAATAGCTACTTTGATTTGATGATTTCAAAAAGAGTAAATTATACACTGTTATAACCATATATTTTACGTACGTTTTAAAAGTGCTTGTATATAATTTATTGTAACTAGGTGGGTAAAAGTTTATACAAAAGAAAATTAAAATAAACAAACACTTATATATATAATTTTCATCATGTTAGTGGTTAATTTAAAAAACTTGAAATTTAGTTAGGAAAATTTTGATGATGTTGTGCAACGAATGTATACACTAAAAAATCATGATAATATATATACATAATTATTTCTAGTGTTAATCCCCACCACAGATAAAAAAGGGTAACTGTAACCTTTCATTTTATATATTATTATTTTGTTTGCCTTTCTTTCTTTTATTTGTTTAACCGACCTACTATTGTTTTTTCTCTTCTTTCTTTTGTTTTACATTGTGGTGCCTTGTGTCACTTCCTCCTCTATTTTCTACATTTCTGGCCGTGAGTCTCACAAGTTTGGTGGCCAGGCTTAAACCTTTGGTAAGTCTTTTCATTTCATCTCTTCTTGTGCTTGCTGTAGTGGCAGTTTTGGGTAAAGTGGCTGTGATAGTTTGGTAGTTTGTTATTCTTACTTCTAGTTTAGCTATTTGGAGGTGCTATTATTCTTGAGTTTTCTCCTTTTTGTGTGAGCTACTGTGAGAAGGTAGGAGTGTGTGGAAAATTAAGACCAACCTTGGGATTAATTAGCTCTTGGTTAGCTATTGAAAACTCCAGTCGCGCTTTACTTCATCTGCAACATTTTTCCTCCTTGATTTGGCTTTCATTTGCTCGGGTGGCTGCCGTTTCTTGTTAGCTAGTCAGTGGGAAGTAGAGGTCGTGGTAGTAGCTTGGTTGGGAGAGGTAGCCGAGACCATTTTAACACCCGCTCTTGTTCTGTTTGCCGTGAGTTTTAGAAGTGGTTTAGGTGGGGAAAGCTACTTGGTTTAGATGAGTAATTGGGCTTTTTCTTGAACCTAGATCTTATGTTTAATGTGTTATGGAAGACTTAAACATAAGAGGTTGGAGGAATTGTAATTATAAACCAAAGTTCACTAATAATAAACACATTAAATAGTTATTAGAATAGAGAATTTAGAATTCTAGTATACAAATTTAGGAGTTATATGTTTTAAGTATAAGGAACTTTAAATAATTACTTAGTGAATGCAATATTGAATATGAATATTATGAATAGTTGATGGTTAATTTAATTTCATTCACTAAGAGGAATATGTGTAGTATAAAGACCTATGAAATGGTGTTGTTTATACTGGGAAAAATACATGTACGAAGAACTAAAATTAACTAAGCTTGTTAAGAATTGATAAAATGTTTATGAGGAATTGAATTAAGATAATAAATATTTATAAGGCATATTATAAAGGTTGAGTTATATAAGTTCTATTGATTGAGTGGTTAATTAAGTTTAGTGTATGCCTAGGAATCGAAATACATGAATTTCATTAATTAAATAGTTGGTTGAAAGATATGGACAATTACTTAGGTTAATGTGGAACTCAATAATTAGTATATGAGTAAAGTTAATATTAGAATTAGTGGTAATGGGGATTCTAGGAATTTATGTTAGTTTATTAAAATGAATACTTGCATACAAGAAGTGGAATAAAGATGCTCTTAAGGTGGTTGGTAAAGGAAGTAAAAAATAACTAATCGAAAGGTATTAACTAAAAACTTGGTATATTTGATTCTTGTTGGTTAGTTGTTAGTTGAAGTTGAATAAAAATTTAAGAACTCATAATAAAACACGGTTGGGTAAATAGTTAAGGAGAGGGAAGATCCTAGAACTTGGTTTGATGAATATTGGAAATTCATAAGTCACACTCTTATTTCTTTTTAAGCAATTAACTTAACTTGAACTTAATATTTGTAAGCTGAGTTATGTGGATCAAGTAAATAAGTGCTAATTACTTGGTCTATGTATATGTAATATGAACATACTACATGAATCGGAATTAAGTTTGTCCTCAAGGCATTTGTTGGAATGTCTGAGAGGAGCATGTTTGCAAGAAAAGTATGAGAGTAGGTATTTAAATTTTAAGTAATTAAAGGAATATAACTATGAAGTTTATAAAATAGGTAATATTTGAAAATATGACTTTCAACTCAGGAATGTATTATTGAGCCAAAGACGCGTGGATTTGAGAACAAGTGACGAGTGGGATTAGTAGCACTGTGAGTGGTTAAATTTTAATCTTTGATTGCTAGATTATTATGTGTAATTGTACAAGAATTTAAATTATGTTTGATGTTAGAAATTGTTTGTGGTTGATAAGGGCTAACAAAGTGAATTTTTCTCAGAAATTAATTTTTATTTCCGAAATTGAAATTTAGGTGCATCTAAGATATTTTGATTTGATATTCTGCTATGAAATAATATGGTTCTGAAAATTGTTTTAAAAGAATCCAGTACTCAGCCCCGATAGGATGGATTGTGTATGAAAAATTAACCTGTCATGTGGGCACATAAACACCCGGTGGGGGAGATACTGTTGTGCGGGACTGAGTTACTCTGTTGGCCCTTTGCTTGCTTTGTATGCTTTGATTGCTTTGATTATGTTGATTGGATTATATAAAGTGTTACTTGAATTATGCTTGCTAAGTTTTATATTTCTGTAATTGTATATGTGTAATCTTATTAGTTTTGGAATATATAACATGTTGATATTAATTGAATATATATTCTATATGTGTGTCGTGTAATGCTATTACCTTTAGGGTAGGTTTTTCACTCACATAGTCCATAGGACTCACCCCTCTTTTATGAATTTTTCTTTTAGTAACAAGAGTTCAGTATATGGCGTCACCAATCTTATGAACCTACCAACAGAGTATAGCAAGGTATTTTTCAGGATCTTAGACTTGAAGTCAATGATGAAAATTTGCAATCACATTAAAACTGTGGGGTGTCTAATTTTGTATGATGTAATAGTTTAGTATTTGTCTTGTTTATGATATGGACAAAGCGGAACACCTTGTTGTCTGGGTCGTTGTTGTGCAAAAATACAGGAATTTATAGATTCATATTTTAAGGCATGTTCCATATTGTAATGAATCTCCTTCGAAATTTTTAGTAAGTTGTGATTTGTTTTAGTCAACAAACTTTTACCGTTAACTTTTGTTTTATTAATTTTTATTTGTATTCATTGGTTGGTCAAGAGTTATAATTATTTCTTTGTTTTGGAGTTAGAGTTACAGAGGTTTGGTTACTATTCCTCCGGCCATCAATGAATCTGTGAGGGGTATGACATACACTTTCCTCCCTTGAGGTTTATTGAAACAATACTAAGATTCAAATTTTAAGAAATATGACACTCCCATCCTTTGGATAGATGGAAAACTAACAATGTTAAAAAATAATTCTAGAAAAAAAGAAGCTAAACTGCCTTAATTTTAGTTTTGAAATACTAACATGTCCTTCTTCTTTTTTCAAATGAGTCATAAATAGTTTTTTTCTTTCTATATCGTCACATACTTGTATTTTCTTATTCTTAATAGCAATGCATTTAACTTAATTTTTTTAATTCTATAAAATTATTTTTAATAAAATATATAAAAAAAAATTCACGAGTAAATTTTAATATTAAATAAATAGACTAAACTATTTCTTTATTTTATCATAATATGAACTCTAAAATACAATTTTTTTTTTTTTTATGAATTTAAAACATAAATTCGAGAATTTGTAAAATTAAACAAGTAATATAAATAAATCTAGCACATTTGAATTATTGTGATGTGAGAGGATGAAAATATTTTATTAATTTTTAAAATATTTTATTCTTTCATTAATAATTATATAAAATGTATTAATTTTTTAAGTTAAATTATATGAATTTTTTGAAACTTTTTTGCTATTTAATTTATGTTTTGAACCTAAAACATCTATAGCTATACTATATTAAAAGTCTAAAAACACCCTTATGGTGTCATACTAAATTTCAGTCAATTTTTTAACTAAAAATTCCTTTTGATATCCATGTTTAAGTTATTTTTCTTTTTATATGGAGAATTTTTTATGTTCTTTTATGATATTTAAAATAAAATAAAAAATATTACCCATTACTTACTCAATTCTATTCTTAAATAAACTCTAATTTTTATCCTAAATTAGTTACCCAATTTTATTTCCCTCTATCTCATTCACTCCTCCTTCATCTACATGATGAATTAAATTAATCAATAAAATTAAAATGAGATTGATTATATAATCTTATGAATTTTTTTAGTTTAATTTAAGTTTTCATTTTAAAATTAAAAAAAATTTATCTTAGAAAAAAAAAAATCTGAGACATTTATACAAATTTATTTATATGATGTTTTTCTTTGCTTGTGTTCATTGGAATGAAAAAGTCTATTTGATATATATATATACATATATATAGGGAATCTTAACATAAATCCATGTAGGTGTAAGATATCAATGTTCACTCTTTCAAGTGGATAAAAAAACTATCATTTACTTGTTAAAATTAATTAACCATTAAAGGGTAATTTAGTCTTTTAAATAAAAAACACATTTAATGTTGAATAAAATTTTTCTTTCTTCATTAATGATTGATTATTCTCTTTCCTAAAATTAGATTATTTTGTTTTTTTTTTCCCTTTGAAAATTTTCCATTCATGGCCAATATAACTCTATCAATGGAGTTTTCACACATCTTGGATAAAATTTTAAATTTAAACTACATCAAGTTGTGTGAATTTTTGAAACATTGTCTTAAACTACAATTCATGGTCTTTTTTATTTTTCTTTTGTGCCATTTTTTCTTTTACTTTAAAAACAATTTTTTTTTTTTAAAGAATAAAATATAATTGTATACACTAAAATTCCTATTATCTAGCTCATATGGGCATCTCAAATAGTCTTGAACCAAACGGAAGAAGCTAATGTGAAAAATACAGAAGAGATGTACTCATGTGATGTCTGAATTTTTTAAATCTTATCCAAGATGTGTGAAAACTCCATTGATAGAGTTATATTGGCCATGAAAGGGAAATTTCAAAGAAAAAAAAAATCTAGTTTTAGGAGAGAGAAATAATCAATCATTAATAAAGAAAATGAGATATTATTCAACATTAAATATATCTTCTATTTAAAATACTAAAATATCTCTTAATGATTAATTAGTTTTAACAAGTAAATGATATTTTTTTTGTCAACTTGAAAGAGCAGATATTGAAAACTTATACCTACATGACTATATGTTAGGAATTTCCTATAAATATAAATATTTGTATAGAAGAGAAAAAAAATCCAAACGGCAGCACACGTGGGAAGGAGTTTCCAGTGTGTGTGATATTTTAATGTTTTGTTTTTGACAAATTTGCATGCTCGTCTCCCTGCTTCCAAGTCTTACATTGTCCTTAATTTATGTAAGCAGGAATCTTTGTCACACTCAAATTGATTGGGCTATAAGTAAAATCAAACATTAGTTTAGTCCCTTAAATAAATTTCACACAGTTCAATTAGAAGGATATGATATTGACAAGTCATAAATAAATTTATTTAATATTTCGATACATAATCTTTTCACATTACCTACTAATTATCTCGTCTCTCTCTTAAATTTTATCATTTTACAACAACATTCACTAATTTCTCACATATTTTCTGAATTAGTTATTTAAAATATAAGTTTTTTTGTTTTTTTGATTTAATTTTTATCATCTGACAGTGATATATACAATGGGACTTGAGAGTAAGATAGCTATAATTAAGCACATGAAGCTCATAACAAGAATATTAGGTTTGTAGGCCAAACCATCCAGTCCAAGCCCCAAGGGTGAAGGGACCATCCTTGTTTGCTCCCCGGACCTTGTAACAAGGAATGTTTGCCAAATTCTGGCAGTGCCTTGTGGCCTAAATGGGTGTATCTCTATGCCACTAACTATACCTCCACTTGTCTGCCACTTCTCCCATTCCAATTATTAATTAAATCTTGGAAAGGGAACTTTAATACATTGTGCGAATCGTTTTTGCAATTTTGAACCTTAAGTGTTGGAAAAAGCAGAGGTTTTCTCACCATTTTCTTCACCAAGTATGAGATTATAGGTTACTTTAAGCCAAGGGTGCCACCTTTGTCTTTATCAATTTTGATATGCATATATTATACATTATGATAAAGGATGTTTAAGATTTGTTTATCAGTTCATCAGTATAATGCCAAAAAGCTGCATACTGCAGCAATAAAGTTACTTCTCTAATTCCCAGATTTCAACTACCCCTTCCTCCAAACAAGAGAAAATAGAATACAACTAGTTAGACAGATAGTCATTTATTTTGCTGCAAACCACCATCTTATTGTGATAACTATATCTACTCTCACATTTTTATATGTAAACTGATCAAATTAGAGAGAGAGTAAATTAGCCTCTAATAAAACCATAAAAGATAAACTTAGAAAATGTATTATGATACTTCATTATTTGAAAGATGAGTTATTACAATATGAAGTTGTGTGAGTAAGTCTTATTCCTTATTTCTCTCTATTGACAGGAATAATACTCAGACCTTCCTCATCTCAATCTTTTCCTTTTAAAACTTATCTATAATGGAGGGTGACAAATAGGATTCTGCACTTTTTTTACTTTAAGCTAGAATACAGCTTACTTGAAAATTTTCAATTTGCTAAATTGCTAATCAATATTCACTTCATAAAGTTTAAGAGACAATACAGTTTTACATTTTTAACTCTAAAATTTCAATTAACATAATGGGTTTCCAAACCGAAGGTTGAATGCTTTCGCCCACAAAACAAAACTCCCATAGACTTGTACTCAGATTGCTCTAATCTCCCAACCTATAGAAAACAAGTTCACATTGCCTGGATTATATACTACCATAATGTAGGATAACTGCTATATCAGGATATGACTCCAATGCAGCATTTCATCCTCCACGATTAGCTTAAGCAAACACCGATAGAATATTCTATCAAACCTTCATGTGCTTTCAGCTGAAAGAGCCTTCTTACTATTATTCTGCTTCAGACATGTTCATTCAGCATTCCTGGATAACAAAATCGATATTCCCTAGAGTTCCTATATTAACAATAGCTGGGAATCAATATGAAGAAATGTAATACTTGACTTGTTATTACAGTATTGATCCTTCCATTAACAGGGGATGACTCTTTCCAAGCACACAAAAGTAAGTGTTAGAGTATATTTAATATTAAGTTATGTTGGGTGTTAAGTCTCACATTATTTAGATAAGTAAGTCTTATATAATTGCTCTATTATAAATATAAGGTCTTGGTGTAGTCTTGGAATTATCCAAGCTACTACTATTTTTTTCTCTATATTTATTTTACATAACCCAAATTTAATCTTGGCCGCCCCGAATAGTTTTGAAGCTTGTGATGCTGTTAGTTTTGAAGTTTTTGTAGAAGTTTGTCTTTATGTTTGTTAGTTGTTTAGTCTTTTGACATAACCCTCATTCAAGATTAAAGAGATTGAAGAGTTTTTAACGTTCCCTGTTCATTATCACTGATTCCGGAGTTGCCTTATCTTGGTTTCTGACCAGAGAAGTTCTCGGCTGAAGTTATTGCCAATTTGGCATTTTATGTTGGTTGTGAACCAATAATTTTGTTTGAAACACATGTTGTTTGTGTCATTTTCTTTTAGACACATGTTGTTTGTCTCATTCTCGTTCTCACAGAATGAGTTGAGTGAACTTGATATAATTTTTTGTTATAGGGGAGTGTTGAGAGTTTTGATACTTGGGATTATACTTGTGCAAGCTTGAGTATATATATGCTCTAGCTTGAGGGAGAGTGTTAGAGTATATTTAATGTTGGGTGTTAAGTCTCACATTATTTATATAAGTAAATCTTATGTAATTGCTCTATTATAAATATAAGGTCTTGGTATAGTTTTGGAATTATCCAAGCTACTACTATTTCTTTCTCTATGGGTGTTAAGTCTCACATTATTTATATAAGTAAATCTTTTGTAATTGCTCTATTATAAATATAAGGTCCTAGTTTAGTTTTGGAATTATCCAAGCTATTACTATTTCTTTCTCTATATTTATTTTACAGTAAGTTTTGTATTTTTGTATCTTTTTTAATCCAAACATGCCCAATGTATCCCTAGTGTGGAGCATAACCACTTCTGTCTTCCCTATAGCTTCTTTGCTTAGAAGTGTTATCATTTCCCAAGCAGCTAACGCATACACGGGATCCACCAGTATCCCAGTTTGCTGTGCAATTTGTTGGCATGCCTCTTTTCTCCTCCAAAACATTCCCGAATCAAGATGTATCAAGTTTCAGTGTCACAGAGAGATATATTGATTTATGTATAATTGGTCAGGTTTTATAACTAGTACTTGTTGAATTCAAAATATTAAAAAGTTATTTTTAACTTTTTATTTTAAGGCAAAAACTAGTTGAAGAAGGTTTTAGCTTGCCAGTGCTCTTAGATATCAGGATTACATTGAAATCATCTCAAACTGTATTCAAGTTCGGCAAACACCCCATTTAGTTTGAAAAGTGGATAATAGTTAATGACAGAATATAAGCCATTTAATTATAAATATAAACAGGAAAAAAAAAAAAAAAAAACAGTTGTAAAGATACAATTTTCTGTGTGTGAAGGATGGAGCAGTTACACATTACAGAGAAACTAAATTTCTTACAAAATTCATATGTGAATACTAATATCAGTTCACATAATAAAAAAGGACCTAAAACACCAATGTTACTGCATTCCATTTGACTTAAAACAGATGCTTCTATTTATAGAATAAACTTCAACTCAAATTTAAATGACTTTTTTACACAAATATGAATTAAAAGTTGGTGTCTCTTAGTCATGAAAAACCATTTTACTGAAAATCTCATTTCTAAACATAAATTCACATATATCTAGAAACCAATTATTCATAACAATAATAGCAGTGAAGTCAATGACATCTTACTTTCTTGGATGGCGACGCTCTACCGAGCGCACAATACCACCATCTACTTTCGTTTAAGCAATGGTTATTAAAGTGAAAAAACAAATGACTCTTAAATTCAGAAATCAAGCTTTCCTCCTGTTGTCTGTAATTACTAATGGTGCCTGCCTGCATGACTGCATTTACCTGCCATGAGAGTCTGAAAGGATGCAACAAGAGTCATTACTATCACCCCCATGCCGAACGTCTACTAAGGACCAAACAAATGAAAAGTGGTATAAGTACAACCAATCACAAAATCATTTAGTTCAATTCAAAGGGTCCAAGAGCAAGCCAACATTAATGCAAGATTAAAACGTTTCACTCATTCTCCAATTCTTCTCTCCCACTCTAATATTTTAAAACAACAATTATCCCCACAGCCTATTAAACATCAGTTACCAATACAAACCCCTAATATTTTAAACCTCAGTTATCAAGTATAAATACAAACCACCTACTGCCTCTTCACATCATCTCATATTTTTACACTTGAATGATTTTGTTTGAATTTATAATTTCCTACACACTATGTCTGCACAACCTAAACTTATTCGGCAACTTGCTAATAGTGATGGCATTGAAGGCAAGGTGTCACACCCCAACGGAGGCATGACTAGCTGGAGGATTGGATAACCAAACCTCCATAACCCTGAATTCAAAACAAAGTAACAACCAGTGTTGTCACGGGTGACGGAGGTGCCCGCCTAGGCGTTCAGGCGAGGCGAGGAGGGAGACACGCTTCCTGAAGACCCCTTAGGTGAGTCAGAAAAGTAGAGGCGTGGGCCTTTGTCGCCTTAGGAGCCGCCTGAGTCAAGTTAAGAAGTGGTAGAGGCGAGCACCTGCGGATCTGAAAATATGGCAGTGTTTGCAATCTTTGAATTCTTTATTTTTTGGCCTTAAATTGAAAGCTAACCTTTGCTTTTTGTTTGGGCTTGAAATCCCACATGGAATCAAGAATAATGAAGCTGAGAAGGCCTGCAAAAGTTGTTGGAATCATAAGTTGAGAAGCCTATTGTGTCTCTGGCATTTGACAGAATCAGATGACTCTAAGTTGCAGAAGAAGATGAGACGCTCAGCAGAGAAAATGACGCTTTTTAACTTTTCTTTTTCTTATTTTTTTATTATTGTAATTCACATTTTTTTACTTTTCTTTTTCTTTTTCTTTTTCTTTTTCTTTTTTATTATTGTAATTCACACTTTCTAATTTCTGGCAAATAAATAATAAAAAAAATATTTGGTTGATAAATTGGCCAAAAAGTCCCATGGTCTAAATTAATTAAAAAGAGGATAATTATGACTTTTTCATAAAATAAAGAATCCCTAATTTGTTTTTTTAGCCTATTTAAGTTTGCCTTTTGGTAGTAGTAGTCGAGTATAATACAACTCTTTCTTGCAAAAACCAGTAAATAATACAACTCTTTTCTTGCAAGAGCAACTAGAATTCTTTTCTCATTCTCCCGGTACATTACTTTAATAATTTTTTTCTTTTTTTCTTTTTCTTGTAAGCATCAATTATTTTTTGTTTTTAATTTTTATAAACTATTATTTTTTCTCATTCTCCATGCACATTGTACTTTGAATAAAAAAATAAAATTCTTGTAAGCATCAATTATTTTTTGTCCTTAATCCTTATATGCTATTAGTTTTTTTAATAAAATTAACTATACATAATAAAACAAATTCAATTTTCCTTGCAAGTTTGATTTTTAGATACTTACTTATACATAATGTGTATTATTGATATTGAGTGATTTGAGTCTATTACTCTATTACAAAATTCAACTAGGAAATAGAAATATAGAATATCTCTTAAATTGTTTTTTTTTTTTTTTTTTTTTTTTTCCTGAAAGTTGAAAAACTTTTTTTTCTAATTTATTTATTTTTATAGATAATTTGTATTGTAATTTTACTATACTTGGTGTTGCAATGCAATTCTATTTTAATTTGATTTTAAAATATAATTGATCCTTTTATTTATTTAAAATTTATACAATCATTTGCTATGTATTCTAATTTATTATTTTTTAGCTTAGTATTCATACTAGTATATCTAGTAGAATTTTGATAATTATTCGCCTCGCTTCACTTAGACTGTCACCTTTTTAACGCCTCTCGCCTCAGGCTATTTTGAAATTTATCACCTTAGAGGCGCCTTTTGCTCGTGAAAACACTGGTATCAACCATGACACTTGACCTAACTAAAGAATAAAAGTCCACTGTAAAAGTTTGTTTTTTTCTAAAACAAATAACAACTTGCTGAAAATTTATATAACATACCACGAAATACGATATATGTGTTCCTAATTCCACACAACGATACGAGGACAAATATTTAGACTATCACATCATACAAAATTAGACATTCCACCATTCTAGTGTGACTGCAAACCTTCATCATTGACTGCAAATATGAGATCCTGCAAATACCTTGCTGTACTCCATTGTCGAGTCACCAGGTTAGCAACATCATGTGCCGAACTCCTGTTACTAAAAAAAATTTCACAAGAGAGGGGTGAGTCCTATAGACTCTGTGAGTGAAAAATCGTATCCAAAGGGTACTAGCATCACACCACACAAATGTATAACATATATAGTAACATTATTCATATTGTAACTCACGTTACACGTATACATTGTAATCATTATAAAGTCACAATTTACATGATCTACACTATCACAAATTAATCAGAGAAATAATATCAAGCAAAGCAACCAAAGGGCCAACGAGTGACCCAGCCCCGCACAACATTATCACCCCCTACCGGGCATTTACGCGCCCGCACAACAAATTTATCTTCGTACACAATCCATCCCACCAGGGCTGAGCACTCAATTTTAAAAAAAACATTTATCAGAATCAGGATTTTCTAATGATTTTAAATCAAGACATCCTAGGTGCACCTAGATTTTTCAATTCCGGAGATAAAAATCAATTTTCATAAAAATCTCACTTTGTTGGCCCTTATCAACTACAACCAATGTCAAACAAAGCAATCAATATCAAACAAACATAATTTAAATAAATTACTGAAATATTCTACTAGCTCATTTTCCCTATATCACTTATATTCAAATAAATATATAATTACACATACTAATCTAGCCCCTAAAGGCAACAATAAACCGCTCACCAATAACCGATTCCACTCGTCACTCCCACTTGCGTCCACGCGTCTCATCAAGTTCACATTAGAATCCAGAACTGAAATTCATAATTCCAAATAATACTTAGTTCATGAACGTTATTGTTATAATCTTTTAATTACAAAGCTTATATCTCAACTTGTATAAGTTTCTTTATGAAAGTTTTCCATTAAGCTATTACATGTCAATTAATATGAATTATACTTTATGTGATAAAGTTAATAATGAAGAGGCATTTTAAATGTCTTGAAAATGCATAGGATAGAAGAAACCATTAGGAAAAAAAAAAAAAAAAGCACTTGGTGAGTTAGAGATGTTAAGATTGCTCAGATTTGGGGTTTGGACTAGTGTCTACTTTAATGGTCATATCTTTCTCTAGAAAACTCCGAATCCAGTTTCGTAAAATTTATAAAATACTAGACACCTGTAGCTTTATAATGGTATATCATTTGTAATTTTTATATTTGTATACCAATATAGTTTATTTTTTGAAGTTGCATCAAATTCTACAAAACGCAGGATTTTGACAGCTATGACCTTAACTTAGTTAATTGAGCATAACTTTCTCTAGGAAAAACGAAATCCAATTCTATTTGTCGAGTTCATTAATAGAAAAGTATATATATCTTTATTATTTAGAAACTTTTCCTAAAATTAGTATGGAATCCACTCAATTCCTTACATGAACCGAAAACAAGGCACTAAAAATCCTACATGAACTAGCCGAAGCCTAACAGCTCTAACTCACATCATACTTGGAACCAAGCTACAAAATTTTGTAGACAACATTTCAAGACCATAAGCTACATTTTATCTTTTGAACTCTTAATTTAATTTAGTTCCAAAAGCTCCCGAAATACTTGATTTCTCAGACCTACGAAATCTGACCCTGCTTTTCTTCTTGGCATTTTCACAAATATCTTGTAGGTAGATTTTATTTTAACTCGTATGCATGTATACCTATATATACACTGACCAAGAAACTTACATAAGTCCATCAATTTACACCTTATTCATATCCCACTTCTAATACTTCCTCTAATTCATAAGCTATCCCATTTTCAATCCATAATTTTCAATATATAAACACTAATTTCACATTTTTTAACCTAGCAAGACGAACTTAGCTAAGATTCCAAGAGGCTAAGATTTCTAAACCTATTTATTTGTAACAACAACACTCTAAAGTTAAAATTAGTTCCCATTCCAATCTTTCTAATATTCGAATTAGGAATTATTTTAGGCTCCTACAAACCAATTAACAAACTTGACAGTGTGGTTAATGTTCTACTTTATTGAAACCATGAGCTAACATACAAGGTAAGTTATGAAAACTTATGAACTAAGAAGGTGGCTGTTTTCAGCTTCTACCCTCACAGTTTACAGCACCCCAAAACAGAGCATGCCAGCCACTCAAGTTACCATTTCCCACAGCTTCAATCATTTTCACTTGCATAAACCACATAATCTAGATTGTTAACCAAACTCCCTTATCTTTGCTGCCTTAAACCACAAAGCAATCATCACCAACGCACCACAAGGAATGGCAGAACAGGGGACATTTGACACGGCTACTGCTACGCTCTGGTTTGAACTTATGGTTGCTGCCACAAGCCAAAAATCAGCTCTTCCCTCACTTTTGCTCATTGGGCGGTCACAAGGAGAAGTGCAGCCAGCACCTCATGGTTGAATCACCAAAAGGGGCTGCCATAACAGTAGCCTACAAGGCGTTAGGAGGCACTACTATGGCTAGGAAAAGAAACTCCAACACAAGGATGGAAGACAACTGCTGCAAGGGCAAAACAGGGCACAATTGGTAGGACAAAAGTTGTTGCCCTCACATCTATTTAACCTACACCCCAGCTGATACCACAATGGGCAAAACAAATGGCTGCAAGAGAAAACTTACACAACCAAAACAGGGGACACGCATGATAGCCCATATGCAGGAAACCCTTGGCTGAAAATGGTGATTCAATGATGGAAAATGAAGTGTGGCGCTGCAACCTATGGAGAAAACAAGCAAGGTGGTATTTTGGGATCCTTCGGCTAACAAGAACCAAGAAGGTTCGAGAGCAAGAAAGAAAATCAGAGGAAGTAGATATTTTGAAGGAAGGTAATTCCTCCAAACCACATGTATATATATATGTATCTAGATTTATAAATAATTGCTAGTTAATTATAATTTTTTTTTTCTAACTACCTATATCACTTCTTAATTGAATTTCATAAATTAGATTCAACTTCCAAATAACTCAATAGTGTAATAGAAATTGATTCTGCTACCACATGTATACACATACATAAATATTCTTAAATTTTAACACCCATATATATACATACATACTCAATTAGTGTTTTATAATTCATTATATTCATAACAAATTTTATTTATTAATACACTTTGAATAAAATGAATTCCAAGTCTAAGCCAATCTATAAAATAAGGAAAATACATTTTCCAATTTTATACATATATTTGTGAGTATATATATATATATATATGCTAGTGTTTATTCACTTTAAACCTGATTTGCCTAAAATTTTATTTATCTAGTCACACAGATTATGTATGAACATTCTGAAACATACATTAAATTATTGGTGTATCACACAAGGGTCACACGCCTATGGGATTTCTACAATACAAAAACTAATTAGGAATTAATCAGCTTAGACATGGTACTATTGGACGTAGAGGTATTGTTTATTCCAATGTTATTTTAACAGATTTTAAAAAATACACTTTATTAACAATATACTTATTTACTGGTGTCAAGTGATGTAAGTAATTCCAATAATACATTTATGCAGGGGGACCATATTGTTGTAGCCATAAAAAAAAGGTTTTGTCGACAAATATTGCCCTATGTTACGTGAAGGTTCTATTTATTTATTTGGAAATTTCATTATTAAGAACGCACGTCTAAATTTCAGACCTGTTCTAGGTCACAAGCACATAGAATTCTTTCTATATACATATGTAAAGCCTACTCCACATGAAGACAACTTAATCCTAATGTATAAGTTTAAATTTGTGAAGTTTGAAGAAGTATCTGGAAGACGTGACCAATTAACTAATCTGACAAGTGCTTGCTTTATTATTATTATTTTTTTTAACTTATAAGATGTTAACGGAAGAATTAATGATACTTTATATTTTTACCTAATTATTATAATATATGTTTGTTGTTATTGATTACTAATTTTATTCAAAACATGCATATGTGCTAACTTGACATTTATATGTGAATGAATGAGACATCAAAATTATTATTTTTTGAGTACTTGAAAATATACAAAAAGAATTCAACTCCTAAACCAAAAGTTAGACAACATTTAATCTCAAACTATAGCTTTAACTAATATTTGATGCGTTACAAACTTTACTGTTTTTTTTTTTTTAAAACTAAAAATGACAAATATGTAAAATGTGCTACTAGAATGTTTTAATGATATTTTAATGGAGTCAAGTGATTCTTTTAAGTAATAAGCAAATAAAATATAAATAGAATAAAATGTTCATTGCATGAATTGGGACCATATAGAAATAAATAATTTTATAAAATTTTTGTAAAAATAAGAAATATAAAGATATATACAAAATAAAAAAAACTAACTAAAAAAAACTAAAAATATTATAAATTTATAATCTCATAAAATAAAAAATATTATAAATTTATATTTTAAAATATAATATAAAATAAAGCATCCTGTGCAATGCACAGGATGAATTCATCTAGTCCATTTTAAGCTTAACCTAACCTCCTGTCCAACTATTTAAATTATTCAAAAAATAAATTTAATTAACAAAATTCTTCCATAATAATTAATCAGTAACCTCCCCCACTTTCCCATCCTCATATTTCTCATACCTTTTTTAAATCAAATTGTATTACTTAAAAACAAAAAAGTTTGGATGAAATATATATAGAACATGGATTTATGTGTGTGCATACGACTAGTAATGCTTAAAATGCAAACCTCACCTTAATTTATATACTTTTTTATTGTAAGAGTGCTTGCGATGTGTGATTTATTCTTTTCAACTTTTATCAATTTATACCTAATATAAGATTCTATATTGTACATGTATTTATTAATTCCAATCCTTTCTAACCCATTTTCTTCATTCGTTTTAATATTGATCGGTGGAAACAAAGTATTATTCTTACTGATGATTGGCCCATTTTCTAGTCAAAATGTAGAACTATGATTTAATTATCTCGTGTTTCTAAACAAAAAGAGAGACACTTTGACAATGAAACTATGATTTAATTTTCTATTGTTTCTAAACAAAAAGAGACACTTTGAAAAGAGAAAAAAATATATTTCTCATTCAATATATTTCTCTTTCTCTTTCTGAAAATAACTCATTTATATAATTTTTTTTGAAAAAAGAGTAAATTCAACAAAATCTAAACTACAAGGTGCACTGCCTACTTTTGAAAGTGAAGTATTAAATGTTCAACTTTTTTTTATTAGACGTCACAATGTAAATTGGCCACACTTGTCAACACTACCTTTGGTTATGAATGTATGCAACTTGCAAAAACAATTTAGTAATTATGGTTTTAGCCAATAAATTTATAAAATGTTTTCAACCTCACCCTTCTCCTCTTATATCTCATTAACCGCTTCCTATTCGATTATGAGTTTTTTTGGCCAGATATTTATCGTGAGTAGAATGACAGTTTTCTTTATGTTCTTAATTCATACACATAAAAATAAAACTCAAAATTGGGCCATTAACCAGCTCAGATCATGTCTACAATGAAGAAGAAATTCAACGAAGGGTTTATTAATCTCCAGTGAAATTGCTGAAAAATCGGTCTTTTTTCAGGGATTTTAACGAGAAGATAGACAGCGTAGTGGAAAATCTCCTACTCGAAGATTAGAGCAGTCATCGGGTCGGAGAAATGTTAGGTTAGTGAGGTTGATTCAGAGCAGAGATTAAGTGGGTCAAACAATTGGTTGTCTTGGATTGAAAACCGACCCTCACCGGCGAGACCCAGTTGAGAATTATGCTCAGTAGTCCAGGTCACGGGCTATACATACTCATAATGGAGCTACTAGATCCTTAATGGGTCAAAGCTTGTCTACTAGAAGAATAAATAGGTCTTTAAGAATACATGGATATTAGTACCCTGAAACTAACATAATTACTTCCAGCAATTCTATGAATAAACAAATAGAGTAATGACCTGAAACATCAAGAAACTTTCCTAACTTTAAGCTTTTAAAAACTTAATGCCTACATAACTCACACTTTGGAATGGAGGCTAAGAGAAGAGTGGAGAAGATGAGGGAGACCAACAAGTTGGATCATGCTGGGCAAGTCAATTTACTTTTCCAAACATGAAGGCATATCACAACTTTGTCCAAATATATCAGAAATTTTATTCCAATTATGATTCTCCCTAGTTTCCTAATACCCATCCATGGATCAATAACAACCTTCCTCATCCTTCCAGAACCATTTTAGCTTCCATCCTTTTTCTTGTATTTTCTACCCTGCATTAGAAAGCAAACAAAAGTTTTAAAACATGCTCATGAGGGAAGCTATTAATATTAAGCAGACAAAATTTCCAACCACAAGATGTTCACTCATTCCATCACTTGTGATGAAGTGGACTACTTTTCAACTCGCTCAGTGGATGGTTCATCAAAATGGGAAAAGAAAGAAAAAGAAAATAAGAGATTCATTCAACTTCATGTCTCTGTAATTGTTAAAGTCTTAGTTTCTCTGCATTTGCCAATTCGTATTCTTCATTCTCTAAATGTCTTTGATCAGGCCTTAACCTCGAGTCAGTTGGGGGCAACTTCTCCAATGAACTAGTTGTTATCTTATTTAAGGATATTGTGAAGGGAGAGAGGTTGTGTCTTGTCTTGGTAACATACTTGTCTTTTTCCCATAGCAATACAACTTCTATCATTAGATCATACCACTTTGGCTTTGTAGTTGAATCTCAAAGTACATAGTACAATGCCTCGTTCCACTTCCCAATCAACATAGCCACCTTCTCTCCATTTTTATTATCTTGAACAAATCCACGAACCTGCAATATAATAAAAGTAAGTCTGATTAGACTTATCAGCTTATAACTAGAAGTGCAACATATCAGGTGCTCTAAAAGGACAAGTATAGTATAAATAGAAACAAAACATAAAAGAGAACAGAAGGTTAAGATGAAAGGGAAAAGATGAGCAAGTAAGATGCACCACAAGAAAGATATGCCAACTTTCAATTACATTGAAGGACTTGTCTGATGTGATTTTTGTCTATGATAGACTGCTCCTTGAATTTGAGCTTGCAGGAGTAACTGTCGCTGTCCTTGATTCGTATAATGCCATAGTGTTCCTAATAGATTTTACCTAGTATAAATTTTATATTGATGTGATGACCTTGCTCCATTAAAACGTCTCACCATCCTCAAACTGCAAGGTGAGGACAACCACAGGATCTAGGTGAATAGAACGCCCCCAAAATTTGCCTTTAAGATTGGAGTCCGCCCAGAATTTCTAGCCCATGCCCTCACAATGACAAGCAACAACCATTGGATGATGAATAATCTGAACTAAACTTTTGTCAGCAAAAATCAGCAATATACCAAAGACAAGTTGTCATTCTCAGGTTCTAAATTCTAGAAGACAGGTAATGAGGAAAATTTCCTTCTGCATTTCCTTGACTATTAGCATGTTCCAAATAAATCCGCCACTTACAAATAAAAAAAAAATGTAAAATTGACAAATTAGTAGGTAAAGAAGTATTTCCTTTTCGGAGAAAAATTGACGTCCTTTATCTGGGTAGTCAACTTCAAAGGTCACCCCAAGAAGCAGATTGAAGGGTTTGCACTGCCGACCTTCAGTCAATGCGTAGCCAGACACAAAAATAGTTGCAATATTTAGTATTCTCACCAAGTCATCACCCTGTACCATGAAAAAGGCAAAAAAATAAAATAAAAACTAATTCATGTCACAAACTATTAAAACATTTCCAACTTATTAAATACAAAAGCACATAGAAAGAGTAACCTCATTTATAAAAAAAGAAAATTGAAATTGTATTCTATGAGTTCATCATCAAAACAAAGATAAAAAGCATTAAATGAACTTTTCTAAAACCTAAAGCTGCAGTCTTGTACAACCTCATAGCTTGTGCACACATTGGCGTGACTGATTGATATACGTGACTAGGCCCAAAACTGTTAGGCTAAGATTTCAAAATAATTAATGTGCAGTATAGTGCTAAGATTTCTGTATGTCTTAAGATACCTCTGTTGCAATAATTTCTATTACAATTTTTTCATTTATTTCAGTAGTTATTTAGGGCACTAAAAGTTCGAAGCTTCCAGGAAATGTATTATTGGTTTGGTATATATGTGTTATTTTGATATAAATTGTTTGAATAACATCCTATAGGCCAAGCTCTTTGGGATATTTGAAACCAAACACTACAAACATAGTGCAACATAAATACATTCTTCCTATGCTGCTTCTGAAGCCCTAAAGATAAAGACTTATGTTGGTTTTACAGTAGATATAAACTATAGAAAATATTTTATAACAGAGTAGAAAACATCAACTCATTATATGTGAATTCTTAACTTATTTTCTCTCTCTTTCTTTTTCTCAAATAAGTACTTTACGTGAGCTTGCATATTAAGAGAAAAAAAAAAAAAAAAAAAAACAAAAAAGACCAACGATGAAAACTTTTACCCAAACCATAAAAGTTAAAACTAAGCAAAAAATAAGTTGTTGCCAATCAGTCAAATTGGGAATAAGGATGACATAAAATAATAGTTGAGGACACATTATTACCTTCTCTTTCATTATGACTAGTCCTTATGAGCCAAACGCCTTTAATAGTAATAGAAAGTGATAAAGACCTAATGCAAGGAACTACATGATGTGAATATGAGAAACTAATGGTTGGAGAGATGGGAAGAGAACTTGGCTATTGTGGCAAAGCATATGTAGGAAAATGGAATATTAACGACGACAGTTTAATCATGGAAACAGTTAATAGAAGCAGCCACAAGTGTTAGATGAGCGAATCAAGAAAGCTAGGCAAGGAAACTTATTGATCAAGAACAACCTACATATGACTTCCAAGAAGATGTTACATTGGAATATGAATAAGACAGCTAAGTACCATATTTTCTTTATTAAATGAAAGCCAGCATATTGTCTACCTTGATAGAATGAGCTTGGGAGATCATGCTTTAAAACTGCTTTAAGTCAAAAGAAAGCACGAATGAGGATCTGGCATGCTTTCCCCATTCCAATGCTTTATCAATAAAGTATGAATACTCAAGATCTTCAAAGCATTTTTGCAGAGAAGAGAGTGGTTCATTAAAATAAATAGAAAGACAAACTCCATACATATCATCCCCTATATTGTCCTTGATAATTGACCACTAGCCAATAGGCTTATCTTTCTCCTTTGGTTATGGTAAGTTATCCATTCTTTTGACTTTTGAATAAAGAGCAACTCTGACCTTCTTCTCAACCCCATGCAAACAATCAAAAATTAAAAAAATTTCTATAACAAGCAATTCTTGTACCTTCCTTACTCCAGTAGGAAGCACTCCTTGAAGCATCTGAAGACAAAATTTAATGTGTATCAAAATACATTCCATCATCTTCGTCTATTTCAATATCTGCTCCATCTTGACTTTCATTATTTGCAACATAATTTGTTGCATTGTCCCCTAACATGACATAATAAAATTATGAACATGAAATTATAAGAAATCAGTAAAACTATAAAATAATTAGTATTTAGAGCAGAACAATACCAAAAATATAATTTGATATCTTCTGTCTAATGCTTCACTACAAAGATATAAGTTCTTATGTTTTATCCCATTGTTTTTATCTTAAAAGCAAAACGAAGGTGTTTAGAAGATGTCCAAACAAAGGGTGCAATTTACATTAAAAATGAAAAAGAAAGACTGGGTTTAAGTCTCGGGGTAAATAATATAAGCAAGAACACCTCATAATTATTGATGATCATTTTCGTATTCATGTTCCTTCCAGATAATTTATGAAATAAAGTGACAGTAGGAGCAGGAAAATCATAATTTACCACTAAACCTTCTATTACCTTTTCCACAGTATTATTAACGATCCTTTGTTTCATCCACTACAGTAGTTTCTAGCTCTAATTTTCTTCATACATAGAATTGTAATGGAGTAAATATACTCCTCGAGGAAGTTCAGAATACCAACAGAGCATACTTATATAGTTGAAGACATTAATTGGACTCTCATCCCAGCTAGTAGCATTCGAAAAGTTAAATACATTAAACAATTAAAAGTAGCCCCCCATTGGTAAATTGGTTACACTGTAACATGAAAGGGTATGGTTTTTGGAACATTAGATGGCATTTTAAGCAAGCATTACAAATGGACAGTTATTTTGGGTGATGAAGCTAAAATGTCAGACCTCCTAACCACATTAAACAAAATACCCTGCTTTAGTACAGTTATTAAATGGTTAATCTATACGCACATGACACCTAACAAGAACTAGATTGAAGTTCACATGAACACAATCATGGAATGTTGTTCTTGTCAATAAAAATATTTTGTAGTTTATAGGGGTATTGTACCAGGATGATCACTTTTAGAAGAATGGCAAATACCTCCAATTATCTTAAGGTGTCCATGTTTGTTGGGATAGTTTACTTATATAGTTTCCATACTGGAATAGTTCCATGTATAGTTAGTTTCCTTATTTCTAGCCTTGAAAAGGTTGTATCATAGTTGACTTAGTTTGTACAACACACATTCATATAGTATAAATACATCATCAGTATGAAGGTTATACTCACTGATTTTACTCACAAATACTTGGGTTTTCCCTTTTTTTCTCTAACTTTGACATGGTATCAGAGCAAGGTTAAAGAAACCCTAATTTTTCTGTCAAGCCCCAAATCAGGGCCATGACCGGCTAATAGATCAGGGTGAAAATAGGCCCACTATGACCTAAACAAGCCAACAAAGGTTCTCAAAAATGAAACAAAACTGCAATAGTACATTTAAAAATCGGATACTCAAAAGTTTGTAAACTTGATAGAATAAATAACATAACACATAAATGGTCATCTATGATTGAAAGCACATAACAAAATAGAACAAATCCCAGAATAAGGTTTTAGTGGAGTCTAAATACAAATACAGAGATACAAACATCTAGATACAAGAAGTTTAAAATAGTACTAGGCCTATGTGGAAATAAGGCATACCAAAAAGAAACTTCACAAGGACATCTTTTCCCGAACTGAAACTCGGATTTCAAGATCAACTATCTGAAAACAAAAACATCAATTAATGTGGGTGAGTCACAAAGACTCCTGAGTAGATAGTACATAGTATAGCAGGAAGGGAAACAAGCCAAAGTAAAAATGATTTACCAATAATCAGTTTACATAAATGTACAATGATACATTTGAAAACTTAAGCAATAAAACGTTGTCAACAACCATTTGGTGAAAGAGTTATAATTGAAATCTTCAAACAAAGCAAATAAATCATTTTCCATAACCAATTTATGAAAAGCACTTATAGGCATGTCAGAACTATCACATCGTTACACACATAGAGTACAACGAGTTAGCCTTAAAACCCCGCTTACTAGGGTGTCAAATTCGTCAATTCTAATACAAACTATTAACCTTGTAGGTTACAATGATTTAGTACCAAATCCCCACTAACTAGGGTATCAAATTCATTTCCACTTATGTTGGCCCACACACGAGGTTAGGACATCCCTACCTAACTAGGTACCATATCTGAAAAATACACTATGTGCATATAAGCTAACTATATCTTGTTAGCTAAGGTGTTCTGACAAGAACCATTCCATAAAAACAATTTGAATAACAAAAAAAATGCTAAGATGAAAACTAAGAAAATCACTGAAAGCGTCTCCAACGTCATTATCCAAATAACAAACATTTTGATAATTACTTTCAAATTAAACAAGTCCATCAAATCCAAAGTCAAATACAGTTGTATATCAATAGTCAAAATAACATAAATCAACTTTCATTCCAAGTGACAATAGTGATTTCAACTTTATTCAAAGCACATGTCAAATGACACTTTTCAAATAAGAGATGATGAAATATTAAAGTACTTATCCCTGATGACTATGCTCAAGAATGTAAAGTAACTAATAACGAATCCATGTAAGCATAAGTGATTTAAAATAGATATTTAAAATGTTTGATGGTTCAAATGTACAATAAAATCATTTACTTAAAAACTAGTTTGAAAATCTTGAAAGATCAAACATCAAGTTTAAGTAATACATGTTCTTACAAGAAGTAGTTTTCGAATTGAATAGTAGTGATGCATGTGGTAAGTACAATGAAAACACTACACTAGACACTATCCACTCACAGTATAAACGAAGCTTCCAAGAATGTCAGGAATTGAAAGTCACCTAACTAAAGGTGCGGGAGTCTCCAATGAGCCTAGAATAATTTCAAATGACAATACAATAAGCATCTCGGAGTCTAACCAAATAACCAAGGATTAGAAACAATAAGTTTTCCCACAAAGCTTGAATTCAAAGTTAACCCTAAATAACACATTGTAACCCATAAGCAAACATCCAAATTCAAAGAATTCCAAAAGTGGCTAAAACATGTTGATTTAACTTTACTGAGCTCAAAATGAAAATATACTATAGCTAAAACATATGCTAAATACCAAGATTCTTAAAGATTCGCAAACTAACAAAAATGTACAATTCCAAACAAATTTTAAAGTATGTTTTAGAATTATCCATTTACCCAAATCAACTCAACAATTCCATTTTCCACACTTATAACAACTTACAATTCAAAAATCTCAAAACTTGAATTTACACAATTTTCACATTGAGTTCCTAACCAACATTCCAACACCAAAAATGAATTCTTGTATTTGAATTTTCACTACCAAACTCTCACACAAATACCCAAGATTTTATTCATGGAAATTCCAATAAGTAAGATTAGGCTAGGATTTCTAATTTAGGGAAAGCAATAGGAATTCAAATAACCTACAAATTGGAATCAAGAGAACACAATTTTATTTGCAATTTCTAGATCAAAACCATTGAAATTGAGATTATGTAGAGAAAACCTAGTATTATAATTTCCCTCACACTTTACTGGACTTGCCTTTATTTTATCATGCTTAGTTATGATATTATGTTATTAACTTAGGTTTCAAGTTAATTATAAGTATCTTTCAAATTGCTTATAATTCATATCTTAGTTAATCAATTCACCATATGTCTATGAGAATTAGATTAAACAAGATTTATTAAGAACAAACCTAATTAGGCTACACAAGGTATATTGGTATATGCCTATCCTGTATACGAATTAAATTCAAAAAACTAGTTGAATGAATTCAAACATGTGTTATATCATTCAAGGCTAATCTATATTTCCTTCTCTAGATTACCGAATCTATCTAAGTAGTAATCAAGCAATTAGAAGCAATGAACATAGAATGACATAAATAGCAATAAAATCAAACCCTATGCAATCCATACATAAAATTAAATGAAACTACATGTGAATTCCATCATAATCCTAGAAAAAGGATTTAGTTTATGCTACTAGATTTAAACATGACTATAGCTAAAAAAAATCATGAAAAACATGCAAGGAAACTAAAAGGAAATAAGGAAATAGAGAAAACTAGGAGGATGTCGTTCTCCAAGCTCTTCAAAATCCTTTACTTCTTTAGCTCCAAGCATTCTCAATTAACTCTAAACCTCCAGAAATCCCTTGCTCAATTGTGTGCTTTGATTCCTCAATATAAACCTCTTTAAATAGGTTTCAAAACCCTTAAAAGGAAGTTAATTTAGACTAGGAATCGATTTGGCTCCCCAGCACGGAAGTTCCTCTGCCTCAGTACTGAAAATCAGGTTGCAAGATCACGTTGGGCACTTGGGGCTGTAGCTTTCTGGCACTTACGCACTGGCTGCCACTATCTTGGGTGCCCCAGTGCCATCTTCCTGGTGCCTAGGCACCAATGCTCTCTACTTGGATGGTGTTTTGCATGATTTTGGGCGTTATAGGTACTCTTTTTAGCTGCTGTGGCACCCGACGCTTAGAAAATCCTTGTTTGATTTCAATTTGACTTCAAATGGGTTTCCTTTAAACATTTAAATTTTAAAACAACAAACTAAGTTCAGATTCAATGGAATTCTTAATTAAAGGCTAAATCCTAAGCATACTCAACTAGGATTCAACACCTTAAGACAAATAACTTAACTAAGCAACAATCAAACTAAAACTCAATAATAGAAAATAATATGAATAAAAAGGACGTGTAATAAGGCTATTTCATATACTTATCACACCCCCAAACTTAAGGTTTTGCTAGTCCTCGAGCAAAAGAAAAACTATGACACAAACTGAAATTGACTAGCCAACAATGCATCATACTAACATAATAACATCCCCAACATGCTTTCAAAAGTTTAACATGACCTGTAAGTAAATGTCAACCATAGGTATCATTCAACTTTATATTTCAATTCAAGAGCAAGCAACAAATTTAAATGGATTTTCAATGTGTGTATGATCTTTTAACAAAAGAATACATATAATATTGATAAGTTTATGTCTAAGTAAAATCCAACTTAGCACTCAAATCCCATTAGTTTTCTTTTCAACTTTATCTCTACTAATGTAAACTTTACTAAGTCAAGGATAAATAGGTCTTTATCAACCTTGTAATATAGGCTAGGGTAACAATTTGATAAAGGAAGAGCTCTTTTAACCACCCAAGTAATATCTCACTTGGCATACTCTTTTCTTTTCCACCACTTCATGTATTTTTGTACTTTGCTTTTTTTTTTTTCAACTCTTGTCACACCCCCAAACTTATTATTATTATTTTTTTTATGGATATAGGTGATTAAGAGGTACAAAGATATACTTTTTTTTTTTTCTATAACTCTAACCTTTCTTCTTTTTCTTAGCATAGCTCAATATATTCGAAGAATGATCGACATGCCTAAGAGTAAGGGTTCAAAACTAGAATTTTAAAAAGAAAGATTAGGCAAAAAATTTGTGGGTACCCAAGAAAAGGCAATAAAGGCTCAAAAGGGGTAACTAAGGATATAATATAAAATATGGCAAGCTTAAAAATGCTCAAATAGTCCAAAGATAGCCTAAATCATGTCCCTAACTTAGTTTTGTCTAGGATTTCACCTCAAGAGAGAATCAAACAAATTAAAAGATTCGTAACTAATTATGAACTTCTTAAACATAAACGGTATCTAGATAAGCAAAACAATCACAAGAAAAAGATCAAGTACATAATATGTGTCGAAAATCACATCCTACAATACTACTAACTCAAGAAATTAACATGAATGTCAAAGATCACATAAAAACTATAATATTATCATAGAATGAGGGGATTTTATCATAAAAGCATAATAACATCATGACTAACTAACAATCTAAAAACATAAGCACACCAATAAAACTTTTCCCCAAACTTAAGACTAACATTGTCTTTAGTGTGTAAAATAAATAAAGGATAAGGATAGAAAGACTCTTTGGCATTGAAGCTAGGTAAGAAGCTCCCTAATCTTTAGCCTTGTTGAAAGTGTCTAAGTTCGCACGAGGTAAAAAATGATATACCTAAAAAAAATAAACAATAATTAATAAGAACTAAAACATAAAAATAAAAAATAAAAAGTTTAGAAACTTGGGTTGTCCTCCCAAAAAGCTCTTGATTTATAGTTATCGGCTTGACTTTGTCATGTCTTATTCATTATCCTTCGAAGTATTGGAGGCCTTATCTTTCAAAAAGGGTATGAACCTTTTTTTTATTTCTCTTATATTTCCTTTTAGAACTCGTCTTAGCTAACTCATTCATCCCATAGGACTTGTCCTTTGATTACTTTGACCTCCTCAGTTTTTGATCCTACCACTTGACAACCTCCTTCTTGGTTGAGTTTTTGGTCTTCATTGGTGATTTCTTAACAGTTGAAGGGTGCTTTAGTATCAAGGAATTATTAAGAGGAATACTTAACCCTTAATTTCCTTCTTTGGTGGCTCCGTGCACCTCAATTGCAAGGAACAGGTCTCCCTAATATTATGGGAATTTTCTTGTCTTTCTCTATGTCAGGATGAGGAAGTGAGCTGGAAATATAAGCTTATCCACCTTGATTAGAACATCTTCAATAATGATTACATTCTTTGGTCATAGCAATCGTCTTATTATCCTCTATCCTTCACTTTTTGTACAAGATGTCCATCATGAACTTGACATAAGTAGGCATTTGCTTAAGAGCTTTAGTGAATGGAATGTTGATGTGAAGCTTTTTGAATACCTCTAGAAATTTCTTGAATTGTATGTCAAATTTTGGCTTTTGGAAGTGTTGAGGAAAAGGTAGAGGTGGATGTGAATGAACCTTCTCTTTTGGAGCTTGCTTAGAAGGATTTTCAACTTGCTTAGGAAGGTACTTCCAGCTTTTTACGACTTCTTAAAATGATAACTTTGCACTGCTCCAAAATTGGATCTCCCTCTCGTGGATTTTGTACGGTATCACTAGGCATAGCACATTGAGGATGGTTTGTAAATACATTGGCTAGCTGGCTTATTTGAGTTTCAAGTGTCCTTAATGATGCTGCTTTGACTTTGAATGATGGAATCCATTTTAGCCATGTATTGCATAAACATGTCTTCAATGTATAGCTTCTTTTTGGGGGGCAACTACTATTTGTTGTGCTTGAAAACTCGGTGGATACGTGGGTTTTACTTCATGAGATTGCCCTTGATTTCTCTAAGAAAAATTTGGGTGGTTTCTCTACCCCAGATTATAATTGTTGGAGTAAGGGTTATTGTTAGGCTGCCTGTTGTAATTACCCAAATAATTTGTTGATTCAAGATTGCTTTAGCACTTATTGCTTGTATGGCCATCCCTATAAATCTCACAAGCCATGACTTGGCTTTTGATTGGTTGCACCCCAAGAGTGTCAATCTTCTTAGACAAGTCAACCACTTGTGTTGTTAAGGTAGTGAAGGAGTCTAACTTATGTACCCTAGTTACTCTGTGAGTTGCAAGTCGTTCAGATGGCCATTGATAATTGTTTGAAGCCATTGCTTCCAACAGCTTATAAACTTCGTCAATAGACTTTCCCATTAATGCACACCTGTTACGGCATCAATGGTGGCTCTTGTTTGGCTAACCAAACCATTATAGAAGGTTTGGACTTGTACCCACTTAAGAATGTCATAGTAGGGGCACTACCTCAATAAGTCTTTGTATCTTTCCCACTCTTCATAAAGATATTCTTGGTCTTGTTCAATGAATGAGGTGATTTCATTCCCCAAATTAGTTGTTTTGGCCAGTGGAAAAATTTTTGCCAATAACTTTGAGCCAAGTCTGTCCATGTAGTGATGAAGTGGGATAGCAAGGAATACAACCAACTTCTCGCGTTATTTCGGATTGAGAAAAGAGAAAAGCCTTATATGAATGGCATCATCAGAAACGCCACATCCAACTAGTGAATTATGATGTCTTGTATGGAACTTTGTGAAGGTGATTTTGTGCATATGTCTCACATTGAATAGCAACAGCCGCCATAACCAAATTACGACATCGTCTTTGTTGTAAATGTGCTTGCATTTGCGTATCATATTGAGTTTGTATGGTTGTTCATCATTGTCACTTTTCTCTTCATCTTCAAAATGATTAGTATGTTCACTAGATGAAACCATTCCTAACAAGTATAGAATCAAATATCATTATACAAATTAGTTAACAAGCATACAACTACATATTGTAACATAACCAAATTATGAATATCATAATATAATGTTGTAATTCTCATACCACAATATCAAGTAATATATAAATTGTACCAAACATAACTAGTAAAATTGTTCAACCAAAATATCTAATTTTTCCTTAAAACATCAAATATAGAAAACAGATCTAAGATTTTCCATTGCCTTAACCTCCTTTTCCAACCATTGTAGTTTCAACTCATTTGTTGGCATTGCCATGAACACCTCATGATTTACTGATTTTCTAAACAAATCAACACACTTGAACTAAAACTCATCACCTAAATTAATATTAGGTAGAGTGTTCATGACATCCATACATTGTTGGAAAGTAATTGTCTCTATATTTAGAGGCATAAAAGGAGATGGAAGAGGGATAGGTGAAGACAACTCAGATGATTGCGACCATCTAATAAAAACTCCATCTCTTTTAGTATAGTAATGTCTTGCCCTTAAACTTAGCAATTTCAGGATTCTCCTACATTTAAAATTATTAACAATGTGACCAATCAATCAATTATGACCATAGAAAACAAAATTACCTTAAAATAAAAAATAAAAATCATACCGCTATTTCTTCTCCCACCATTCTTCACTAGCAATAAAAGTTCATTTCTCCTGACTCCACTCCACACTTGTGTCTTTGACTAAAATCTTAAACCATACTTGCTAATCTTTCTTCAAAACATCTCATCTATTCTTAATTTATTTCACCATATAGTTACTTCCAGTTTTGAGGTTAAAGACTCCTTGAATTTTTTCCTATCCTTTCCCCATAAAAGAAGCACCAACTTTCTTCCTTGTTTTGTCTTAATAATACATACGTGAAGAAAAACCTTAGTATGTTTAGTAGACCATTGAGCTTTTAATTCGGGCATCATAATTTTAAAACATAAATCAAAATAATATGCTAAGATTAATTACAAAAAATCTACAAAGAAGATAGGAGAAGGCAATCAAAAACATAGGAAAGAATATATATAAACAAAAGCCTGTAATAGATAAATTATCTTACCTTGTGAAAAGACTGAAACCAAGGAAGAGAAGTACCTATTCCTTAGAGTAATACACAGACAAAAGAACATGCAATGGTTAGAGAAGAAGAACATCTATGCATGACTCTATCATAATGCATAATGATATCAAATTTACATCAAACTTTATAACTTTCAAACAAAAGAAAGGGAAAAGGTAATATGTGCCTTCTAAAATTCTTGACAGATAAAAGGTTGAAATAAAACTGATATAAAGCAAAGACAACCTTAATAATTTTATTCATTATATGCTGTTTTCCAGTTCTTTTTTCTTGAAGGAATGTACATGAAAATTTAGTCACGCTAACATTTATAACACTTATTTGGATTTGGTCCAGCTACTGTTCTACATATGTTTACCATTTAACATTGGCACCAAACTAAACTCATAATTGTTTTGTCCTCCTACATTTGATTTCTAAGAAGGATTTCAAATACTATCTATAGTAGATTAGAGGGGAGAAAAAAAAATTCCCAATTGAATTCTTAAAAACAAAAACAAATAAAATAATTTAAAAGTTGCACACATGTTATAATCTAGATAAAAAAGCAAAATCATGTAAAAAATTTGGCTATTCTCTTCTAGGTGAAGTGACTGGAGAACCACCTAGTGATCCACATATTCTGGAAAAAGTGGGCTTTAGTGCCTTACGAACCCAAACTAGTAAAACAATTGCCATAACCACTACAGAATCTATAATCTCACAATCAAGATAAAAGAATAAAAGGCTTTAAAAGAGGATTTGATGATTTCATAGTATATTTAAGTTGATAAGGTCATGAACTTCAACACTAAATGATTGAAATAAAACACAATAGTCAGAAAGTACTACAATATATTTTCCTTAAGACATAGAGGCTTCCTATGTTCTTTCACAAGATTTATCATTTTTCTTCTTTGTGTAGAGATAATTTTTTAATAAAATGTGCACTTTTCTTTTTTTTCTCTCTCTACTACACTCATGTAGTTTTTGGTTTGTCAAGAAAAACTCCAACCTTTATCGATATGGTCCTTCAACAAAAGTCTAAAGTCTTAGGAAGAAATGAAGAATATCAATCTTAGCGATTCTAAGTAAACTCTTCTCTCCAACCCCAATTGATATACTATAATATATATAGCCTTCTTAAGTGAAATACAGAAAATTTTATTCAAAGGGTTGTGCAACATACAAATTTCACTTAAGAAGAAGAAGGAAGTAGCATATATTTCCCGAGAGTAATCATGAATCTAAATTCTTAACACAAAATCATGCTTATTACGAATCAATAAAAAAAACAATAACTTTACCTAAAAAAAAGTATGACACAAACATCGAGATTTACAGGAATTGAAAAAAATCCAAACATATCAAATTAGTAAACAAATACAAAGACCTATTTGCAAGAGATTAAGAACTTGAATAAAGCAGCAGTTTATTGACATGAAAATAGAAAATGATTCACATCTGAAGGAAGTAAAATGTGACATGATACTTTTTTGTTCTTGCTTCACCCACCCATTCATTTTTCAAAAGCTAATAGTCGCAATTAAAACTAAACCCATCAGGAGAAATGGGAGCAACAATGTTCTACATATTGGCTTAAGAACATCCTTTACACATAAGAGAAAAACTAACCTGAAATTAAAGGATTTAGAGAAATACATATCGGAGATGATAAGAGGTGAAGAGTCTCTGATGCAAAGTAATGACAGAGCAACGGAAGAGCAAAGACTAATAAAAGGTAGAGGAGAAGGAGAGTTATGAAGGCAATGACTTGATTAGAGGTGGAGTTATGAAGAGTTAAAGACTCTGATGAGACATAGAGTTATCTTTAAGGGATAAGGAATATGAAAATTGTAATTGTGTTAAAAAATTACAGGTAAGTAAGACATTTCATATTTTTATACAGCAGACAAATCCAAAAGTCATACAATATCTACTTCTGTCGATAAGGCACTTTTCATAGATTTTTTTCTGATTCTGTTTCGATCCAATCAGAGTTTTTTGGGTGCCAAACACCTCCAATCGGCCGATTGGGCTTCCAACTGCCAAAAGCAAATCTTAAACTCTACACTGGATGGGGCCTAAATAGGATTTGACTAAAAACTAAGCAAAAACTAACTAAAACTCTAGAACATAGCTAAATTAATATGAGTAAAAGGATGTAAAATAACTATATTTTCAAGAGTTATCACACCCTCAAACTTAAAGTTTTCCTAGTCTTCGAGCAAAAGAAATACAAAAACACAAATGAAAACAACAAGCAATAGATGAATCACACTAATTTAATGATTTCTACAGTATCCACATGTATATTCTTTTAAAAATATTTACTTGAGGACAATTATAGGCAATCATACAAATTTATGATTCAATTCAAGCACTAGTTTCATTCTTAAATGGATTTCCACATATTTGTGTGCATGATTTTTTTACCTAGAACTTTAATGTAATCTAGATTAGTTTATGTTTATGAAAAATAAAGCTTAGCATTCAAACCTTATAGGTTTGCTTTTCATCTCTCTCTCCACTAATATAGACTATACTCAGTCAAGGATCATTAGGACTTTATAAGATTGTAATGTGTGGCTAGGGTAATGGTATGACAAAGGAAATTATAAGACTTAAAACCACCCTAAGCAGGTTATTAATTCTAGGACTTTTGTTGGGACTCCCTTCACATCATAAGTAATACACCCATACTTGGCTTTCACTTTTCTTTGATCTCTCTCCACAAATTCACACACTTTTTTTTGCCCCTTCCTTTTTCTTTTTCCTTTAAAATTTGAAATAATTTTGATCATAATTCAAAAAAATTCCTATACCCTAAACTTGAAATTAACATTGTCCTCAATGTTACAATAAAGAGCATAAGGTATAGAAAACTTCCTTAATACTTGAAGCACAAATTCTTTCTTAACAACTCCATGGCACACCCCCAAACTTATTTCAATCTAGTATGAAGAACTGAGTGAACATGGAATACAAATAAACTCCCTCTTTTTTCTTTTTTTAACTGCACCCTTGCACCTTTTTTTCTTTTCATCATATAACGTCATAATCTTCCTAGAAAGATCAACATGCTTAAAAGTGAATAGTGCAAAAGGAATTTAAAAGAGGCTAGGGGAAAAATTAACGTGGTTGAACAAGAAAAGGTCAAATTAGGCTCAACAAGATAAACTAAGGATAAAATATATCAAGGTTGGCAGGAAAAGCTAAAATAGTCCAAAGATGGCCTAAATCCTGTCTTTAACTCAATATTGTCTATGATTTTGCATTAAGAGAGAATCAAACAAATTTTAAAGTTTTAAACTAAAGCTAAACTTTTTAAACATAAACGGTCTCTAAATAAACAAGTCAAGTCTAAGAAAAAAATCAAGTGCATATATTGTTGGAAATCACATCTTAACAATGTTACTAACACAAGAATTTAACATAAACTCAAATCATGTCTATAATTTCCTAAAAATTAAAATCAAAATTAATCATAATATTATCATTGGATAGGGAAATCATTAAAAAAACATAAAACATCTCAAGCAAAAGGCTAAAAATAGCAAGTACACTAATAAAACCCTCCCCCAAACTTATGACAAACTCTAAACTTAATGATAAAAAAAATCTAAAAGAAGTAAGGATAAGAAAAACTCCCTTGTCAAGGTGAGAACATGAATCCTTGTCCTTGTCGTCTTTAGTATGCCTAAATTGGAAGAAGGTAAAAATGATATAAACATTAAAAATAAACAAGACTTAATAAGAACTAAAACATAAATAATAAAGAAAAAGATAATAATTTAGAAACTTGGGTTGCCTATCAAAGAATGTTTGATTTATAGTCGTCGACTTGACTATTGGAAAAGTGCTCTTAAACGAGCAAATTTTGCCCATAGTAAGTGTCATACAACACTATATATAGGTTTTGATTAGTGATGCCCTCAAGTTTGGCAATATATAGAAGTATCAGGCATGTGCACTCAACATCACTTGGCTTTGAAAATCTTGCTTGGTATTTGTGGAGGTATGATGCTAAGGAGGGTGGTGGAAGAGTATACCATGTAGGATCTTCATATATGGAAAATTCAGTGGCTATGTTAAACTCAAGAGGTTGTGGTCTTTCTTCCATAATTATGTCTTGAGTTGCTTCCTCACTTTGAGAGTCTTCCAATTAAGACTTATTAATTTGGTCATCATGGATTTCAATATGTGGTTCTTCTTCTTTTACCAAATTATGCTTAATAGATTGGGCATTATAAATTTCCTCATGTGATTCAACTTCCAAGAATTGAATACATAGAAGAAAGGAATATTGTACCCATCCTAGAAACATCTCTATAGGCTCCTCATATGGTGTAAGCTCATCCCCACTTGATGTAGAATCACTTATGAGTATGAAGGGATAGGCTAAAGTCTCTAACAACTCACAAGCTTTATCATCTTTTAGATTCATGAAACTTCCACCTATTAGCTGATGCCACTGTCCTTGTCATTTCATGCAAACCATAGTAAAATATTTGTAGTTGAAGCCAATTTGGTAGGTTGTGATTTGGACATGTGCTAAACATAAAGTTGAATCTTTTCCAAGCATCTTGGAATGATTTCAAGTCAAATTGAGTGAAACATGTGAGGTTGAAATATTGATCAAACATCTTTAGAATACCTCACAAAATAACCAACAAAATAAAATTAAAAAGATAAAACAATAAATAAAGAGAATAAATATATTTTTTTTTTAAATAGTTTGAATTAAAACTAAGATTGCTTGGTATTAATATTAGCTAAAAATTAGTAACACAATTCCTTGGTGATGGTGCCAAAAACTTGACACTGATTTTACCTACTGCAAGCGTACATATCATCCTTAAGTAATATAGAGTAAGTAGTATCGTTACCACGAGGAATTGTCACTAATATCTATCTAAGTTAATCTTAATTTTATTGTAACAAACGAATTGTAGAAAAATCTAATTTAAACTAAAACTAACTAATGACAAATTAGACTAGAGATTTCAATGGACAAAGGCCTAGAATGACAAATTTTCTATTATTTATCTTATCATACTTAGTTATGGTATATAATTATTAACCTAGGGTTCTAATTCAATTATAAGCATATTCTTATGTCTTATAAATATATATCCCACTTAACCAATTCACTATATTCCTATGAAAATATAAGTTAAGCAAGACTCATTAAGATTAGACCTAAATTGGCTACACAAGGCATATAGATATATTCATACCCTAAAATTCAAGCAATCATGTGAATAAATTCAAACAAGTGTTATATCATTCAAGGCTAACCCATAATTCACTTTTCCAATATAAATTAAGGATTCCTAATCAATCTAATAGGTAGTTAATCAACTAGAAGCATTAAGCATAAAGTGAAATAAATAAATCATATGCTAAACTCTACCAATCAATAAATAATAAAAACCATCAAGCTACATTTCGAGTTCAATTGTAATCTTAGAGAATAAATTAGTTCATGTGACCTAATGTAGACATAAACTCAAATAATATGGACATCAAAAGAATAGAAGAAAAGTAAAGAATGAGTAGAATAATAGAAAATCGATAGGTTGTCAATATTCAATATTCAACATCCAAGCTCCTCTTACCTTCTTGCTCTCTTGATGGCTTTCTTTTCTCCAAAAAATATTAGCTTCATTGTGTCTCCAATTGTCTTTAATTTTATATATCAAGTCCTCAAGGTAGTCCTACTTTTATAGGCTTCAAAGCTTTCAATTTCATTCTAATTAGGACTAGGAATTGCACTGGCTACGTGGCTGTAGCTTCCAGAGCCGCAGCCTGGAAAATCGACGAGTTTTAAACCCTAGCAATGGGCTTGGTGGCCTTATCTTTCTGGCTCCTCAACTGCATGGGCTTCTGGCAGCAACATGCTGTTTTGTGATTTTTACTATTTTGAGCCGAATTCACCTATAGTTTGAATTCCAATGAAACTCTTTTTTGTATTATACCTTCAAAACACACCAACTAAGTTAGAATAAACTAAAACTTGTATATAACACCTAATCAAAGCCTAAACCAACTAAGATTCATCATCCTAATACGATAAGGACTTTAACTAGGATTTGACTAAAAATTAAGCAAAAACTAACTAAAACTCTAGAACATAGCTAAATTAATATGAGTAAAAGATGTAAAATAACTATATTTTCAAGAGTTATTGCATGTGTAGGGCTACATGTTCCTTGCTGGGGAGTTTATAGTGTCTCGTTCTATTATTTTAGATATACCGATGGAGGATGTCGAGGTAAAGAAGGGTCTTGTAGCTGGCCTGATTATCAATTGAGGAGATCAAGGAGGATCCAGTTATGGAGGAGGTTGTGGAGCTTGTGGTTGAGGATATGGAGAAGAATCCCTAGGAGATCTGATTATGGATAATGACTTAATTCACAATGAGGCCATTAATGCAAAGACTAATATGGTGGAGTAAGCCACCAGGTTGCTACTCTTTGCATGAGTCTCTATGTAGATCTAAGGTGCTGTAGAGGTGTGTATGAGTCATTTATGTGAGATTTAGAAAGGTAGTAGTACTATGTTGTTATAACCCGACATCGTGAAGTTAAGTTTTAAATATAATGTGTAAATTTTAGTTATAAAATAACAAACACATAAACAAATTAAATAAATAATAATATAATTGAACATGATATAACCCGATATTAAAAAATGAAATTTGGTTTAACTCTTGATCGTAAAAATAAATGCAAGTATTGACACATATTATACTTATATATATTTCTATATAGATACATAAATTATATGTGTGTATAGTTAAATTATAATTTGATTGACTTAGAACTTGATTTTATTCGGTGTAAATTTTTAAATGGAATACAGGTATAAACAAAATAAACTAGTGCACAATTACAATGAGTATATATATATATAAATACAACCAAGATTAAATATGAACCACACATTTCATTTTTATACTTTGCCTCTGCTTTTTACATTTTATTTTATTTCATTATTTTTTTAGCCTCTCCTTTTTATTTTCTTTCTTATGGTCATGCTCTTTTTCTCTCACTTTCCTTCACCCCCATTGTTTTCTCTAGAAAATGTTGTCTTCATCTAGTTCAGCCGAGAAGCACCTCCTCTTTGAAACATCTTATTCCTTCCTTCTTTCTCCTTGCCTTGTTCTTGTCCTGCTTAGTTATTTAGGGTGTTTAAGAAATGAACCTTTGGCAACTAGTAACTTGTTATGTTTTGAGGATAATGGCCTGTTTCATGCTTCTTTGTAGCAGCCATAGTTAGGACTTGGTCTTCCACTTACCAAATTCACTTTTCCTATAAGTAACTATGGGTTATTGAAGCCAAGAGTGGCTATAAGCGGTTGAAATAAGGTTGCTAGCTGCGCCTTGTTCCATCTTTAATTTGTAAGAGAGGGCATTTAATCTTTCCTTCCAAATTTGGGGGTGTGTGTGTTTGAGTTATTTTGGTGCTCCTTCTACTATTCCTCTATATTGCAGCTCTTCCTTTTGTTGTTGCCAAGATAAGGTTTGGTATGACAATTTCCTCCAAATCAGTAGCTGCCCTACTTCTTGTAATTTCAGGAGCTGCCTCGCCCTTGGAGTAGACTTCCCTTCTCTGCTATAGCAACCACAAGGCTGTTGAAAAAATAGAGGTAGCAGCCTTTTGCTTGTGTTTGGATGGGTGGGCAGCAAGAGAAGGTGGCTTACTGCTATGAGTTCCTTTCCAGTGGTGGTGCAGCCTCATTCTAGTAGTCGAGTTTAGCTTGGTAACTAGCAAATTTTGCTCCTCTTAGTGTAGCCATGGAAGCAAAAGGAAAGGTGCTGTAAAATTCCTTCTTGTAGTGATTATTGGTTTAGCTAGACAGTGTTAATTATTTAGTTTAAGTTAGTTATTTAGGATTTTCTTTAAGTAATTTCTATACTTGTGTATTGCTAAAAGCTTAGATATAATGAAATTAGGAGAATGAATCAAGGCTAAGACTTTAAGAAATTGGTATGGAAGTTTTAGGATTCAAGTTTTTGTTACTTTGATTAGCCAAGTTAAATCTCAAGATTAGTAATTGAACTACAAGTCATATGAAATTGTGTTGATACTATGGGAATATGTAAATATTTACATACACATATATGTGAACTATAATAAATCATGCCCTTGATGTGTTTGACAAAATGTCTAAAAGAAACTACTTGTAAAGTAATAGGAAAACTTGGTATACTCAAATCTTATGGCTAGGGATTATTGGAATTTGAATAAAAAGTTCAAAAACAAGAGTAAAGAACTTTTGGTTAATGTTATGATGTTAGGATGTAATGAAAGTGATTAGTGTGTATGAACAAGGGGTGGTTAGTGGTGGGTAAAGTGCTGAAAATGGGAGTTAAGTGATTATTAAAGGGAAACAGGGTCAGATTTTATAAGTTCGAGAAATCGGGTGTTTCGGGTACTTTGTGGACTGAATTAGTTTATGAGTGATAAATAAAAATTATAGCTTATGGTATTGAGATAATATCTAGAAAGTTTCGTAACTTGATTCAAAGTATATTTATCGTTAGAGCTGTTAGACTGCAACTGGGTTCGTGTAGGATTTTAGGTGAGCTTCAATCATTTCGGAGAATTTTGTTGGGGGTTGTGGTTTGAAGTAGCTTAGGATCTCTGAATAAGAATTGTTCCTAAAATATTAAAGGACAAATATGGACATTTACAGGCTTTAATTTCATGTTATATGTATTTTGCAAGTGTTGGAAGTCATGGTTGTGATTTTTAGTTCCTGATTGAACCTATTTTGGTATAACTGGCTTTGGAGGATCTTAAAGGATGAATTAGGAGTGGGGTGCTGAAAATTAATTGTTCCTAACATCTTGATAAACTATACTGAAAAGTTTCATAATTTAATTCTCAACTATGAGAATTCTATAAGTATCGAAATCTAGTTTTAGCAACCAAAAATGTTATGTGTGCCCTATTTTTGTACATGTGGGAATTTGAGTGGGTTTAAGGCTGATTTTAGAAAAGGTTTCTAATAAGAAAGGCAGTTAACATCCTGGAGATATTTTTTGAACTTGGTTTTATGGAATGTGGATAAGTACGTAAGTTGAAATCCAACATATCTCTAAGGTGGTTGTGAAAATGTCTAAGAGTGGTTAACTTTAAATAAATACATAGAACTTAGTATTTATCAATTTTCGTAATTAAAAGGTTACAACCTATAAAATTGAAAAAACTAAGTAATACTTGAAAAATTTAATTGCAGCTCCGAAAAAGTGTTGTTGAGCCAACAACGCAAGTGAATACAAAAAGAAATTGATGAGCAAGATTGGTAAATAGGTGAGTGGATGATGTATTATTTGGTTGCTAGATTAATATATGCAATTGTTTATGTGTATGTGAAGTCAATGTGTTTATATCGAGATAAATAAGAATGTATAGTGCTATAATTGAATTATTTGAATTATGTTTGACTTGTGACTTGTCACTTTGTTTGTATTTGATAAGGGCCAATAAACTGATTTTTATCTTAAATGATTTTTACATATGAAATAGAATCTAGGTGCAACTAGAATACTTTGATTTGATAATTTGACATTGATTAAAAATATTCGAGTAACTCCTATGAATATTTGAGTAATTTTGTATATAGATGTGTTTATATTTGTGTTTGGTGTGTGGGCACAAAAATTACCCAGAGGGGAGAATATGTGTTTGGTGTGCGGGTGCTGAATTATTCTATTGGCCCTTTGTATGCTTTGAATGTTTTGATTTCTTTGTTTGAATTGTGAGTTCTAAACATTCCGATTGATTTATTCATTTTGTGTATTACATAAATTGTGTTTAATTGATTTTATGATTATTATATGTACATATGTGTACCATTGAATTAAGATATGAAACATAGTTACAAGAGATTATTTAATTTAAATGTGATCTTTATGCTTTGGTTGATGCTAGTACCATTTGGATATGTTTTCCACTCACTGAGTTCTGGAGGGACTCACCACTCTTTCATTGATATTTTTTAGTAAGATGATCTTTGTGAACATCAACAACCAATACTGGGCTTGCCGAGTATTTGGCGGCAAGGTATAAACTCGAGATTGCTTACTTGAAGTCAAGAATGAAAGTTTGCAGTCATATTAGGACTTTGGGTGTCTGGTTTTGTGTTGTGTAATAGGTTAGTTATTTGTTGTTATGGAGAAAATTAGAGCAGTGCTCTATGTGTATGTTAATGTTGTGTAAGCTGGTTGAATGTAACTAGAGATTATATATTTATATTTAGGCAAGTACCTGTTTATAGGGAACCTTTACCAAAATTTTTAGTAAATTGTTATATATTTCAGTAAATAAACATTTGTACAGTTAACTTGTGTTTTCTAAAATTTAATTTATTGCTTTAGTTTAGTCAAACGTTATATATGTTTCTTTGTCTTGAAGTTAGGGTTACAGAGGTTTGGTTATCCATTCTTCTGGCCAATCATGCCTCTGAGTGGAGTGTGACATATGATGTATGACTTTTAGTCAAATGTGTCCACTTGATTACGTTATCCCTAATCCTGTATTCTCAATACTCGTTAGACCTGCTTTGGCCCTTGGATGAGAGATATGAATTCGTAAAAGTTAGAACTAGGGCAATCTATGTATATATGTAAATAAAATATCCTTTAACGCTGATATAAAACAACAATGTTTATGTATATAAGTGATATTTACTATAAGTTTAGATATATATAACTACATACGTGCACGATATAGCATTAGAATTGAATATATTAATTAGATCTCTTATTGTTTCCATTAAGCTACGATCGATAATGATTTCTATTGCATTTTACTGATCTTTTGAAGTATTTATACGATTGGCCATAATGTGCATTATTTGAGTTGTCAAAAGTTGGTATATTTGTGATATTTTTATGTGTTATTTGGTAAATATTGAAGAAAAAAGTTTGACCTCATAGTGCATGATGGTAAAATATTATCTGAATAACACTATTAGGGGTGTCACAATTGGCTGGAATTCCTTCATAAGCAAAGCATCAAAATTTCCTCTTAATGTTTAGACACGAACCTTCTTCACTTTTTCAAATCCTTTGAGAGAAAACTTTTCAAAATCTCCCAATCTTCATTGGCAGTAGTTGCAAGTGCTACCTTCTTAAATTAAACTCATCCAACCCCTGATAGATGAGGGTGAGAGTTGGTTGATCATTTTTCCTAACATTTTGCAAGGCATCCTTTTGAACTGCACTCAAAGCTCCTTCATCTTGTGGTTTGGGCATATCTTTAATGTATGACTTCTCATGCCTCTTGTGCACCAATCTAGGCCCCAAATTCATATGAAATACCAATTGTCATAGTTGTTTTTAGTAAGACGAGGAAAGTAAAATGAAAACATTCCATAAGACATCTCTCAAAGTCACCAAATTAGAGCACCTAGCTCTAATATCACTTTGTTAGAAACATGGTGAGCACAACACACAAACAAAAGAGATAGACTAACAAATTGGAATACTCGAGAATAATTTATACTTTTCTTGATATCAAAATGTACACCTACAATGTGTGCTTATAGGACTCAAAATGGTAATTAACTTTAACGACACTCAATTAAATGTGTAATAATATGGATTAAATACTCATGATCATTAATTACCTTAAACTTTAAAGACTCTATCTAATTAATACAATTTTATTAAACATTAACAACAATGAAATTCCACTAGCCCACTGTAATTTGTAGCCACCCATTTCAATAAATTAACTCCCATATAATTATTTCAAAATAACTCACATTCTTGTGACTCCGACTAACCATTTGAATAAATAAAGTTTTTTATTTACAACATTTTCTCCAGTTTATAATTAAGAAAACGATTAATTTGTAGCTTTAAAATTGATTCTAAGTCATGACTATCAACATTCACATGGAAACTTGTGTTCAAGTAATTAAATGAAGTTACCCTAAAGGGATGAGGAAGTGACTGTCCCAAACTAAGCTAGTATTGCCAAGTACTCTTGCTTGACAGCCATTATTTTTATAATCACCCACTGTTGGTTGCATGCTATATTTGCGAGTGTAGATTACTAAATAGGATCATGGTGGATGATGGATCTGACGTCAACACTACAGAAAAGCTAAGCCATAGTCATCTGATGATCCAATGATTCAATCAACGTGGTCAAAGAGCTATTGGAATAATCAGACTTGGTGTGCTAGCTGATTAGTGACATGGTAAGTCATGCCTAAACTAAGTTCTTCCCAGTTTGTTATGCTTCACAACTACCGCAACTTGAGAAAAATCCATCTTCTTGATCGATCGGAATACACTCCTAAGTCCTCAAGTCACAACTAAAGTCAAGACAAGAATTAGAGAGATTTTCTTGGTAATTTTGTATCGAATATTCACTGTGAAATTCTTCTCTAAACTATGTATAAACTAAGCAAATTTATGAATATTTATTTCCACTTCTTAACTAAAAATTTGTTTGTAAAAATGCCAATAATGATCCATAATTATGCTATATATTTTTCACAAATTGGTATTATTATAAGTTGATTATTTCCTTGGGCGGTGGGGCCTGCAGCAAATGACGGAAGAGAGGCTTGTCTCCATGCTAGCTGAGAAGATGCGAAATAAGAGAAGGAGAGAGATGGGGAGAGGGTATGGCCTATGGGTCGGTGGGACCCAAACCACAGTCATCACCGGATAATGACACCAGGCTGTGTAAGAACTGCATTACAGTTACACAAATAACCTGGCTTACGGGTATGTGTGTCATGTGTATGTATGGTCTAACATGCATGCTTGCATTGCATGTATATTTATTGATGTACATGACATCAAATGATTGAGCATTAAGGAAGAGAGACTATAGCTAAATTTTGTACATAAGAAAACAATAGCAAGTGAGAAGATAAAAAAAAACAAGGGTAGGTCTTCACAGTTTGTTTTCTTCTCTTTCAAATCCAGATTGTGGCTGCCTCCTATAGATACTTTCTGCTTGGTTTTTTCTGGGATTAATCTAAAAGATTTCCAAGCGACAAGAAATCAGGTAAATCAGACATGCTAGCTCCCCCTTCTTTATCCATTTCTTAATTATTTCACTTTCATTTTCATTTCCAAAGTGTTTTGGGTTAATTTGAATGAATTCTTTCTTGAATAATTCTAGACTTTGAAGATCAGCACAAGAGTTTAAATTATATTTTGTAGGTTTTAAGTCACAAAGGGATTTCCTAAGATGGCGGCTTCTTCCTCTTCCACACCGTTCTTCGGAAGCAGAGAAGAAAATCAAAATCAGGTGACACAGCAGCAGCACCAATCTTCAGCAATCGCTTCTTCAACTGCTGCAAGCACAGTACCTCAAAAGAAAAGGAGGAACCAACCTGGAACACCAAGCAAGTAGCTCTTTCCAATTTTCATTCAATATTTGCTTTCTTAATTAAAAAAACAAATGACTTTTTAAATATAACAAATCCACTTTTCTTGTCAACAATAAATTCCAAAAGAAAACCCTAAAGGCCTAAATCATTAATATGGAGAACGGTAGGTTATTTTGTGACTAGTATCAATTAATTTTGAAGCTTATAATTTCATTTAATTACTTATGATATTAAACCTAATTTAGTAATTAATTTTCTAATTATTTTCTTTAATATTTGTTAAATTTGTGATTATTCCATGTACAGATCCAGATGCGGAGGTGATAGCACTCTCTCCCAAGACCCTAATGGCAACAAACAGATTTATATGTGAGGTATGCAACAAAGGATTCCAAAGAGAGCAAAACCTACAGCTTCACAGAAGAGGACACAACCTGCCATGGAAGCTAAAGCAGAAAAGTACAAAAGAGCCAAAACGAAAGGTTTATCTGTGTCCCGAGCCAACTTGCGTGCATCATGATCCTTCTCGAGCACTCGGAGACCTCACCGGAATTAAGAAGCATTACTCTCGTAAGCACGGAGAAAAGAAGTGGAAGTGTGAAAAGTGCTCCAAGAGGTACGCCGTGCAATCTGATTGGAAGGCGCATTCAAAGACTTGTGGCACCAGAGAATACAGATGTGATTGTGGCACCCTCTTCTCCAGGTAATTACAATTTAACTAACTATTTCTTATTATAATTGTAGCAAATAATTTGTTAAAAAGATTCTTTGAAAATGAGGGAATAGCAGAAGAATACTGCTCGCACGTGAGTATACTAGCTGTAAATTTGTTTTGTTGGTGTTGTCAAAAATACTTTGAAATTTGGAGGAATAAAACATGGAATAAGTTAAATTTAATTTTGCTAAGTCCTCGGGAAGACCGCAGTACTTCATCTTTTTGCCAATTCACGTGTAGTAGTTATACTACAAGGCAAGAGCATAGTGATACGTTGGATATATAAGTTACTGGGTTTAATTTGTCTCTTCCGGATTGGCTTTTTCTGTATATTTGTACTCAAGCTCTGCCATGACAATGGGGGCTAGCTACTTTTGCTCTATCTCTCTTAATTAGTCTTTCTCTCTCATCATTATTTTCTGAGAACTTGATCATTCTGGGTTTCATGTGGGTTTGAATAATGAAGATGGTCCCAGTTAGGGTTTATGATCAGAATGCATACATTGGTTTTTCATAAAAGTTGCAAATAATTCTCTGGGTTCTTTAATGTCAGAAATGTCCTAATAATGGTACTTTGAGTTGGATTGGTTGATTACTTTCAGATTTTGGTGTAGTCCTATATAGGGTTATCTTTTTACTGTTGCTTTCTTTCTATTGGGAATGTGTATTTTTTGTTAAAAGGGAAAATTAATCTTTTGAAGTCAAGTGCATGTGCATTAATTTTAATTGGTTGCCACTAAATTTCAATTCCAATATCAATAAAAGCAGGAAATTAAAGTCTTCTTTGTGTTGACTTTACAGTATATGTTCAAGACTTAATTTCTGTTGCATGCAGGCGTGACAGTTTCATCACTCATAGGGCATTTTGCGATGCACTGGCACAAGAGGCTGCAAGGCATCCTACCACCACCTTAAACACAAGTATGGGAAGCCATCTCTTTGGAAATAACCATATAAACTTAGGCTTAACTTCCCAAGCTATAATTCCCTCATTTCATCAAAATCAGGACCACTCATTACAATCAAACATCCATTCTACTTCATTGGGTTTACAATCTACACAACCTATGCCGATGCCTCTCTCCAATACTTTCTTTAATATACCTGAATCAAACCAAGGATTTCAAGATCAGCACCAACCTCACCAACATGGACAATTATTCTCATCAAACAAGCAATTACATGGACTCATGCAACTCCCTGATCTTCAAAACAACCATGGTGTTGCCAACTCTGCCGCTTCATCAGCCAATCTATTCAACCTTAGCTTCTTTCCAAATAGCACTGCTAACACTGCCAGCATAATCCAGGATGATCAGCTTAACAATGGGACTGGTAGTAGCGATGTCCAAGGTACAACAACACATCTCTTCTCTAATCATGTCAATGATCACCGTCAAGTTGTTGGATCAGCTGGTTTGTCGTCACTCTACACCAATTCATCAGTGCAACACGATCATAACGCACATATGTCTGCCACTGCATTGCTTCAAAAGGCTGCCCAAATGGGTTCGACCTCCACAACCGCCAACAATAATAGTTCATCCAGTTCTCTTTTAAGAGGCTTGGGTGCGAAATCTGATAGGCAACAACTTATGTCCAATGCTAACAGCAACATTCTTGGATCTGCTGAAGTTATAAGATCTCAAATGGAAAATGATCAACACCAACATCTGCAAGGTCTTATGAATTCTCTTGCTAACGGAAGCAATTCATTATTTGGTAGTGCCTTTCATAACATGGATGAAAGTAAGTTGCACCAAAATCTGGGTGTAAGTTTTGGTGGATCTGACAAGTTAACGTTAGATTTTCTTGGTGTTGGAGGGATGGTTAGAAACATGAGAAGTAGCAGTGGGTTTCCACAAAGAGAACTACAACATCAACAAGGATTAAATATGAGCTCTTTGGAGTCTGATCAACTCAAGTCAACACAGTCAAGTCAAAGTCAACCTGATGAACGTCAACATGGCTGTATATGAGCTCTTTGCATGGATGCTCAACTGAAGTTAGCATGTGGAAGTCAAAGTCAACCTTTTGGAAACATCTCCAATAACGTGCAAATGGAAGCATGCATATATAGATGTTCATGCACGTCTTCAAATTAGTTAATTTTATTTTTTTGGTAAAGTTCCATTCTGGTTAATACATTGAACTAGTGTGGTGAAAGTAAACAAAAAGCTGAATTCTAGGCTTTTTTTTTTAGTGCAGACGAAAAAGTATCTATAAGTCATATGAATTTATTTATTCGGAGTATAGTATTTATTTTAATTTACTTAAGTAATAATTCATACTCGAAGAAATTTCTTTATGAAAAATTGAATTTAGCTTACTTCCATACATTTCAAGCCAGATTTACGTTTCATTATAACTTTTTGAGCTATATAAAATAACAAGGCTAGTTATATAAAATTCGGTTTATATAATTTAAGCAAGCAATGAATTTTAATGAAGGAAAAAATAACAGTGAGATTTCATCGCCCCTCCTTATATAACCTTTTTTCTGGTTAAACTCACAAAAATTTTAAATGTTTTTTTAATGAATATTATGTTTTTAAGTATTACATAATGAAACACGAATAAAATTTAGGGTGATTGTTAACGAATAAAAATGAAATTTGTAAACGTGCTTTATGTCCTTTTCGCAGTTTTCTTTTTTCTTATTTCCCTTGTTTTTGTGTACATGTTTTCTTGCAATGCACTTGTGTAGTCATATTTAACTAATAAATTGAATACTATTACATTGAAATTTCTTTCCCTTTCATATATTTTGGAATATAATATCTATAGAGCTGTAAAAATATGAATCTGTGGTTGGCTTGTTGAAGAGAATGTCAAAACATGAAGCCTGTGACTGGTTCTAATGATCAATTTATTGTTTGAGAATCTCTACATGTTTACTACATACCAACAGAATAGACAAGGAAGTATTTATTTGTTTTTCTTTCTTTCTGTAAATTCTATATTCTAATTGATTTTCTTTATTAAAAGAATTCAGCAGAATTTGTTTGGCCACCTAATACCTAATCCTGATAGTTGATATATAGTTATTAATCTCTTGCTACTGTATTAAATATGAATTTAGCTGAATTTCAGGTCCCCTCCTTGACATTCCAATGACTACCTAATTGATTTGTAATTACATACTCTACCCTTTCAAGTTATAACTAAAAATTCCATATGATATGAATTAAAATATTAAGATATTAAGCTATTAAAATAAAATACTTGAAACACTATGTGACAGTTTTGTCGTACGTGTTGTCTTTTATTCCCTATCCCTCATTTGGAATCAAAGGTCCGTGACCACGAAAGCGCGCGGGTAATGTCTTTTAGTTCGTCTTATATAAGAGTTTTACCTCGAGGAAATTTCCTCTCCAATATTTCAAACTCACTATCATTTATTTTGTCATAAGGAAATCCTATCTTACCAATAATTGAGAAAAGAAATAAAAAGAAAATGATCAATGATAAGATTGGAAACTATATAAATTTCTTTTAGAGATGGTTGGTGAGTGGGTTTTGTCCAACCCGTTACTCTTTCCTCTTTTTTTTATTTTTATTTTATTTTTTATTTATTTTTATTTAATATATACTCTTATTGTTGTCAAAATAAATTATTTTCTTGATTTTTTCTCTTATAAATTAAATTGATTCTAGAAGTAATTTACTCTCTTGCACTTCAAGAAAATTTAATATCTAAATTTGTACAATACAAATTCAAACACTTATTTTGTAGTCGGAGATAGTCATCAATGTTCGCCCCCGACACAAAAACCCTAGTTTCAGATAATATTGTTTGTGTTTGCACATACATTAACACTATATGTTACTTGACTTATCTGCTCAAAAGAAGAGAACAAAATACCTGATGCATTACTTGTTTCAACACTTGCAATTGATTCTGAGTGTTATATGCTAAAATCTGAAGTTGATGATCTAAGTATCACTCTTGCTAAATTTGAAAAAGGAAATTTTTTTCTTTAGATATGTTACTTGGTAGTCAAAAGTGTGCATTGGATAAAGCTAGCATTGGTCATCATTCAAGTACTGTACATAAAATGTAATAGCAAACTCTTTGTTAAAACTGGATCTTGATATGGGTTTTACAAACGCAAGTACATGTATCATCCTCAAGTAATACCATGATAAGTAGAGATTGTTCTCATGAGGAATAATTTACTTCCTAAGCTAAGTATCAATATTATGCAGCCTAATTCTAATCAAGCTAATGTAAATTTAAAGGTTTTTGAGCAAATTATAAAAATATTAAAACTAACATCTAGGTTCACTAATATCCCTCACACTACACCTAATTAAACTTAACATAATTCAATACATGCAATAGTTCAAATATTAACCTATATGTCTTAATTATCAATTACTAACGTATTCCTATGTCTAACAATTATATATTCCCCTCAGTCTAATTCCCTATATTCCTCCTATGAGAATTATCCTAATACAAACTAATTAAAAGCCAACCTTACTGGTTACTTATGGATAAAGAGTATATTCTTATCTCTTCAAAAAATTAGATTATCCAAAACATATGAACAATCCAAACACAAGTTATATTGCCTAAGGCTAATCTTGAAATTGATTCTTCCAAGTCAATTACATAATTCTTAGTCAATTTAACTACTGATTGATCAATTAGAAGCATTAAGAACAAGGCAACACAAATATTGAAACAAACATATATTAAATTAAAACTAAAGCCATATTGGCTATATGTGAGTTTAATTGTAACCCTAGAATATGAATACTCCATACTAACTACAGAAAACATAAATATAAAAGACATAACTGTTACAAGTAAATAGAAAATACCAAGAAGGGAGTAGAAGACTAGAAGTTGTCATGGCTCCGGATCTCCTCTAGCTCCTTAAGTACTCTATATCGCCAGCTCAGGTATATCCCCAGACTTCAGCCTTCAACTTACTTTATAAACCTTTTGATCCTAGTTCAATTTAACTAGGATTCTTCTAAAGCACGTAATGGCACTACGGCGCTGAAGCTTCTGCATACTCCTACTTGGATTACAACATGTCACGCTGCAACTTCATATTGATGGACGCTTTCGTATTGATGGACGCTGTGGCGCCAACCTCTCGGGTTATTATGAAGTCATCTTTCCAATATGGCATCGCTGCTTCATTCCACTGGAGCTGCGATACATTTGGCTTTGTCTAATTTATGGGAAGGTTGAATTGGGGACACCACGACTTCATTCCACTGGTGTTACGATGCATTTGTCTTTGTCTAATTTCTAGGATGGTAGAATTGGGGACACTAAAGCTTCTTGTTATAGGCACCACGACGCCAAGCTTTCTAATTGATTTGTACAATTCTTGTTTTAATAACACCGTGGCTTAAACTTTGTCATGCCACAGAGGAAGTTTCTAGGCCTAATCCATCAACTTTTTCCTTCTCGTGCCGCGATGCTATCTTCCTTGGTGTTGCCTTTAATTTTTCTCCCTTTTTTGTGTATAACTAGGATACTGCAAAGACACTTAAAAAAATTTAAACAACCAAATCATAAACTAATCCTAATCATATTAAAAGCCCTAAAAACTCCTAAACAACCTAAAATAACTAAAACACTTAATTTAACTAACATTCTAACTTAAAACCCTAGGATTTAGTAGAAAATAGGAATTAAAAGTATAGTGAAATAACTCTATGTTATAGAGTTATCAAATCCCCAAACTTAGTATTTTGCTAGTCTACAACAAAAAGAAAGAAAACAGACAAACAAACAATAATAACAATTAACTTACCAATGATGAGCTAATTATTCCTTTAAAATCCTTAAATTTTATAACAAAGACTTTAAATTTATCATGTTCGGGCAAACTTCATGTGTATGTGTGCAAGGCATCTTTGCAAATTTAAATGGCTTCAAGGATATTTCTAAAACAACTCAAAGATTAGTAGTAACCCCATAGAACTTTTCCTTTCTTTCCTCTCTCCACTAATGTAGGCTAATACTTAGTCAAAAATCAATAGGTCTTTCATCTAGCTTGTAATGTAACGCTAAGGTAAAGGGTTTGATGAAATGAAAATTTTCAGCTCAATTACCCTAAGCACAAATTCTTTGCAATAAGCTCACCCTTCTTTTTCACCTTTTCTTTGGTAAGGTGCTAACTCCCACTCACTCGGACTTAATATATTTCATCATATATTTTTTTAATCACCTGATATAATTCTTCTTGTGTGGGCATAGATGCTTCCCACTTTTCTCTGTTATCTTTCTAATATTTTCTACCAAACCTTTGGTTCGTAAACCACTTCTCAAGGAATTTCCACATACTACCCTTAGACTTACTTTTTGTCAAGTGGGGAAGATAACAATTTTTTTATCTTCCTTGCTTTACACTCACCCTCACAGTCTTGTTTCAAGCTCATCCCCCTTTTTTATAGCTTAATAATACTGTATATTCAATGTGCTCAAAGTAATAGAGTGCAAATCGGTCCTACAAAAAAGGAATTGGTTAATATACATGTGTTAAAAAGAATAGGCTTCCTGCTCAAAAGTAGGTTTCTAAGGATATATAAAAAACAAGGGTGGATATAACAAAGGCTCTACCAGTCCAAAAATGGCCAAGATCATGTTCTCAACTAAGTCTCACCTAGGATTTCGCCTTAAAAGGAATTCACACTAAATCAAAGGGTCAAAAAAGGGTTATAAAGAAAAATCATTTAAAAAAATCAACCCTAGTTGAAAATAATCTTATGTAGATATGGATGCACGAGGTCTTTGCCCTAATCATAATAAATTCAAAAAAAATTCTTGCATGATTATCAAAAATCAAAATCAATGCATAAATAAGGTAATATCATGGGAATCGGAGAACATTTGAACATTATTAACAAAATTGAAATTGCAATTCTACTAGAACAATACGAGAAAGGGAAACACATTACATCCTAGATACCATGTCTAAACAAATTATTTATAATTAGGGGATAACAATTTACACATGAAATAGGCTATACATAATTGAAAGTTTCACCCTTAAACCTAAACTAAACAATGTACTAATGTTTAACAAAAACGAAGAAAGAAAATAAAAATAAAAGGATAAAAATAACTCCCCTCATTCATCAATGTCATCCTTGGGACAATGGAATGAAGATGGGGGCTCGAGGCAATGAGGGAATGTAGTGGCATCCTATCCTCCTTGTTGTAACATCATTTGCAGCAACTCATTGTTCTGATGATTCATAGGTTATGCTACCAATGCTTTGCACACTGCACCTCCAAGCGGGATATACGCTAGGCCATGGTAAGTCCCATGCATACTGGTCAATGCCAGATAGGTTGGAGTTGCTAAATCACCTTCTTTGGCCTCGAAGTTCCTATACATGAACTTCTTCATCAGGTTGTCATTAATGGTCCCTCTTGAAGTTCCAATGGCTCGTTGTCCTCCCAAATCACACTAGCCTCACAGCATAGTTGAATGATGAGGGATGGGAACTATAATCCGAGGTGCCTACTATTTGCTATATGCAACATGGCACTATGAATTAAGTGACCAACATCAATAGACATATCTCAGAGGACTGTAAAGGTAAGGATGACTCGTTCCTTGGTGACATCACTTGCATGTCCACTTGGCAGCATGTTGGAGAGAATAAAGTAGTACCGAGCTCTTGTAGTTGAATGCAGTTGACTCAATTTGAAATGCACCGGCTCCCAGTGCTCCTAGTTAGTCAACTTCCAAATGGAGCCTCAGTAGCACAATGCATTGATCATCTTGTCATAATTTAATATGCTACTAGCATATTGCACATACTCACCAATATTTGGAATGTCCAGATTGCCATAGTAGGCATTGATCACGGTGATCATGAATGACACCATCTTGCCCCGAACCATGACCTTGATGTCGTTATGCTCCACAAGGTTGGTATAAAATTCTCTTACTAGTAAGACTACTCTGGATGTAGGGGGTGCACACAATTAAACTCAATTTCTCTCAGCAATTTGTTGGATTATTTGTGGAAATAATATAGGCAGAGTTGAAAACTCCTTTGAGCCATAATCTTCTTATTGATCAGCCCCTCGTGGAACTGCTTTTCTGCTTCAACAGAAACAAATCTACTTGTGTTAAAGCTTGGCCTAGCAAAACAAGAGCATTTGGTAGCCTTTGATTTCGGTGCCATGATCCTAAGCAAAGCAAGCATAATCCAATCCTCATAATGCCCAACAACATATGTCAACCACAACCTATATAATCAACAAAAGGTCTCCGACCTGTAATCACATCAAACATCAAACCCCGACATAGTATAATAAAAAAAGCATAACCCATAAGTCCCTATTAAGCCCATCCCTAAACCTAATTTAACTAGTAGATAATTTTCAAGCAAACTCATAAATTATGGGGATGGAAACAGTACCACGACATTATATTTACTCATTGCATAGTTTCAACCAAAAATTAACAAATGAGCATATGGTTTCATATCAAAACGTACTACCTAAGTAACCTAAACCCAACCTATATTGTATGAAATTGTGCAAAAACCATACATAATCACTCAAACCTACAATACTATACATCCATGCTCAAGAACTCATACTATCATACTTAATTAGTGTAAGTATAAACGATATTCAGAAAGGGTTAAAACACTTACTTGGCAGTTCAAATATTCACAACTAAATGAGTATGAACTTAAGTGTGGTGTTTCATGGTCCAATCCAAGTGGATGTGTTCATTTTTTGTATAGTTTCACTTTTAGGGTTAGATTTTGAGAGATATGTGTTGGTTTTGAGAGATATATGATTTGGGGATTTTGATTTCCCCTTTTAAAAACTAAAATCCTAACATGGCACCACAGCGTGAATTACAAGGTGCCGCGACGCAATGCCATAAAATTTTAAAAACATGGGATTTAATGCCACAATATAAAGAAATGGGTGCTGCAGCTCATAGCTCTTAGGTTAAATCCTAAATTTTCATAAAAGGAGATGCCATAGAACAAATAAGAAGGCACCGTGGCATAATGATCTTGGGTTAAAAACTTTATTTTCTGGGTTCATAGGGGGGCTGCGACACAAATGTGGTGTCACTGTAGTGTCATGCTCTTTATTTGAAAATGTATTTTCTTTGAAATTAGGATGCTACAACGTGAGTGTAGTGATATAGCGATATGATTTCACTCACACTTTATTTGAATTACTTTTATCCTATCATGCGCAGTTATGATATTATGTTATTAACCTAGGGTTCCAAGTTAATTATTAGAATCTTTCAATTGCTTATAATTCATACCTTATTTATTCAATTCACTATATGTCTATAATAACTGAATTAAATAAGATTCATTAAGAACAATCCTAAATTGGCTACCTATGGTATATAGGTATATGTCTATCCTATATGCGAATCAAATTCAATCAATAAAATAAAAGAATTCAAACATGTGCTATATCACTCAAGGCTAACCTAGATTTCATTTATCAAGGTTCCCCTAGATTACCAGATCTATCTAATTGGTGATTAAACAATTAGAAGTAATAAATATAAAATGATATAAATAACATAAATACAAAAACCTAAGCAATCCATAAATAAAACTAAATCAAACTGCATGTGAGTTTCATCATAAACCTAGAAAAAAGAATTATTTCATGCTACTAAACATAACTACAACTAAGCAAATCATAATGAACATACAAAGAAACTAAAAAGAATACAGGAATAAGAAAAGACTATGAAGATGGCGGTCTTCAAGCTTTTTGAAATCCCTTGCTCTTTTAGTTCTAAAGCGTGCTTAATCTCTTCTCTATCATGAACTCTAGATTATCTTTAAACCTCAGCCCTGCTCTTTTATTCATAGCCTTTTTCCTTCTATTTTGGATAAACTAGAAGTCTTCAAACTCCTCAAAATCTGTACAAGTGCCGCGGCTTAGTCATATATGGTGCTGTGGCTTCCCAGGATCTGTATAATCTTAATAGGACTCATCCTTTGTCGCAGGCCTCACATTCTTAGGCATTGCGGCGTCAATTCCTAGCTTGGTTTATGAAAGTCGTCATTCCTTTGACTCTACGGCTTCATCTTCATCGCTCTACGGCTTCTATCTTTATGAGTTGAGACTTTAAGTTCCCTGACTTATATACTTTTCTCCCTTTGTATTAGCACCGTGGCTTTATAATGGTGGCACTGAGGGGTTGTTCTCTTTACCTTTTTTCCTTAATTCTTCCTTTTGGCACACCGCGACTTCATTTTATGCAGGCACTAGTTGATCAACTTCCCTTATTTAATTGACACTATGACACTGTAAAGACACCTAAAACAAATTAGATATCAAAATTTGGAAAACTACTCCTAATTAAGATAAAAACTTTACAAAATTCCTAAAAATTACCTAAAACAACTCTAACACTATATTTAACTAGTATTCTAACTTAAAATATCAGGATTAAGATCAAATATGAATTAAATTTATAGTAAAATAACCTTATTATTCTAGAGTTATCACACCCCCAAACCTAATTTTTTGTTATTCCCTAGCAAAAATAAAAAAAACATCACAAGTAATTATCAATGACAAGCTAATTATTCCCCTAAAAATCCTTAAATTTTATAACAAACACTTGACTCAAGATAGCACACAAGTATAATTTTCAAATTTATTATGTTCAAGCAATCCTTATGTGTGTGTGTGCAAGGCATTGTCACCAGAGTTAGATGGCTTGAAAAATATTCTCAAGATAACTCAAAGATTAACTCTAACTCCTTAACTTCGTTTTATGAAATGAAATTTTTGGCTCAAATACCCTAAGCATAACTTCCTTGCATGAGTTCACCCTTCTTTTCCACCTTTTGGTTTTTAACACCTTAATTCCGACATACTCGGGCTTCCATGTTTCCATAAAGTTTATATCATCCAATATATTTTCTTTTTGTGTGACATACATGTTCCCAACTTTCTTCCTTTCCTCCTTTTCTTTTTCACCCAATAAATCAAACCTTTGGTTTGTAGGAATTGTTAAGGAATTTTCATGTAATCCTCAGTTTCTTTTCTTTGTGAGGGGGGGAGGGGGGAGGGGAAGATTAGATAATATATTTTTCCTTTTCTCCTTTGTAATACACTCCTCTTCATAGATTTGCTTAAAGCTCATTCTTTCTTTAAACTTAATGAAACTACATATTGAATGTGCTTAACGTATTAGGGTACAAATGGGTTTTACAAAAAAAGAATTGGTTAGTATATGTATGTGTTAGAAAGAAGAAAAAAAAAAAAAGGCATTAGGCTAAAAAGTGGGTAATTAAGAAAATATGGAATCATTAGTGGATTATACAAAGGCTCTACTGGTCCAAAAATGGCCTAAATCATGTTCTCAACTAAGCTTCACCTAGGATTTTACCTTAAGAGAAATTCTTACTCATTAAGGAAGTCAAAAAGAGTCTAGGATTTATAAAAGAAAATCATTAAAAACATTAACCCTAGGCAACAATAGCCTTGTGTAATGTATATATGAGGTATATGCCTTAATTATAATAAACTCAAAAAATTATTTTCAAATGTTATCAAAATCAAAATCAATGCATAAATAATTCTATCATGGGAATAAGGGAACATTAGACAATATTAACAAATTAACTTGCGATATTTTGAACACACTATGAAAAAAACACAATACAAACAACCTAATTGGCTAAGTATATATCATCGGGAGTTAACCAAACATTAAGATAAAGAATTATTACACAATTTTAGCTATCCCCCAAACCTATATTAAACATTGTCCCTATGTTAGAAAAGAAAAGGGAGAAAATAACAAAAGCAAAAGCAAAAGAAAACTCCCCTCATTCCTCAAAATTTATGTCGATGTCTTCCTCAGGTCTTAGGAATAGGGCTGGTGGTTGGAGACAAGGGGTAAGAGTGGAAGGATCCTATCCTTGTTACTGTAGTATCATCCTCAACATTTGATTATTTTGGTGATTGATAGCGTGTGTGTGTTGCCAATTATCCACACAATGCACCTTTAATCTCGAAATTTGCTAAGCCAAAGCCAGCTTTTGTGTACTAATAAGCTAGGCTAGTGCTGCTGGATCACCTTCACCAGCTTCAGCATTTCAGATTTGAAATTTGTTCATAAGTTTGTTATCAATGGTACCCTTGGGTAAGATCAACAGCTCTGTATCCTCCCAGAGTGCACCAGCTCCATGACACAATTCCATGATAAGTGAGGGAAACCAGATACCTAAGTGCCTAGTGTTTGTTGTCAGTAAGATTGCACTATGAATAACTCTACCAACATTAATGGACATACCTCTAATAATAGCATACACCAGAATGGCTTTCTCTTTAGTTACATCATTGGCATGTCCATTAGGAAGGATGTTGGCGAGCACAAAGTAATACTAAGTCCTTGCAAGGGCTAGCAATTAACTGGCCTGGAAATGAATTGACTCTCCATTGGTTAGTTTCCATACAGCACCTTAAGTGTATAATGCACTGATCACTTCATCATAGTCTACTATCCCGCTTGAATAAGTCATGTACACATCAGGTTTGGGGATATCTGATATGCCATAAAATGCATTGATTGCTATACTTATGAATGAAACCATCTTCCCTTGCACAATGACTCTACTATCCATGTTCTCCACCAGGTTAGCATAAAACTCTTGAGCCACTGCAATGATTCCAACTGGGGGTGGTGCACATAAATTGGCTCACTGTCTACTGTTGATCAAATTGGCCGTCCCCGGGAACTAATCCGGGCTGAGGTGTAAGCCTTACTGTGCCATAACCTTCTTTATGATAAGCCCATCATGAAAACGCTTTTTAGCTGTAGTGAAGATGAATCGGCTATTGTCAAAGCTTGATCTAGATGATAGGGCACACTTGGTATAGCCTTTGTCTTGGGTCCCATTGTCCTAAAAACAACACCAAAATAATCCCAAGCCCAAAATTACCCAGTAACAACGTCAACCACAACCCTTTAATTCATAAAAAGTGTCTCACTACACAATATTTAGATAAATCCTCAGGCATGTTATCTTAATATCATATCATTTTTCAAGAATCATCAATATGTATATTCATCCCTCCTAAACCTATTTCACTATTAGTGACTTATCAAGAACATTAAAGAATTATGGGGTGAGGGTTACATTGATATGATATACATTCATATAACATCAAATTCATGTACTATTATGATAAGTTCTCAAAAGAACTTATATTACCTCTCATTATGTATTCATTTTAGCTATGTTCTTAAGCTTTGCATTTAATTTTGGTTAGTTTTAGCTTAGTTTGTAGTTTAATGTGTTTTTCGTGTTTTTGTTAGTATTTAGCTTTCAAATAAGAGCTTCAATCATAATTGGTATTTGGTTATGTATTTTGAAGGTTTAAGGCTTCATGAAGTCAAGTTTGAAGACCAAAAACTCAAGGGATGAAATTCTAGCCCAGACCATAAAAATTGGCTAAGTCCTCTGTTTAGCGCCTAGGCGCCTAGACCAATCTGTCTACAGCGTCCAGGAAGTCCAGCGCCTAGGTGCCATCCTGATACTAACACCCTTGTTTTTGCCCGGAATGCACTAAACTCTATTTTTGAGGGGTATTTAAGGGTTATAAGCTAGGGTTTGAGAAAGAATGGTTGGGGGACGAAATTTTGTAGCTTGGGAGAGAGTTGAAGAAGGAAGGAGGCTGAAGGAGCAAGAGCTACGAGTTTGGGCTTTATTCTTCACAAGTTTTATCTTGTCTTCCCTTCCTCTTGTGTTCTTTGTAGTTATTTCTTGATGAATTTCGTATTTCCATCCATGATAATTTTTTGCATAATAAGCTAAATGTTTTTGTTCTAGGATCACAATTTCCCTCACACTTGTTGTAATTTGTCATTATTATCTCAAGCTTAGAGTCAAGGTATTATGGTATTGACCAAGGATTCTAATACAATTATAAGTATTTTTCCAATTTCTTATAACATACCTTGCCTAATCAATTCATTATATGTCTATGAGAATTGAATTAAACAAGATTCATTAAGATAAAATCTCATTTGGTCATACATGGCATATAGGTATATGTTTATCCAATATACAAATCAAATCCAACCATTAATGTGAATGAATTTAAACATACATTATATCATCCAAGGCTAATTTAGATTTCCTTTGTCAAGGTTTTTTTAAATTACCACAACAATTTAATTTGAGATCAAGCAATTAGAGGCATTAAGCATAATCGTAGCTCTTGTAATCTTAGAACATTAGGCACTAAATGAATCATAGATAAATTCAAATCACACTACATGTGAGTTCCATTGTAATCTTAGAACAAAAACATTTAGCTCATTATGTAGAAAATTATCATTGTTGGAAATACAAAATTAATTAAGAAATAACTACAAAGAACAAAAGAGGAAGGGAAGACAAGATAAACTTGTGAAGAATGAAGCCCAAACTCGTAGCTCTTGCTCTTGCTCCTCTTTTTCCTATAGCCTCCTTGTCTCTTCAACTCTCTCCCAAACTACAGAATTTCATCCCCCAACCTTTCTTTCTCAAACCCTAGCTTATAACCTTTAAATACCCTTCAAAAATAAGAGTTTAGTGCATTTTGGTTGAAAATAAGGGTGCTGGTATTGGGATGGCTCCTAGGTGCCGTAGACAGATTAGTCTATCACCTAGGCAGCTAGCCCCTGGTGCCTAGGTGCCAGATAGGGGACTTAGCCAATCTTGGATTATAAAGATTGGAGCTATTGTTGATATTAGTCAATCTATGTAGTTTCTTATAGATTATATCTTGAATTGAACCTTTGTTGCTTGAATTTTTGGGGAAATTTTGATATGCATGAAATTGGATTTATGAAGATGGAAAATAAGGGTTTTGCTATTGCATAAATTAGGGGTTCTTAGTTCTACAAATTAATGGAGGATTATATGTGTGAAATTAATTCCCATTGATATTGGTAATGACATTCAAGTTTGGGGGTGGTGATATTGTTGTGTTGTGCTTGGAAATTGTTGGTATATATATTAGGCCATTGGTGTTGTTTTGAAAGTGTAGCCATGCCTCCAAAGCATTCAAGAGGTGGACCTAGTTCAACTTAAGATACCTCAAAGTTTGTATTAGAAGATGCTTAAATCTATTTTACTTGTTTGCTTACTCACTAAGATTTAATCATTAAAAGAGGTTTTGATTTGATTCCACAATTTCATAAGCCAATTTATGGTATAATCAATGACCGTCATTGGGGGCGGTTTTGTCATCCACTGGAAGTGGCAGTGGTCCTTTGGTATTAGAGTTTTATGCCAATGTTCCTGAGCATATCAATGGTAAGGTGTTCGTTCGTGGCTACCAAGTTCCATTTGACAGCCGCGCCATTAATGTAGTATATGGGTTGCCAAACATTGAAAATGATGAGTATTCCTAGCTATTGCTAGATGAGGTTGATTTGGATGAGATTCTTGCATTTCTATGTAAGGGTCGTACTTTATGGAGAATGTCAAATGACGAGCCCATCACTTTTCGAGCCAATGCATTAAGCAAATATGAAAAAGCTTAGTTCCTATTCTTGTTGCACAATTTACTGCCGTGCACGCATGTATCAAATGTCACTAAGGAGAGGGCGATTCTCTTATATGCTATCTTTACCGGCAAGAGCATTAACATTGGAAATCTCATATTTTCCAATATCATCAAGTATGCTCGCAGCATGTAAAAAGAAGAACTCTATTTTCCTTGTTTAATCACGATATTATATGAGCGAGATGGTATGCATTATGAGCTAAGTGAAGAAATGCTACCACCAAAGGGAAGTATTGATCAAACAATTGTTAACCGCCTTCCAAATCAATTAATGAGAGGCAGCTCCTCTTCAGCCCTACCACCATCTCAGCTGCCCTTGGGTAAGCCATCACCAAATCTGACTTTGGCATAAAGAATGGAATGGGTTGAGCAACTCCAAGAGCATCAATAGAGTTGTCTTAATGCTATGGCTCAAATGCACCAGGTGTTCGCTGAGCATATTGAAGTAGACATGTCCACTTTCCTTACCTATCCGATCACCTATACTTTGACAGCAATGCTGAAGTTGAAGATGAAGATGAAGATCTAAATGAAAGTGATTAGGCGTTCTATGCCTTATATTGCATGTCAGGGAAGTTTCCTTTTTATTCTTTATCTTATGTTATATTAGTATGCCATTGTGGACAATGTCATGATAAGTTTAGGGGTGTTATTTTTATGTTGTGTGGAGTTTAAGTTGTTTGATGTCTTTTGTTGTTATTGTTAAGTGTGTTGTGGTTGAGATGCTATTATACTATTTTGATGAAACTCTCCCATCCTATGATGAGAAATTTGGTTATCATGTAATCTTGACACTTATGTTCAATTCTTGAGTTAGTACCATTGTAGGATATGATTTCAACATATTTTGAGCACATGATATTTTTATTAAGATTGTGATGCTTATTTGGAAAAGGTTTATATTTAGCATGTCCATGTTTGGTTTAGAGCTCTAGAATTTGTTTGATTCTCTTTTGAGGTGAAATCATGGATGAAACTAAGTTAGGAACATGATTTAGGCTATCTTTAGGCTATTTGAGCCTTTCAAGCTTACCATGTTTTATCTTATATCCTTAGTTACCCCATCGAGCCTATATTGCCTTTTATGGGATACCAACAAAATTTTTACCTAACCATTCTTTAAAATTCCAATTTTGAATCCTAACTCTTGGGCATATTGATCATTCTATGAAAATATTGAGCTATGCTAAGAGAAGGAGGAATTGTTAGAGTTATAAAAGTTTGTAGTTAGATTTGTAACTCTTGGTCACCCCTAGAATCATAATAATAATAAAAAAGTTTGGGGGTGTGATAAGAGTTGAGAAAAAAGGCAAAGAGAAAGACCCGTCAAAGAAATAAAAATACATGAAATGGAAAAAAGAAAAGAACAAGTTGTGGGTATCACTTGGGTGGTGAAAAGAGCTCATAAATGGTCCAGAGTAATTTATATGCTTAGGATATTTTGAGCTATTAAATTCGTTTACCATACCATTACCCTAAGCCTACATTACAAGCTTATAAAAACCTATTGATTCTTGGCTTAGTTAAGTCTACATTAGTGGAGAGAGAGTTGAAAAACAAACATATAGGGTTTGAATGCTAGACTGGATTTGATAAGCATAAACTTATCTGGATTGCATGCATTCCTTCGTAAAGGATCATTCACACACACGCTAGAAACCCATTTGAAAATGATGCTTACTCTTCAATTTAACATGAGTTTGAATGATACTTTATGGTTGGCAATGAGTTAAGATTTAATGAAACTTTTGAAGATATCATGGGAATATTATCTTGCTGTGTAATGCATCTTTAACCATGTTGTTTGTTGTGTGTTTGTTTTTCTCTTTTGCTTGAGGACTAGCAAAATCTTAAGTTTGGGGGTGTGATAAGTTCTTAAAAGAAGTTATATTACCTCTCATTATGCATTTATTTTAGCTATGTTCTTGAGCTTTGCATTTCATTTTGGTTAGTTTTAGCATAGTTTGTAGTTTAATGTGTTTTATATTGTGTTTTTGTTAATATTTAGCTTTCAAATAAGAGCTTCAATCCTAATGGGTTTTTGGTTATGTATTTTGAAGGTTTAAAGCTTCATGGAGTTAAGGATGAAGACCAAAAAACTCAAGGGATGAAATTCCAGCACCAGAAAAATTGGCTAAGCCCTCTGTTTAGGCGCTTAGGAGCCAGCAAGTCTAGTGCCTAGCCGCCATCCCGATACCAACACCCCTATTTTCACTCGAAATGCACTAAACTCTGATTTTTGAGGGGTATATAAGGGTTATAAGCTAGGATTTAAGAAAGAAAGGTTGGGGGACGAAATTCTACAGCTTGGGAGAGTGTTGAAGAGGCAGGAAGGTTAGAGGAAGAAGAGGAGCAAGAGCTACAAGTTTGGGCTTCATTCCTTATAAGTTTTATCTTATTTTCCCTTCCTCTTTTGTTCTTTGTAGTTATTACTTGATGAATTTTGTATTTCCTAGCCATAATAATTTTCTACATAATGAGCTAAATGTTTTTGTTCTAGCATTACAATGGAACTTCTATGTAGTGTGATTTGAATTTATCTATGGAATGTTTAAAGTGTGGTATTTATGTTATATATATCATTCTATGCTAATTGCTGGATCTCAAATTAGATTGTTATGGTAATTTAGAGGAAGCTTGACAAATGGAATCTAAATTAGCCTTGGATGATATAATGCATGTTTAAATTCATTCACATTGATGGTTGGATTTGATTTCATATTGGATAGACATATACCTAAATGCCATGTATGACCAAATGAGGTTTTATCTTAATGAATCTTGTTTAATTGAATTCTCATAGACATATAGTGAATTGATTTGGCAAGATATTATTATATGTAATTCAAAAGATACTTATAATTGTATTAGGATCCTTGGTTAATACCATAATATCATGACTCTAAGCTTGAGATGATAATGATAAATTACAATATGTTTAAGGAAAATTGTGATCCTAGATTCATTTCATTATATATATTTCAAATTTAATTATTCCAAGTTTATCAGTTTCTTAATTTAGTCCATTATTTTAAAGATTCGATTATTTGGATAAAATTAGGGTTGATATAATTTTAGTACTCAACATTGTCATTTATATTTCCTACTGGGATGATACTTTATTTACTCTTTATTACTTGTTAACGACACGTATACTTGCGTGGTAAAAACGACAACACATTCCTAAGAACTCATCACTAAGATGGAAAACAAAGTGCCCATGAAACCAAAAACCTAAAATAAAAAATTATGCATAGGACCCTTTAAAAATCATATCTACCCATAATCCATTAAGCATTTAAGCAAACAACACAAGAAAAGGATCCTACCTACAAGAAAATTCTCAGATCATAAAGAGAAAGGAAAGAGTGCTTTCTTGTGTTGAAGCAATTCCAAATATAGTGTAAAATGTAATATAGGTGAAGGGTTTTAGTGTGAGAGTGATGGAAGGCACTAGAACAGTATTGGCTTGGTGCTTTATGGCCAAAAACTTATGATTTCACGAGTTGGGGTGCTTAGGGTATGGGTTGTGGTGGTTTTGGTTTTGAATTTTTGTTTTAAAAACAAAGATTGCCACACGGCATTGCTACATCAATGTATAGGCGCCATGGTACTTTATCCTAGAATTCAAAATTTTTGAAATATGCAGGTTAGTGCCACGGCTTGTAGAATATGGTGTTCCGGCATGTAGCTCTCTGTGTAAAACTATTTTGTTTTTTGAGTAAGATGGCACCGTGGCACTAAGAATATGACCCCGCGACTTTAGGCTTACTGCCCAAACTGTGTATTCCTTGTTGATTTAAGCGCCGCGATGTGTTTATTTGGAGTGCCATATCTCAAAGCAATTTGGAAACTTACCTTGGTGTTTTCTTTTCTATTGCTTCGTGACTTGAATTCATGGGTGCCATTGCACTATGCTCTCTAGTTGATTTCTTGGATTTCAAGTCATAGGCACTGCAGTGTGATGTGTTTTTGCCCCACGGCATCAATGCATTGTGCTGAGGGGATTAGTCTTTGTTTCCAGAAAAAGAATGATATGAAGGCTGAGCACGTTCTACACATTACTAAACTAAAAAAAAGCTAAAAAAAACACTAAAAGAGTAAGGGTTTGAGAAACTTGGGTTTCCTCCTAAGAAGCGCTTGGTTTAAAGTCTTCGGCCTAACTTAGTTTTACTTAATCGACATTTGCAAGAGTGATAGAGGTCTTTCGATGATCAATAGGACCTTCCCAATAATGTTTGAGCCTTTGCCCACTAACCTTGAATTTGTTGTCTAGCTACTTTTCTTTAGCTATCTCCACAGCTCCATAAGGAAACAGTGTAATGACTATGAATGGTCTAGATCACCTTGACTTGATCTTTCGCGAAAATAGCTTCGAACCGGAATTAAAGAGCAAGATCTTCATACTAAGCTCAAAGTGGTGATCTATGATATTCTTGTCATGCCATTTTTTTGTCCGTTCCTTATAATCTTTGTATTTTCATATGCTTGAAGCCGGAATTCATCTATCTCATTTAGTTGCAGAAGCCTATTCTTACCAATTGCATGGAGATCAAGATTCAACTTCTTAATGGCCCAATATGCGTTGTGTTCTAACTCCACCGGGAGGTGGCATGCTTTCCCAAAAACTATTCTATAGGGAGACATGCCTATAAAGGTTTTATAGGCTGTACAATATACCCACAATGCATCATCCAATCTCCTAGACCAATCCTTTAATGATGGGCATACTATTTTCTTCAAGATTTTCTTGATTGGAAATTTTGGTTTGGCCACTACTTTGAGGATGATAAGCCAGGGCAACCTTGTGAGTGACTTCATATTTAGCTAAAAAGGCCTCGAAGTATTTGTTGCAAAAGTGGAAACCCATTCACTACTAATAGTTCAAGGAGTTCTAAATCGAGTGAAGATTCGTGTCTTGAGGAAATTCATCACAGCTCTTGAATCATTTGTTAGAAAGGATATTGCTTTTACCCACTTTGAAACATTGTCCACTGCCACCAATACATATGAATTGTTGTATGAAGTTGGGAAGGGACCTAATGAAGTCAATTTCCCCATACATCGAAAATCTCTATTTTAAGGATATTATTCATGGGCATCTCGTGTTTGGGAGATATTGCCCATCCTTTGGCACCTATCACATGTAGCAACAAAATTATTAGCATCTTTAAATAGAGAAGGCCAATAAAAACCTGATTGGAGGAATTTTGCTACAGTTTACTCTTTTCCAAAATGTCCTTTATAGTTTGAGGAGTGGCAATGTTGAAGAATACTTAGAATTTCTTTCTCCAGGACACACCTTTTGAGAATCTGATCACGACATTGCTTAAACAAGAAAGGGTCATCCCATACATAATATTTAACATTATGTAATTTTTTTTTCTTTGTTAGAAAGTCAAATTAGGAGGAAAAACATTACAATATAATTAACAAAATCAACAATTTTCTTTGGATGATCAAATTTGAAAAAGTTGTTCATCTGGAAAAATTTCATTAATTAAGGTTTGATCAATAATTTTCTCACCACCTTCCAACCTTAATAGATGGTCTACCACATGGTTTTTTTTTCCTTTCTGATCTCTAATTTTCAAGTTAAACTCTTAGAGCAAGAGTATCCATCTAATTAACCTGGGCTTTGCATCCTTTTTGTCAATTAAATACTTAAACAGTAACTTTAGTTCCAATTAGATAAGAACAAAATTTATCAAAAGCAAGCACTAATACTAACAACGGGCAAATTAGATGCCAGATTAATAAAAGCATGCATGAGATGTGGTGTCAATGGCTTTTATTTCCAATGTAGGTGGTTCTTCAATAGAGGGCTTGGAAGTCGAAGGTGTGGAAGTTGGAATGTCAAGGAATTCAAACTTGAGGTTTGTCCTTGCTATGAAAGGTGAAGTATCTAACAATTTCCTGCACTCAAAAAAATCATCGTCTTCTCTATTAGTATTAGAAATTATAGATGCTTCAAGAGAGTCAATAGGATAATTATCTAAAAATACCTCTTGAGTTATTTCATTCACCATACCAAAAGCAAAACATTCTTCATTGTCAATAGGAAATTTTATAGCATTAAAAACATTAAATGTTATCTCTTGGTCTTGTACTCTCATGGTAAGCTCACCTTTTTGCACATTAATTAGGGTTCTACCTGTAGCTAAGAAAGGTCTTCTAAGAATGATAGGGATTTCTCTATCTTCTTCCATGTCAAGTATAATAAAATTAGTAAGAAAAATTAGTTTATCAACTTTTACTAGCACATCCTCTACTGTTCCCCTTGGATAGGTTAAAGACCTATCAGCTAGTTGTAATGTGACTGATGTAGGCTTTACCAAAAAATTGAGTACCAATAGTATAAGGGATAGTAAAACTACTTGGATCCTTTAAGTTTGGTAGGAGTTTCTTTTGTAGTATAGCACTAAATTTTTTAGTGAGAACAAATGTTTCATACTGACCTAACCTCCTTTTCTTAGATAGGATGTCCTTCATGAACTTGATATAGCTCGGTATTTGTTCTAAAGTTTCATCAAATGGGATGTAGATATGAAGCTTTTTGAACACTTATAGAAACTTTTGGAATTGCTTGTCAAGATATTTCTTTTGGAATCTTTGAGGAAAAGGTAGTGGAGGAGTAGGCACAATAGATTCATTAGATTGATCTTTTTCCTTATTCTTTGAAGTGTTTACTTTAATTGGTTTATTCACAACTTCAGCTTGTTTATTTGGCTCCTCAATTGTCTTACCACTTCTAAGGGTGATAGCCTTGCATTGCTCTTTGTATTTCCTTGGATTTGACTCGGTGTCACTTAGGGAGGGCTCCTTGAGGCCTATTTGTGAGAGCATTGACTAGCTAGCCTATTTATGTTTCAAGAGTTCTCAAGGAAGCTGCTTGACTTTGAATTATTGAATTTGTCCTTGACACGTATTGCATGAACATGTCCTCCAAGGATGGCTTTTTCTCAGGTGCCGCCACTGGTCTTGCTTGTGGTTGAAAACCAGTAGGATAGTTAGGCTTTGCAGTATTTGCAGTCCCTTGATTTGTCTAACTGAAATTTGGATGGTTTCTCTATCCCGGGTTATAAGTGTTGGAAAAGGGTTGTTTTGCCTATTATAATTTGGATGATTCATCATCACAATTATCAAATTGTTGCTTAAGTACTTTTTGAATATTAATTGTTTATCTTACTCTGTGAGATGGAAATAATCACATAGTTGCAAGTTTATAAGCTGGCTAGGTATCTCTTGAACAAGTAAGTATGTTGGTCCAAGTTCACACCATGCATCGTACCAAAAACTAGTCTGCCCATTTCCCACATTCCAGAATAAATGGGATTCAACAAGAGCTTTAAAACCACTAGCCTCCTCCACATAGGAGAAACATTTGAAGGATTAGAACATCTTGGATACATCTTACTACAATATTTAGCCAAGATGAAATGAGTCCAATGTGATTGATTTTTCCGTAAATTGAACCAAAGCTTCATTGAGAAAGCCTTTGAGACATGTTAGAGAGCAATCTAACACCAAGACTCCCTTCTTGAATAGGGTGACAAATATTTTTCTAAGAACACCAATGGAACTTTCTATGCCCATCCTTTGCTCTCCAAAAGAAATTTGCTAATGCATTCTCCATTTTAATAAAAACAGATTTAGAAGGATCCATTTTATTTAATTGCTTCACAGCTTCTTTAATTTCGTCCTCCAAAGGAAAAGTACTCAGTTTGCTATTAAATTCCTTAGATGCTAATGTTAGAATACAATCAAGAAAAGATGAATCTAGGGTATTACCTTCACTTATGAAAATGTGCACAAAGTGTTTAATTGTTGTCCTTTCAATATCAGCCTTTTGATCAAGCCACTTTCCAGAAGCATCTTAAATTTTGAAGATTGCTGATCTACTTCTTTTAGCTTTGACTGAGAAATGAAAAATTTAGTACATCTTTCACCTTCCTTTAACCATATGACCGAGGACTTTTGTCGCTAAAATTCCTCCTAAATGATGAGCTCCTCCTTTAATAAAGCTTCAGCTCTACTTAAATCATCCCAAGATGCGTCTCCCTATCAGCAGCTTGCTTAGTTTAAGATATAAACTCTTAAGCACTTTTAACTCTATCTTGAACACATCCAAAGACTTCTCTATTCCACTCCTACAATACTTTTTTCAAGTAATTTAATTTAGCACCTAAAACATATATTGGATTACCAATTAATGGCTCATCCTAAGAGTGACAAATTGTAGACAAAAACTGATTATGGCGACTCCATACATTAAGGAAGTGAAATGGAGCTTTAAATAAAAGGCCTTGTCCATGAACTTCCACTTTCTATGGATTATGATCGCAATACTTCCTATTAAGCTGTGAAACATGGAAATCCACATTAATCCAATAGGAGTTTATCAAAAAACAATCTATCCTCTTCAAGATTATGACCAAACCCTCTTGCTTATTAGTTCATGTAAATCGAGACCCTGAGTGTGCCACTTAATGCAAATCACAAGCAGTTAAAGTACCTATAAAATCATAGGCAACATTAGAATTAAGTTGAGCTTTAGGCTTATTTATCTTATCTTAAGTAAGTACACAATTGAAGTCCCTTCCTACTAACTAGCCATTTGATCTAACCAGGTTACTAACATTCATCAAATCATCCCACATAACCATTCTTTCCACCCTAGTACATTTTGCATATAAAAAAGAAAGAAACATAGGAGTGCCCATACTCGAGTGCATAATTTGCAAAGAAACTTGCTGCCTTGAATTTAAAACTTCTGAACAAGTAATTTAATCATCCCAAAATAGCCACAAATTGTTGTCCAAATTGGATAAATAATTTGAAAAACCACAGTAAGTTGTAAGTGAATCTAAATCTGCCAAAGGACATTTAGATTCTGAAATAACCACCATGGTGCATTTATGTAATCTTTTCAATTTACGAAGCCTTCGTCTTGTTTTAACATTCCTAATTCCTCTAACGTTGCAATAAATAAGATTAATCATTTAGAAGTAGACAAATGAAAATTATTGCTAACCTTAGAGGATGGCTCATTCATTGCTGCCTTCATATGCTCAATTCCTTCTTTTAAAGCACTAAGAGAGGTACCTTCACCAACAAAACTCAAGGGTTATGTTTTTTGCATTAGAGGGCTGCTTTTTCCACTTTTAATAGATAGATTCAGAGTATGAACTAACCTATTCAAATCCTCCCTCAAACATAGTTCAAAGTTTTTAGATCCATGAAACAGATAATCCATTATCTAGAAATTTAGATTAAGTAAACCCTGATCACAAGAGCCTTTACTTGTTACTTCTTTGTCTTCTTGAGACTTTAGATCAACATTTTGATTTTCTTGATTGCTTTCTTGAAGCTCGTAGATGATTTCTTGCTCTTCTTCTAAAGAGTCTTGAATACAAATATCAAAAGCTGTTTGTTCTTGACTCTTTTCTTAACTTCTTCTCTTTGACTAATCATTTTGTGATCATGTTTAACCTTGGATAAATGCTCTATATAGTCCGCAACATTTTGTTTCCCTTTAGGAACCAAAGTCAACAAATCATTGTTCACACCATGAACAAGGTTTCCATCTAGTATTTTAGCTTCATGGCCAATTGAATTCAATTCTTCGAGTTCACTACTATTATAATCATTTGCGAGGGTTGCCGTAGAAGATCCCCCCCTTAAGAAACTTAGAGACCGAGAGGCCCTTCAGAGAGTTTGTTGAGAATAGAATATTATCATCTTCTTAGATTGCTTGCCTTCGCTTTTCTTTTTGAATCCAGACATCCTTGGATAATTGAGCCTTTTCTTTCCCCAAAATTATCTTTCGGTCACTCTTGGTTCTTATAACTTCTTAACTTGCACAAATTCCTAGTTCTTGGCCATCTTAATTTGATCTTGGTGATTTTTTGTGGCTTCTTGATTATTTAAAGGAACTTTACATTCATCTACTCCATGTCCAAGCTGAGCATAGTGAGTGCATTATTTAGGGACGTTTTCATAACCAATTCCTTGGTAAAAACCTTTCCCTTCACCATATCCTATCTAAACTTTTTTATCAAACAGTTTTAAAAGATCAAGTTAAACACATACCCTTACAATACTTAGCCTTGTTCTTGAAGCCAAAGCACCATCAAGTTTGAGTGGTTTACCCACCAAAGAAGCAATAATATATAGACTTTGTTTGGAATAAAAATGGATAAGTAAATTAGGTAAGTTAATCCATACCAGAACAGTTGATGATTCTTGATTTGGACAAAAATTTGATGTTTAGTTGAAAACCGTCATAAGATACCTTTGTATAAACCATTGGCTTGTCTTGCACTAAAGTCTTGGGTAGTCCTTCTCATTAAAAGCCTCTATCAAAATATATATTTAGAAATCCAATAATCTAATAGAAATAGATGAAGATAGACCAATTGCAGTAAAAGCTTTTCTAATATCAACCATTGAAGGTTTTCCATGGGAAAACTTGTCCACTAAGGTATAACAATAAAGGGTTGCAAGAACTACGATTTCTTAAGGAGTAAAGAAAATAGCTAGAGTACCTCTATATGAAAATATTGGTTTAGAAGTTATTGAGCTTTGAGGAGTATTTGATGTAGCTACCATGGATGCAAATGACTTCTTATGATATGGCGGAAGAGCTGAGTTAGGCAAAGGTGAAGGAGAGGTTGGATAAGGATTGTTCATGGAATGAGGCATGGTTGAATTTTGTGGAATAGAGCTTGGTTTCTGAATTGTTTAGGAGGTAGAGATCGAAGGTGAATGCAAAGAGGGCTGCTGATTGTTAATGCTTGCTATGTTAGTGTCATGACAATTAGGTAGTTGATTCAATGTAGGACTTCTTGGATTAACATTGGCTGGCATAGGAATTGAGGTGGTTGAGGTAGGATGGTGATAAGCTTGAGGTATGACAGATTAGAAGCATGGAATTGCAAGGGATGAATGGCCTGAAACCATGTGAGGACTGGAAGAGGTTTTCATTACTTGGGACTGATTTGATGGTAGGAAGCCTAAAAGTTCTTAGGCTTTGCTTGGAGGAAGTTCGTACAGGACGGCATAGTGGGCAATCACCATTGCCGATGACTTACAATCCCTTATGATGGCCTGAAATTCATGGAAAGCACCTTGGGAGGGCAAAACAAACTCGACTTGAAAATCGTTGGTTGGTACAACAATGGCTTCAAACCACTTAGAGACATAGTCCACAATAACAAGGATGTAGTTATTAGTATATGAAGAGATGAATGGACCCATAAAGTCCTATCCCCTATCCCTCATACATCAACCAATTCAACTTTAAGAATGTTGTTGAATGGCATCTCATTCTTCATAGAGATATTGCCCATCTATAGGCATTTGTCACATTTGAAATCAAAGTCATTAGTGTCCTTAAACAACAAAGGCTAATAAAAACTTGATTAGAGCACTTTTGTAGCTATTCGGCTCTTTCCAGAGTGATCTTTATACTCCTAAGCATGACAACGATAGAATATGCACTCTACTTCTTCCTCTGGAACATACTTTTTTAATATATGATCAGCACAATACTTAAACAAGAAGGGATCATCCCAAACAAAAAATCTTATATCACATAAAAACTTTTTCTTTTGTTGAGAAGTTATTTGAGGAGGAAAAACCTTGCCAAATAGATAGTTAACAAAGTCAGCATACCAGGGCAGCCTTTTGTGAACAACATGGAAGAATTATTTATCTGGGAAAGTTTTCGTTTATGACGATGGGCTCAGCTACTTTATCTTCCCCTTCTAGCCTTGATAAGTGATTAGCTACTTGATTTTCAGAGCCCATTTGGTCTTTAATCTCAAGTTATATTCTTGTAGTAACAAGATCCATTTTATTAATCTAGGCTTTGCATCCTTTTTATCAATCAAATACTAAATAGCAGAGTGGTCAGTAAATATAATAACATAAGTTCCAATTAAATAAGAGCGAAACTTATCAAAAGCAAACACTACTGCTAAAAGTTCTTTTTTAGTTATGGTGTAATTCAATTAAGAATTAGCTAAGGTCTTGCTAGAATAGTATATAGAGTGAAATGTCTTTTCTTTTCGCTGTCCTAACATTGCTCCTACCACAAAGTCACTTATATCACACATTAATTTAATAGGTAAATTCCAATTTGGAGTTACAATTATAGGGGTAGATATCAATTTAATTTTTAGCTCTAAAAATGCAGCAAGACAAGCATTATCAAATATGAATGTGATGTTTTTTTCTAGGAGATTACAAAGTGGTTTGGATATTTTGGAAAAATCTTTGATGAATCTCCTGTAGAAGCCGGCATGGCCTAGAAAGCTTCTTATTCCTTTTATTGAGTTTGGGAGAGGTAATTTCTCTATAATTTATATCTTAACTCTATCTATCTTAATTCCCTTGTTAGGCACCTTATGGCTTAAAACTATACCTTCTCGTACTATGAAGTGGCACTTTTCCCAATTTAAGACCAAGTTAGTCTCTTCACATCTTTTAAGTACATAAGTTAAACTATAAAGACATTTATCATATGAATTGCCTAAAACTAAAAGTCATCCATAAAAACTTCAAACCCTTGCTTTACCATATTGGTGAAGATGACCATTATAGACCTTTGAAAAGTGGCTAGGGCATTGTAAAAACCAAAAGGCATCCTTCTAAAGATAAAGGTGCCATAAAGGCAAGTAAAGATGGTTTTTTCTTAGCCTTCTAGGGCAATAGCAATTTGGTTATACACCAAATAACCATCTAGAAAATAGTAATATTCTTTACTTACTTGTTGGTCTAGCATCTGGTCAATGAATGGAAAGGGAAAGTGGCCTTCCTTGTAGCTTTATTGAGCTTTCGATAGTCCATGAATACCCTCTAACTAGTAACAGTTCTTTTAGGAATGAGTTTGTTGTTTGCATTTGCAACAACTGTCATCCTTCCTTTCTTTTTTACACATTGGATAAATAATTCCGGCATCCAGCCACTTGATGATTTCTTTTTTTACCACCTCTTTCATTATGGGATTAGGCCTCCTTTGATGCTCTATTGTAGCTTTATGATTATCCTCCATGAGGATCTTATGCATGCAAAAGGAAGGGCTTATACCCTTAATGTCAACCATTATCCATCCTAACGCCTTCTTATGTTCTTTCAATACATGAAAGAGTTTGTGTTCCTGCATGTCAGTAAGAAAAGCAAAAATAATAATAGGCAAAGTAGATGAAGGGCCAAGAAAAGTATACCTTAGGTGATTAGGCAATGGTTTTAGTTCCAAGGTAGGAGACTCTTCAATTGATGGCCTTGATCCTGTTGGGGTGGATGATTGTAAATCTAGATTTTTGAATCTTGGATTTGGTTTCAGCATATATGGTGATGCATTCAATAATTTCATACACTCCATATATTTTTCATTTTCTCTAGTAGTGTGTGAAATTATGGAGGCTTCAAGACAGTCTCTTGTGTAGTCTTTCAAAACACCTCGAGCAATGTTGCTCACCATGTCAATTGTGAAGCATTCATCATGATCTTAAAGGAATTTCATGGATTGAAAGACATTAAACTTGATCTCTTCATTATTCGCTCTTATGGTAAGCTCACCTTTTTGGACATCAATTAGTGCCCTTCCGTAGCTAAAAAAGGTATGCCTAAAATAATAGATACCTCCCTATCCTTTTCCATATCTAGAACTATGAAATCAACGAGAAAGATCAATGTGTCCACCTTAACTAGAACATCCTCTACAATTCTCCTAGAATATGTAATTGATCTATCGACTAATTGTAGATAGAAGTAGGTTTTACTTCACCTATTCCCAGCTTTTGGTAAATTGATAAGGGCATTAAATTTATGCTAGTACCTAAGTCACAAAGTGCCTTACCAAAGTGTTGTGTGCTTATTGTACAAGAAATAGTAAAAATACCTAGATCTTTCAATTTAGGCGGTAGCTTCTTTTAAAGTATAGCCCTGCACTCTTTAGTAAGTGCAACAGTTTCATAATCACCAAGCGTCATTTTTCTGGACAGAATGTCCTTTATGAATTTAGCATATCTTGGCATTTGTTCAAGAGTCTCAGCAAAATGGATGTTTATATGGAGTTTCTTGCACACATATAGATATTTATGGAATTGTTTGTCAAACTTCTACTTTTGGAACCTTCGTGGGAATCGAAGAGGAGGATTTGATCTTTATGGTTCAACTGTTACCTTCTTCTCCTACTTTTCTTCCATAATGCTAGTAGGTAATTCTTCTTTAGTATGAGATTTGGGAGCTTCATCATCATCATTTTTTTTTTCAACTCTTCTAATTCTTTGCCACTCCTAAGAGTGATTGATTTGCAATGTTTTTTACCCTCCTTCCTTGGATTTGTCTCGGTGTCACTAAGAAGGGAACCATATGGTCTATTAGCTAAGTCATTGGCTAGCTACCTAATTTGTGTTTTCAATGTTTTCAAGGTGGTAGCTTGCCTTTGAATAACCAAGTCAGTTCGAGACATGTATTGCAGAAATATGTCTTCCAAGGAGGGTTTCTTTTCAAGGGATGCTAACATTTCGGATGGCCATTGATAATGAGGCCATCTCCTCCAAAAGATCATATGCATCATCCATAGACTTTCCCATCAAAGCTCTTCCTGTAGTAGCATCGATAGTTGTTCTAATTTGGTTTTCCAAACTGTTATAAAAAGTATGTACTTATAGCCACTTGGGAATGCCATGATGTGGGCATTTTTGCATCAAGTCTTTATATCTCTCCTATACCTCATAGAAAGATTCTTGATCTTGTTGAAGGAATGATGTTATTTCATTCCTTAGCTTTGTGGTTTTGGCTAGAGGAGAGAATTTTGCTATAAACTTTTGTGCCATGTCTAACAAAGTGGTGATGGAGTGTTAAAGTAATGAATACAACCAACTTTTTGCCTTATCTCAGAGTGAGAAAGGAAAAAGCTTGAGGTGGAATGTATCATTGAGACATTATTGTATTTGAATATATTGCACAATTCCAGAAATGTGGCTAGATGAGCATGGGGGCCGTCACTAGGTTATCTTCCAAATTGTGTAGATTATTAGATCATCTAGATTGTGCCTGATTTGATCTCAAAGTTATTGGCAGCAATAGATGATCTTTGTAAGCTAGAATGGAGGCCTTGCACAAGACGAACAACATAATCCCTCAAAGCCTTGTTTCATGTGCTTGTTAATCATCAGCCATTGCACTAAAGAGTTTTGAAACTTTGTTTTTCCATAGCTTTCTGAGTGTTTGTTCAATCTTTGGATCGTACGGTAGTAGTTCTAAGTCTCTAGTATGTTGCATGCAATGTCAATAGTACATGAAATTAAAAGTAAGAACTTAAGTTAGAATCAAGTAAGCTTATATTGATATTAACAAATAAAGTAAATATATTCTTTGGCAACAGCGCAAAAAACTTAGTATAGATTTTACAAATGCAAGCGCACGTATCGTCCTCAGGTAATACAATAATAAGTAGAGATCGTTGCCACGAGGAATAATTTATTTCCTAAGGTAAGTTTTTTGAGCAAATTATAAAAAAATTAAAACTAAAATCTAGGTTCAGGATATGCCTCACACTACACCTAATTCAATTCATACAATAGTTCAAGTATTACCTCAGATTTCTTAATCAATTACTAACATATTCTTATGTTTAGCAATTATATATTTCCCTTAGTCTAATTCCTTATATTCCTATGAGAAATATCCTAAGACAAACTCATTAAGACGTAATCTTACTAGTTTCATTTAGGCATTTTTACAAACATCTTAAGGGCATAATTACTTTTGTTTCATGTCTATGTATATTATATCTATACATATCCCAAACTAGTTAACAAAATTTCATTAATACTAATGTTACTTATATTCTAACATCAAACTTGAAATTGGTTTAGTTAATCAAAGTAATTAAAACTTGAATTACATATACTTCCAATAACCATCCTACTTACATCAAATTTTCCTCTTACCAATCAACCCTTTAACTCCTACTTTTCTTGTTCTTTGTTCAAGATCCTAATTCAATTTCAGTTAACCCTTTTAACTACAACATCAACCCATAAGAATTCTTCCAACATAAAGCAAATAAACTAAGAAAACTTGTTGGAGTAAGAATCAGCCCACACCTCAAAACTATAAACCTAAGTTGCTATTGTACGTGTAGTGGAGTTGCTGCCTTCACCTTTGGTTACCCGGTTGAAAAGAGGCTGCAAGGCAAGGAGAAGGTGGAGAAGAAGGCTGCTATAACATCAAATAGGATAGCCAAGGTCATGCCTCCTTGAGTGGTTTGCGAAAGCTCGGTCAGCTAACAAAGAAGTGACACATAAGAAATGGTAAAACAAGAACAAGGAAGAAAAAAGGTTGGTTGCAAAGACTAGCAAGAACACGGTAGCACAGAAGAGGTTATACGACCACAACAAAGGAGGTAGGAGTTGGAATGATCAAGAACAGAACAGGGGCAGTAAAATAAGAGACTAAGTCGGTTAAGGAAAGGAAAGAAAAAGAAAATAGAACAAAAATGAGTACTAAATATTATAGTAATAATTAAGTCCAAAGTTAAACTTTTAAAATGTGAGGTGGGAATTCAATCTTCATTTATACGCATATATACTTATGTATATATATATTTTTTTCTAGTTTATTTAATTTAGATACTTGTCTCACCTATCACTAAATTTACATAAGTTAAGTTCAAGTTTTAAATCAATCAATAATGTGATGGAATTTAATTCTTGCATTACATGTACGTGTATATATATATATATATATACACACACAAATATTCCTTTACTTAAATTTTAGTTTGTTCACTATTTTTTATTTACCTCGCCACGACCAGTTACATACAAACATTTTAAAACGTGCATTAAAAGGCCTTGTTTGGTTAAGTTAAGCTTGTGTGTAAAAGCATTGTGTGTAAAAGTAATTTTTAAGTAGAGCTGTTTAAAAAATGCTGTATAAAAAGCTAAAAAGTGTTTAGATCAATCAACATAAAAAGCCTGCAAGATAAAAAAAAATTTGTTTGATTTTATCTTTTAAAAATGAATGTTGAGTATTAAAATTACTAAAAAGACTAGTTTGACAAATATTGTGGTGATATTTATCTAAATAAAATAATTATTAAAATTTATTTGAATTTCTCTTGTTTTCTATTGAAAAAGCTTCTTTCTCTAGCTTCAGCTTTTAGGACTTGAAACGTCCAAAAATACTTCTATATAAAGCTTAAAAAATAAAATCTCTATTGCCAAACAATTTTGTAGAAAAACTTGATAAGTCTATGAAATAGCCTTATTACATGTCCTTTTATTCATATTTGTGTATGCTTAGGATTTAGCCTTATTGCGAGTCCTTTTTATTCATAGTTGTGTATGCTTAGGATTTAGCCTTATTGCGAGTCATTTTTATTCATATTTGCTATGTTATTGAGTTTTAGTTTGATTGTTGTTTAGTTGAGTCATTTGTTTTAAGGTGTTGAATTCTATTTGAATATGCTTAGGATTTAGCCTTTAATTAGGAATTCTATTGGTTATTAACTTACTTTGTGTGTTTTGAAGGTTTAATGTTTAAAGGAAACCTCTTTGAAGTCAAACAAGGATTTCTTACTTGTCAGGCGCCATAGCCACGAAAAAAGGGTGCCACAACACCCAAAATCATATACTAACCAGGTAGAGAGCATTGGTGCAAGGAAGCTAATGTTGGGGCACCTAAGATAGTGGCAGGCAGCACCTAGGCACTTGAAAGCTGTAGCCTAGGCCCCTAACGTGATCTGGTAATCCGATTTTCAGTGTTGAGGAGTTGAAACTTCAGTGCTGGGGCACCAGATCAATTTGTATTCTAAATTAACTTCTTTTTAAGGGTTTTGAAGCCTATTTAAAAAGGTTTATGTTAGGGAATAAAAACACACAATTGAGCAATGGATTTTTGGAGATACAGAAGTGATTAAGAGTGCTTAGAGCTAGAAGAGTAAGGGATTTTGAAGAGTTGTAAACCAACATCTTTCTAGTTTTCTCTTATTCCTTCTTTCCTTTTAGTTTCTTTGTATGGTCATCATGATTTGCTTAGCTATAGTCATGTTTACATCTAGTAGCATGAACTAAATCATTTTTCAAGGATTATGATGGAACTCACATGTAGTTTGATTTAATTTTATCTATGGATTGCTTAGGGTTTGATATTGTTGTTATTTATGTCATTCCATGTTCATCGCTTCTAATTGCTTGATCATCAATTAGATAGATTTGGTAATCTAGAGAAACCTTGACAAAGAAAATCTAGTTTTAGCCTTGAATGATAACACACATGTTTGAATTCATTTACCTAGTTGTTTGAATTTGATTCATATATAGGATAGATATATACCTATATACCTTATGTAGCCAAATTAGGTTTGTTCTTAATGAACTTTGCTTAATTTAATTTTCATAGACATATAGTGAATTAATTAACTAAGGTATGAATTATAAGCAATTTGAAAGATGCTTATAATTAACTTGGAACCCTAGGTTAATAACATAATATCATAACTAACCATGATAGGATAAAGACAAGTAAAGTGAAGTGTGAGGGAAATTATAATCCTAGGTTTTCTCTACATAATCTAAAGTTCAATCATTTTATTTACTTGCTTTAGTTTAATCATAGTTAACAATCTTAAATTTTCAATTGTCTAGATAAAGTTGGAGTTGGTAGATTTTAGTACTTGGCTTGATAGAATTAATTCTTCATGGAAAAGATATTTAATTTACCCTTTATTACTTGTTTAAATGATACGTGCGCTTGTGTAATATTCTTTACATCAAGATTTTGGTGATGTTGCCGGGGAATTATTCTATTCTTAATAATATTAATACTAGCTAGTTCTAGTTTTAATTCAGATTGTTTTGTTTGTTTCACGTTTATGCGAAGAACTCATAGCTTGGAAGTCGTTCCTTTTGATACTGAGATCGAAAAGACAATTCGAAGACCTTGAAAGGAGAACCAATAAGCTACTTTGCAAAATCTAGCAATGGCTGACAAACAAAAGCCTAAGGCCTTGAGGTACTATGATGTTCCCTTAGTGAAAGGCCTTCATCAAGCATCCAATGGCTAGCAATTCAAGCTAATAACTTTGAAATTAAGCCTAGCCAGATTCAAATGATTTAACAAACGGCGCAATGGCATTTCTAATGATGCCAGTAGTCTAAGGCTTTTCCCTTTCTCACATGAGATAAGGTAAGAAGTTGATTGCACTTATTGCCATCCCACTCTATTACTACATGGATGGACTTAACTCAAAAGTTCTTGGCAAAATTATTTCCACGGGCCAAAACAGCTAAGTTGCGGAATGAAATCACCTCATTCATGCAACAAGAACAAAATCTCTTTATGAAGCATGGGAAAGATACAAAGACTTGTTGAGGCAGTGCCCCCAACATGGCATTCCGAAGTGGCTACAAGTCCAAACCTTCTACAATGGTTTGGTTAGCCAAACAAGAACTACCATTGATGCCGCATTTAGTGGTGCATTAATGGAAAAGTCTATTGATAAAACTTATAAGCTAGTAGAAGCAATGGCTTCAAACATTTTTCAATGGCTATCTGAGCGTCTTGCAACTCAAAAAGTAGCTGGGGTACATGAGTTAGATGCCCTTACTACCATAACAACACAAGTGGCTATCTTATCTAAGAAGATTGACAATCTCGAGGAACCAATCAAAAGCCAAGTCATGGCTTGTGAGATTTGTGGGAATGGCCATACTAGCAACATGTGCCCAAGCAATCTTGAATCAGCAAATTATTTGGACAATTATAATAAGTAGCCCAACAACAACCCTCACTATAACAATTATAATCAAGGGTGGAAAAACCACCCAAATTTTTCTTGGAGCAATCAAGGATAATCTCATGAAGCAAAACCCACTTATCCATCAGGTTTTCTAGCACAACAAAGAATGGCTGCCCCAAAAAGAAGCCAAACATTGAAAACATGTTCATTCAACACATGGCTAAAATGGACTCCATCATTCAAAGTCAAGCGGCATCACTAAGGACTCTTGAAACTCAAATAGGCTAGCTGGCCAATGCACAAACCATCCTCATGGTGCTCTACCTAGTGATACTGTACAAAATCCATGAGGGAGAGATCCAACTTTGGAGCAGTGTAAAGCTATCACTTTAAGAAGTGGTAAAGAGCAGTAAGTACCATCTATGCAAGTTAAGAAGGAAATTGTGAATGAAAAGAAAGAGGACCAAGCTCTATACTTTAACTAAAAATTTTGGCAAAGGTTCCTCGTAAAGTGGAACATAATAAAGGTTCCCCATAAAGTGGAACATGCCTGAGAATACAAACATATATAACCTTATTACATAAAATCAGTCAACAATAGCAACAGTATATATAGAGGAACTTTTCTCCAGTTATATCATAATCGATAATAATTAGACTATTATGGAAAATAAAACATGCCAACCCAAAGTCTAATGTGACTGTAAAATTCATTCTTTGGCTTCAAGTATGCAATCTCGGATATATACCTTACCATAATATAATCGGCAAGTCACAAATCTATTGGTGACAAACCTGGTCTCCTGATACTAAAATAAACTACAATAAACGAAGAGTGAGTCATGAAGACTCAGTAAACAAAAAATGTACCCAAAAGGTACTAGCATCAACCAATGCATAAGTATCACACATAGGTTAAATAATTTCATGTAAACATGTCTTATATCACAAATCAATGTTATACGTACGTATAAACAATGTAGAATTTAAACAAATACAATTTATGCAATACACAAGATAAATAAATCAATCAAAGTATTCAAAGCACACAAATCACATATCTACCCTGGGCCATTTTTGCTCCCACACACCAAGAGTATACTCCACATATATCCATCCTCAGGGCTGAGTTTCTCAAATATTTTTAATCATATATCAAATAATCAAATCAATGTATCCTATGTGCATGCACCTAGATTCTATTTCATATGCAAAAATCAATTCGGATAAAAATTCATTTTATTATCCCTTATCAAACAAACAAAGTCACACGTCAAGTACAATTCATTTATCATGCAAACGTCAACAATACAACACTTAATTCAATTAACTCAATTCATAGCATTGCACATTTATATTTGCAACCATATGAACATATTTATAAATACACCAAAAAAAATATCCAATATAATCTAGCAACCAAAAAGCAACGTTTTCCACTCACAAAGTTTAGGGATTTTGCGTATCGTTCCTCCTTGAATTCAAAGGTGATGATTGATACACCACGCGTTTTGGAGCTGAAAATCATAAATTCAAGCATTGTTGAGTTTATCAATTCTACAATTATAATTCCCTACCTATTAATTTTATCAATTCCTATGATTTACTAAAAGTAAATTTCTCCTAAACATTTTATAGAACACCTTATAAGCATGTTTTATTCTAACTTTCTTGTATGTGTGTGTATATACATATATATATACCTCCCAATAAAATCAACACAATATCATTAATCTTTATATTGCTCATATTCTAATTATTGAATTCAACTTAAACTAAATACCTAAAGTTAACTAAGAGCTTGAATTGTACATTTTCACCATGAATACAATTAAATTTAAAACTTCCTTCTTCCAATTCACATGATTATCATCTATGTTTCTTGTTTTCTTAACTTTTATTCATAACCAGCTATTATCCTACATCTAATTCACAACATACAAAGAGAGGATTAAAATTGAACATCAATAAAACAAGAAAACAATTGAATTTGGAGGTAGTTTAAACTACTATTCCTATGGCTAACTAGGCAGTCCCCTTGCTACCACTAAATTCTCCTCTCACTCCTTCTATTGGTTGGAACAAAGAGTATAGAATTTATCTTCAAATATTTAGCCACAAAAGCTGAAAGTAGGGCACCATTTGCTGCCCTTGTTACAGGCACTCAAAGCCAATGTTTTGGCTCTAATACCTCCTCAGCAACCCACAACAAGGTAGGCTTCAAGAAAGGAAAGAAGGATCAGCTATCTCAGCTATTGAATGCCCAAAACAGGGCTGTTATTACACGATTGTAGGTGCTACGAGCAGTCTTTGGCCAGCTAGACTTATAACTCAATCAAGCAAGGTAAAGACAAGGGAGGAAGAAAGAGAACTCAAGCATAAGAAAGTGCTTCAATAATCAGCTATAAGGAAGAGGACTTCACGGCCAAGACAAAAGGGAGCAAGAGAAGAACAATAATAGGGCATACATGAAGTCTTGATTGTTAAAGAATAAGAAAAGAGATAGTAAGGTGATGGAAGGAAAAGAAAAGAACAAAAAAGAAAAAGCAAATAAGGAAAAACAAAATTCTCAAAAAGTGAGTCAAGGTCAACAAAAATTGTGTTAGAATTTAAATCTTAGTTACATGTTTGTGTATATATATATATTGTAAATACTTCATAATCTATTTTATTTACACATTTATTTCACTTATAAATAAAATTTACACAAGTTCCAAGTCAACCAATAACGTGGTGGAAATTAATTCTTGCATTACATGTATATATACTTATGTCCATTTACTTTAATTTTGGCATTACATGCATATATACAAACATCTTGCTCTCCATGATGTTATCATACAACTTTTATTGAAGGAATAACCTTCGATCAAAGTTTACGGACTTATCTACCAATAATCCCTACTGGTTGCTCCTCATATGTCAAGTTCTTATCTACTTGCATCTTTTGAATCCATAAAACATGAGACTTATCTGGAAAATACTTCTGAAGCATAGATACATGAAAAACCGGATGTACCATATTCAAATCTAATGGTAAAGCCAACCTGTATGCCATTGCTCCTACCTTATCTAGGATTTAGAAAAGTCTAATAAATCTCAGACTCAATTTTCCTTTCATGCCGAACCTTATGATGCCTTTAAAAGGTGAAACCTTCAAAAACACATGATCACCTACCTTAAACTCCAAATCTCTCCGAGGTTATCAGCATATGACTTTTTTATGCTCTGAGCTGTCCGCAGCCTGTGACGAATCACTTGAACCTTTTCTACTACAACCTGAACCAACTCTAGTCTTAATAACTTATGCTCACCTGCTTCATACCATCAAATTGGAGACCTACACTTCCTCCCATACAATGCTTCAAATGGCGCCATCTAAATGATGTTGTGGTAACTGTTATTATAGGCAAACTCTATAAGTGAAAGGTGCTAATCCTAACTACCTTCAAAATTTATGACACAGGCTCATAAAATATCCTCCAAGGTCTATATAGTTCTCTCAGAATGACCATCAGTTTGAGGATGAAAACTGTACTAAACAATAATTGAGTACCAAGAGCCTTCTAAAAAGACTTCTAGAATGTTGCAGTAAACTGAGCGCCTTAGTTGGAAATAATAAAAACCAATAGTCCATGTACTGAAACAATCTCGTCCAGATACAACTTAGCATATTGATTTGCTGAGTACGTGCTATTCACTAGAAAGAAATGTATAGACTTAGTCAATCGATCCATAATAACCTAAATCAAATCAAAACCCCTAAAAGTCTTAGGAAGTCCTCATACAAAGTCCATAGTACCTTTCTCCTATTTCCACTCCTGAAATATCCAACCTTTGCAACATTCCTGTAGGTTTCTGATATTTAGCATTTACCTGTTGGCACATCAAGCACGTGGAAACATAATCAGCTACATTATTCTTCATACTATCCCACCAATACAACTTTTCTTCAAATCCTGATACATTTTGGAGGAACTAGGATGCATTACGTAAGATGAACAGTAAGCTGCTTCAAGAATCTTCTTTTCTCAACTTAGGATCAGATGGTAAAACTACTTGATCATGAGACCTCAATACTCCTTTACTATCCACCCTGAAATCACCGATAATAGACTGATCACATTTAAGTTTTCTAGCACACACCTCAGAATCAACTGCTTGTGATGCTTTACCACTTCAATCAAAGTGGATTTCACCTGAATGTGAGCTAATAATACCCCATGAGGAGTTACTTCAAATCTAACCCATCAGTCATGCACTTTTGCAAATCCTTCACAACCCAATTACAAACAGCTATCAAACGGGATAAACTGCCCATTGACTTATGACTAAGAGCATTCGCCACCATATTGGCTTTCCCAGATGATAAGAGACCGAGCAATCATAATCTTCTAACAACTCAATCCACCTATATTGCCTTAAATTCAAATCCTTATGATCAAATATGTATTTAAGACTTTTGTGATTTTGTGAAAATTCATGAGTTTCACCATATAAATAATGCCTCCAAATCATCTTTGCAAATATCACACCTGCCATTTCAAGATTATAGGTGGGATAATTCATCTAATGCTTCTTGAACTATCTCGAAAAGTAAGCTATCAATTTACCATCCTGCATCAAAATGCAACTAAGTCTGATATGAGAAGCATCACAAAACACCGTATACTTACCTATACTTGAAAAGGGAGTGTAAGAACATGAGCTGAAAGTTAAACAAGTCTTTAATTTTTGAAAACTTTCCTCACATGCCTTAGACCAAGCAAACTTAACTCCTTTTTTAGTCAATCTTGTCAAATGAGCAGTAATACAGGAGAAGTTTTCAACAAATCTCCTATAATAGCTAGCTAAACCTAGAAAACTTCGAATTTCAAACACTTTTATTGGACGAGGTCAATTCTGAACTGCTTCCACTTTCTTAGAATCATCCCCTTCCTTAGAAATCATATGTTCGAGGAAAGTTACCTAGTTCAACTAGAATTCACACTTAGAGAATTTAGTATAAAGCTTGTTTTCCCTAAGTGTTTGCAAAATAATGCGAAAATGCTTTTGATGCTCCTCTTCACTTTGAGAATATACTAAGAATGTCATCAAAGGCTTGAACACCTTGTTCATAAGATCCATGAACGCTGCCAGAGCATTAGTAAGTCCAAAAGACATAACTAAGAACTCGTAATGTCAATATCGGGTGCAGAAAGCAGTCTTCGAAATGTCTTCCTTCTTAATCTGGAGTTGGTGAATCTCAAATACAGATCAATCTTACAAAAATACTGAGTTCCTTGCAAATGATCAAATAAATTATCAATCTTGGAGAGGGGTTACTTGTTCTTAACTGTGACTTTACTCAACTGCCTGTAATTAATGCACAGTTTGAATGAGTCATCTTTCTTTTTAATAAAAAAGGATATGAGCTCCCCAAGAAGATGAACTGGGATGAATAAATCCCTTATCTAACAAATCTTGCAACTGCACCTTTAGCACCCTCAATTCACTAGGAGTTATTCAGTAGAGGGAATGGAGATTGGCTGAGTACCAGGTAACAACTCAATACCAAACTCTATCTCTTACTCAGGAGGAAGTCCATGAAGTCCTTTTGAAAACACATCAGGGAATTTGTTCACCACAGGGATTTGCTCCAAAGGAGGACACTCCTGCTAAGCTTGATGCTTTTTCCTAATAAGCTATCTAGCTTGAATAACTGAACTCAAATTAGGAGGAACTTCACTCTGATCCCTTAAAAACCATAAGTTGGCTTCTTAAGAATGCTAAACTTAACACTCTTATCATGACAATCTACTATAGCATGATGGTTAAACAACTAATCCATGTCTAGAATCATATCATACTCCAACATGTCTAGTATAATCAAGTATACAAAACATACATCATCACCTACTATAACCTCATAAGAAGGAATATACTGATCTACCAAAATATTTTCCCTAACGGAGTCAAAACCGCTAAAAGCCCTTGAGAGGCTCAAATCCCCTTTTCACATAAGAGGTAAAATACAGAGATATAAAAGAATAAGTAGCTCCAGAATCAAACAGTACTTTAGCACCAACTAAACATACAAATAAAGTACCAGATACCACTGCATTAGAAGCTTGAGAGTCTTGTGTTGTTAAAGCATACACATGGCCTGACCCTTGCTTATAGATGATGAACCTCTAGCAAAGGTACCACGACCCCCCTGAGATTCTAATAGGTGTAGTAGGTAACTGAGGTTTACCTTGAATTGAAGGAGACATCCTGACTAAAGTAGATGTCCTAGCTATAGTAGACTGCCTACTCATCAATAGACAATGCTTGATGAGATTATCCATAACACCACATTTGAAACATACACCAGACTCTTATCAGTATTGTCCCTTATGTTTAATACCACAAGTAGGACATACTTGAACTTCAAATGCTATGGGCTACTCAATGACACCACCTATGACTGATCTCCAGAACTCTGTCTTGTCTGGTCTCTGCTTGCTTGAAAAACTTGACAGAAAGAACCACACTTAGAGGTAGATTCACCCCCAAGTCTATAAGAACCACTAGCTTTGGAAGTAGAAGGACCTTTATGTCTCACCTTCTTATGGCTCTCATGCTCTGCTTGTCTCTCCAAAATTTAAGTCTCCAATCAGTATGCAACATCAATAGCTTGAGTATAATTAGTAGTGTCTTTCATGAACATTGACCAGAATAAAGAATCTCTTAAGCTATTGACAAACCTTTTCATTCGCATTTGTTTAGTAGCCACCATATGTGGAGCAAAACAAGATAGTCTAGTAAACCAAGTATGATACTCTGCTTTTGTTATATCCTTGGTCTGAACTAACCACTTAAAATCCCGAGTATACTTATCTCGCATACTCTCAAGTAAGAAACGGTCAGTGAAAGCCCTGCTGAACTCCAACCATGCAAGTGGGGTAGTCTCTGTCCAACTGCGTGAACATCTTATACCACTCATACGCTACGACATGAAGCTAATAACTAACTAACTAACTCAATGGCCCAGAGTGGATCACATCCTAAAGCTACACAAAGTCTATTAAACTATTCCAAGAAAGTATAGGGGTCCTGAGTAGGGTCCACACCTGAAAATCATAATGGTTACATCTTCCAAAAGTCATGCAATGCCACAAATACTCCTCGGTCCTGCTGAACTAGAATATGAGGGTTTGCCTCTTGCTGAGGCTAAATAGGTAGAGACTGCAGGAGGCAATGATTGAGTTTGATGTCGTTGGGCCAAAATCCTAACTAGGTCACCTACTGTCCTTTGGACTCTAGGCTCTATTTAATCCCTATACAAGCTACTCTAAGTTAGGTCTAGAGGCTACTGCTTGACCTGGTTTAGCAGCCTTACTTCTACCACATTGTCAATGACTTTTATCTTTAACTAGTTGGTACCAGGAAACTAGTAGATCCTTGGTTGGAGCCAGCATCCTGCTGCCTCCCTCGGCCCAGTGATAACTCTTGAAAAAAAAGTTATTTTACATTCTTTTACTCATATTAATTTATTTATGTTCTAGAGTTTTAGTTGGTTTTTGCTTAGTTTTAGTTGAATTCCTAGTTAAGTTCATATTATATTATATTATATTAGGATGTTGATTCCTAGTTGTTTTAGGATTAGATTTAGGTGTTTTATAGGATTTATAACTTGTATTAATTTAGTCTTTATGTTTTGAAGGTCTAATACAAGAAGGAGTCCTATTAGAAGTCAAATACAGACTTAAAATGCGTAAGATAAGGGAAGCTGCCTAGGAGTCCGGTGCCCCAGCACCAGAAAGTTGCTAGCCCTAGCACTAGGCATTCTTAGGTGAGTGCCACGGCTCCAGAAAGCTGAGGTTGCGGTTGTAAAACCCTATTTCCTTAATCCTTCACTTAATCTACTAATAAACTCTTAAGCCAATTTAATTGGTAATACTTTTGTTACTTGTATTTTCTAGCGTCTTTATTTTCCTCCTAAGTTGATACTTGTATAATTTTCCTTAGACATTCTTCTTATTTTACTTTACACCATACCATGATTAGTGATCTTGTACTCCTCCTTCTAAATTTTTATTTTTTCCTCCAATTGACTTTAAATCCATGCTACTCTATTTATTTAATCTTCAATAACCAAGATTTACTTAAGAAATGTAACTTGTGAATAGCAGATTAATATTCCTAAAGACACAATTTGCAAACTATTATATATACAAGAGCTAATTACTAAAATTTCTAAGTAAACTTGTTGAGAACACAACTACAACTTTATACAAAACAACCCCGTACTACATAATCGCACTTCAATGCAAATATTTCTATGTTTTCTAAACAAGATCCACTTGCCATCTTTTCTTGTTACATAGACCACGCCTTCCTTTCTCCAAGGAAAACAATACAAATCCATTTTACTAATTAATCTACACATCAAGATGAAAAAAGTGAGTCAAACTTCAACAAGCATTCATATATAACAATAGAAGACGCTTGATAGCAGTTTTCGAAATATAGGAATACACAATGCAAGTTAGCCTTTTTCCTTATTTCCTTTAAGTCTCTTAAAAGGGATTCATTTTCCTCATTTTTCATTTTATATGCATGAAAGATATAAGAGTAGCATGAAGAATATAAAAGTAACAAGAAAGAACTTGCAAAGCAAAGATGGAATGGACAAAGAATACATGAATACTTGCCTAATACTCTTAGTTTTGGTTTTCTTTCCTTATTTTCCTTTACGCCTTCTCTTCCCTTTTTCCTCTCGATTTTCCCCCTCCTCCTTGCTCTTAGTTTCTCCTCCTTTTTTCCTAGCTCACTGTTTGCCCTTTCTTTCCTCCTAGTTTATGGTTTGTCTTTTCCTTTGATTTCTCACTATTTCTCTCACTTTCTTTGCTTTCTCACTTTTTCTTTCACTTTCTTTGCTTTCTCACTTTTTCTCACTTTAGTGAACATTTACTGTGCCTATGCATTTTTAGTCACTACCGCCTTCCAATTTATAGTGTATGGCTAAGGCTTAGGATTTAGAAGAAAGATTCATTTCCTATTTACCCTTTTAGTTCTCTAAAATTACAACCTCCTACTTGTCATTCTCTAAATTAACATGTTTATTTTCTTCTTAACACTTGTCTTCCTCCTATTTCCTAGTTTGGATACTTTCATTATTAGTAAGCCATCTATTTACCTTAAATCTCTACACATGTCTTGTTAATTATTCCATGTACACCTTGCTTCCTTAATTCTCTACACATGTCCTACTTAATTATTTTATGGACACCTTGTTTCCTTAGTTCATTACATATGTCCTACTTAATCATTTTATAGACACCTAGTATTTTCCTTGCCTTCCACTTGTCTAGCCACTTTATGCTAATTATTACTTGCCACCTTATGTCTTAACTTTCTTCCATATGCCCCTTTAATTATTACAACCTTTCCACCCTTTTTCCTCCTTCTTACAACTAAGGCCCTTCATTAATTGCAAGTTGCCACACTTATTCTCCTTCTTACACTTAAGTCCCTTCATTAATTGCAAATTGCCACACTTATTTTCTTCCTTACATATACACCCCTTCATTTATTACAAATTGTCACATTTAATATTCTTCCTACACCTAATTCATCACATTTTCTTTTCTAGCAAGTAACCTATATTTTATCATTTTTTCTTCTTATCCAAACGCCACCATATAGCATTTACATCTTTGTTCCAATGCCTACACTTGTCCATGTTTTTATATGTATTTTTCCTTCTACATATATATGTACATGTATTTATAAGAGTTTTATATATATATACTACTTTTATACTAATACGTATCCTATACATATTATTATATGTATTTTATACGCATATATACTATTTCTATACATGGAATAATACGTATAACCTTGATATTAAAATTTAAATCCTATTTAGCTCTTAACATAATTACTTATCCTATAATTAATTTGGTATTAATTTGTGGATGGTACAGTGGCACCTAAGCTACTACCAAGTTGCCCAATTTTGTCAAATTTTGAGGTCGTGGCACTAGTGTGATCCCTAATCCGAATTAAATTGAGGGTTTACTACTTTGAGGACTTATGCACATAATTAGAGACACAAGTTAGCAATGTTTTTCTGGAGTATGAGAGCTTGTCAAAGGTGTAAGGAAGCAAGAAGGGCAAGGATCGTAGGAGCTTGAAGATTGACAACCTTCATAGCTTTCTCTATTTCTACTCCTTCTTTACTTTTATTATATTCCTTTGATGTTTATTATTGTTGAAACCATGTTTACACTAAGTAGCATATGGTAGTTTCCTTTCTAGAATTGCATTAGAGCTCAACATATAGCTTGTTTTTATGTTATGTATGGATTGCTTAGGTTTTGATATATGATTTATCTAATTTGTTTTATGCATAATGCTTCTAATTGATTGACCATCTCTCATATTGAATTAGGAAACCTAAAGGAACTTGGGAATGAGAATTTAGGTTAAGCTTTGAGTGAATTAGCACTTGTTTGAATTCAATACATGTTGTTGAGTTTAATTTGTGTATAGGATAGGAATATACCTATATTCTTTGTGTAGCGAAATTAGGTCCAATCTTAATGACTTGTTTAATTTAATTCACATAGGAATATAGTGAATTGATTAAGTGAGATATATTTATAAGAAATAGGAATATGCTTATAATTGATCAAGAACCCTAGGTTAATAATTCTCTATCATAACTAAGCAAGACAAGATAACAATAATTCAAGTGAAGTGTTGAGGGAAGTTGTTTACTTTTGGTTTATCATTAGTTCATAATCTACCAAAATTTCAGTTGTTTGAATAAAATTGGAATTGATAATTTTAATACTTAGCATAATATTTGAAAACTTCTTATGGAAACGATACTCTACTTACTTTATATTACTTGAGAACGATACGTGCGCTTGCGTAGGTAAAATCTATGCCAGCCTATAGCAGGGTCGCTATTTCACATCATATATATATATACATTTGTCATGTAAAGTAAAGGATAGGGCGTTAATTAGGATGTATCAGTAAGTCCACATACGCCTCGAGTAACATACACAAACAAAGTAACAATATCCTGTATTTTACAATTAAGGACCTCTAAACCCAATCTTTGATACCAACTTGTCACACCCTCATACAAAGACATGACTGGCCGAAGGAATTGGTAACTAAACCACCATAACCCAAACTTCAAATCAAAGAAACACATATGACAGTCGACCAATTATGATTAAAAAGAGAGCTTTGTCAAACTAAATTAAAGGTAAAGACTTATTTATCAAAACACATAACATTTTAACTAAAAATTTTATTAGAGGTTCCCCGTAAAGTGGAACATGCCCAAAAATACAAACATATATAACCTGATTACAAGCAACCATTCAACAATATCAACAGTAAACACAAAATAAAACATGACAACCCAAAGCCTATTGTGACTGCAAAATTCATCCTTTTGCTTCAAGTATGCAATCTCGGATATATACTTTGCAACAATGCAATCAACAAGTCACAAATCTATTGGCAACGAACATTGATCTTCTGATACTAAAAAAAATAACAACAAACAAATAGTGAGTCAAACTTCCTTCTTCTAATTCACATGATCATCATTTATGTTTCTTGTTTTCTTAACTTTTATTCATAACCAGCTAATATCCTACATCTAATTCTCAACATACAAAGAGAGGATTAAAATTAAACATCAATAAAACAAGAAAAAAAATTAAATTTGGAGTTAGTTTAAACTACCATTCCCATGGCTAAATAGGCAACCCCTTTATTGCCACTAAATTCCTTTCACTCCTTCTCTTTGCTAGACCAAAGAGTATAGAAATTACCTTCAAATCATAAAATTTGAAAATAGGGCACCGCTCATTGCCCCTGTTATAGCCATTCAAAGCCAAGGTTTTGGCTCTAATAACTCAAGTGCTAACCACAATAAGCTACGCTTCAAGAAGGAAGAAATGATCAGCTACTTGGGTTGTTGAATGCCTAAAATAGGGATGTTGTTACACTGTTATAGTTGTTGCCTGTTGTGAAAAATACTACGTAAGTTCATGTATCGATTAAACAAGTAATAAAAGGTAAGTTCAGTATCATTCCCACGAGAAATTAATTATGTCAAGCCAAGTACTAAAATTTACCAATTCCAATTTTATCCAAATGATTGAAAATTTGAGATTATTAATTATGATTAAGTAAAGTAAGTAAATAAAAAAACTGAACTTGAGATTATGTATTGAAAACCTAAGATTATAATTTCCCTTATAATTCACTTGACTTGCCTTTATCCTACCATGCTTAGTTATGATATTTTGTTATTAACCTAGGGTTCCAATTTAATTATAAATATCTTTCGAATTGCTTGTAATTCACACCTTATTTAATCAATTCACTATATGTCTATGAGAATTGAAGTAAAAAAGATTCATTAAGGCATTGGCCGGTTGGCCTATTTGTATCTCAAGAGTTCTTAATGAAGCCACTTGACTTTGGATTACTGAATTAGTCCAAGACAGGTATTGCATGAACATGACCTCCAAGGATGGCTTCTTCTCAAGTATAGCCACTGGCTTTGCTCGTGATTGAAAACCGGGAGGAAAATTAAGCTTCTCAATATTTGGTGTCCTTTGGTCGTTCCAATTAAAGTTAGGATGGTTTCTCCATCCCGAGTTATAAGTGTTGGAGAAAGTGTTGCTTTGATTATCATAATTACCCACATATTGAACTGCTTTGATGTTTGGGCATTAGTCACTAATATGTCTATCTCCACATATTTCGCAAGACTTGACTTGATTCTTAACTGTTGGAACCCTAAGAGTATCAAATCTTTTAGCTAGACCAAACACATATGCCATTCAGGCAGTGAGGGCATCTAACTTATGTACCCCAACTACTCTGAGAGTTGTAAGTTGCTCATATTGCCTTTGATAATTGTTTGAAGCCATTTCAATAGCTTATAAGCTTCATCAATGGACTTTCCCATTAATGCACCACTAGCTGTAGCATCAATAGTGGTTCTTGTTTGTGCTAATCAAACTATTATAGAAGGTTTGGACTTGTAGCGACTTTGGAATGCTATGGTGGTGGCACTACCTCATCAAGTCTTTGTATCTTTTTCATGCTTCATAATGAGATTTGATAACTCTAGAATAATAGAGTTATTTTACTATAAATTTAATTCATTTTTTATCATAATTATGATATTTTAAGTTAAAGTACTAGTTAAATATAATGTTAAAGTTTTTTTTTGGTTGTTTTTAGGAATTTTGTAGAGTTTTTATCTTAATTAGGAGTATTTTTTCAATTTTTGATATTTAATTTGTTTTAGGTGTCTTTGTAGTGTCCTAGTGTGAATTAAAGAAGCGAAGCTGATCAACTGGCACCGTAGCATTACATAAAATGAAGTAGTGGCGCCCTAAAAGGAAGAATTAAGGAAAAAAGGTAGAGAGAGCAACGCGACAGTGCCACCATTTTGAAGCCACAATGCTAATATAAAGGGAGAAAAGTACATAAGTCAAGGAGCTTAAATGTGTGACGCATGAAGATTAATGCCGTAACACGATGAGGATAAAGACGTAGTGTCAAAGGAAGGATGACTTTCGTAACCAAGGAATAGACGCCGCAGTGCTTATGAATGTGAGGTTGCGACGTGATAAAGAATAAGTCCTATTAAGATTATATAGATCCTATGAAGCTGTAGTGCCATATATGTCTAAGCCCGGCACTTTCTATAGATTTTGAGGAGTTTGAAGACTTTTAGTCTATCCAAAATAGAAGAAAAAAGGCTATAAATACAAGAGGAGGGCTAAGGTTTAGATATAGTATGGAGATTGTGATAGAGAAAAGATTGAGCGTGCTTTGGAGCTAGAGGAGCAAGGGATTTCAATGTGCTTGATGACCACCATCTTCATAATTTTTTCTTATTCCTTTATTTTTTTTAGTTTCTTTGTATGTTCGTTATGATTTGCTTAGTTGTAGTCCTGTTTATGTCTAGTAGCATGAACTAATTCCTTTTTCTAGGTTTATGATGGAACTTACATGTGGTTTGATTTAGTTTTATTTATGGACTGCTTAGGTTTTGGTACGTATATTATTTATATCATTCTATCTTTATTGCTTCTAATTGCTTGATCACCAATTAGACAGATCTGGTAATCTAGAGGAACCTTGATGAAGAAAATCTAGGTTAGCCTTAAGTGATATAGTATATGTTTGAATTTTTCACTTTATTGATTGAATTTGATTCGTATATAAGATAGACATATACCTATATACCATGTGTAGCCAATTTAGGGTTATTCTTAATGAATCTTATTTAATTTAGTTCTCATAGACATATAATGAATTAATTAAATAATGTATGAATTATAATTAATTGAAAGATTCTTATAATTAACTTGGAACCCTAGGTTAATAACATAATATCATAACTGAGCATAATAGGATGAAGGTAATTCAAATAAAGTGTGAGTGAAATCATATTTCTAGGCATTCTCTACATAATCTCAAGTTAAGTTATTTTATTTTTTTGCTTTATTTTAGTCATAATTAAAAATCTTAATTATTCAATTGTTTGGATAATTTTGGACTTGGTAAATTTTAGTACTTGACTTGATAGACTTAATTCCTTGTGGGAACGATCTTGCTTTCTATTTATTACTTGTTTAAACGATATGTACGCTTGCGTAGTAAATCTAACAACAAGTTTTTGGCCCCATTACGGGAGAATTATTCTATTCTTGTTAATAGTAATACTAGCCAATTCTAGTTTTAATTCAGATTTTTCTTTCGTATTTCAGGTTTATGTGAAGAACTCATAGCTTGGAAGTTGTTCCTTTTGATCCTAAGGTCGAAAAGACATTTAGAAGATTTCACAAGGAGAATAAACAAGCTACTGTGAAAAATTCAGCAATGGCTGATGAACAAGAGCCTAAGGCCTTGAGGGACTATGCTGCTCCATTAGTGGAAGGCCTTCATTCCAGCATCCAACGGTTGGCAATTCAAGCTAACTACTTTGAAACTAAGCCAGATCAGATTCAAATGATCCAGCAAATGGTGAAATTTTTTAGCTTTCCAAACGATGATCCGAATGCCCATCTGGTGATGTTCTTAGAGTTGTGTGACACTTTCAAATGTAATGATGTTTCTAGCGATGCCATTCGTCTCAGGCTTTTCCCTTTCTCACTTCAAGATAAGGTGAGAAGTTGGTTGTACTCTTTGTCATCCTATTTCATCACTACATGGATAGACCTAGCTCAAAAGTTCTTGGCAAAGTTCTTTCCCCTGGCCAAAACAGCTAAGTTGCGTAATGAAATCACCTCATTCACGCAACAAGACCAAGAATCTCTCTATGAAGCGTAGGAAAGATCCAAAGACTTGTTGAGACAGTGCTCCCTCTATGGCATTCTAAAGTGGCTACAAGTCCAAATGTTTTACAATGGTTTGGTTAGCCAAATAAGAACAACCATTGATACTGCAGCTAATGGGGCATTAATGGAAAAGTCCATTGATGAAACTTACAAGCTGTTAGAAGAAATGGCTTCAAAAAATTATCAAAGGCCATTTGAGTAACTTGCAACTCATAGAGTAGCTGAGGTACATAAGTTAGACGCCCTCACTGCCTTAACGGCACAAGTGGCTAGTCTAGCTAAAAGATTTGATACTCTTGGGGCTCCGACAGTCAATAATCAAGTTATGGCTTGCAAAATATGCGAAGATGGACATACTAGTGACCAATGCCCAAACACCGAAGCAGTGCAATATGTGGGCAATTATAATAGGCAAAACAACCTTTTTTCTAACACTCATAACCTAGGATGGAAAAACCATCCAAATTTTAGTTGGATAAATCAAGAGACAACAAATACTGCAAAGCCTAACTATCCTCTCGGTTTTCAACCATAAGCAAGACTAGTGGAGGCACCTGAGAAAAAGCCACCCTTGGAGGACATGTTAATGCAATACATGTCGAGGACAAATTCTGTAATTCAAAGTCAAGCACCTTCCTCGAGAACTCTTGAAACACAAATAGGCCATCTAGCCAATGCTCTCACAAATAAGCCTCAAGGATCACTCCTTAGTGACATCGAGCCTAATCCAAGGAAAGACAAAGAGCAATGCAAGGCTAACACCCTTAGAAGTGGTAAGACAGTTGAGGAGCCAAATAAAAAAGTTGAAGTTGTGAATAAACCAATTGAAGTAGACACTTCAAAGAATGTTGAAAAATATCAACGTAATGTATTTGCTGTGCTTACTCCTCCAATACCCTTTCCTCAAAGATTCCAAAAGAAAAATCTTGACAAGCAATTCCAAAAGTTCCTATAAGTGTTCAAAAAGCTTCACATCAACATCTCATTTGCTGAAGCTTTAAAACAAATGCCGAGCTATGTCCATAATGTCTGGTCTACGCGCAATAAGATAAAGAAGTGATCCTACCATACCTCAATATATCTTGTCATCTACAAGCTTACCTTTTTCATGTTTGTTAAGTTTAGTGGATGAGTGCATAGGGGTTTTCATTTCTTTTGAATTATCCATACCAAAACTTTTGAGTAAATCTCTTGTATACTTATCTTGGTTGATGAATATCTCATCTTTGGTTTGCTTTAGTTGTAGTTTGAGAAATTAGTTGAGTTCTCCCATCATAAATAACTTGAATTTCTTGCATATAGTTAGCAAAGTCCTTGCAACCAATTTTCATTAGTAGCTCCGAAGATAATGTCATCAACATAGATTTGTACAATGATTAATTCATTGTCCTTTGATTTTGTAAATAAAGTTATGTCAAATTTGCCTCTTACAAAATCATTTTCAATCAAAAACTTGCTCAACCTTTTATATCAAGCTTGTGGAGCATTTTTTAGACCTTAAAGAGCTTTTGAAAGTTTGTAGATATGGTTTGGAAAATTATACTTTTCAAAACATAGAGGTTTTTAAACATAAATTTTTTCCTTAATAAAACCATTTAAAAGTAAATTCTTTATGTCCATGACAAGTCTATGAAATAGCCTTATTACATGTTCTTTTTATTCATATTATTTGCTATGTTATTGAGATTTAGTTTAATTGTTGCTTAGTTGGTCATTTATTTTAAAGTGTTGAATCCTAATTAAGTATGCTTAGGATTTAGCCTTTAATTAGGAATTCCATTCATTCTTAACTTAATTTGTGTATTTTGAAGGTTTAATACTTAAAGAAAACCCCTTTAAAATCAAATTAGATTCAAAAAAAGATTTCTTACACGTTAGGCATCATAACCCTAGAAAAGGAGCGCAACAGTGCCCAAATTCGTGTGCAAAACCATCCAGGAAGAGAGGAATTGCATCTAGGCACCAGTACTTCCAAAGTGTGTGT